>LR749562.1:2538407-2992937 GCA_902729485.2 Mus minutoides | reverse complement strand
TATATATATATATATATATATATATATATATATATATATATATATATAATTATTATATTTGTTTTCCTACATGCTTTTTCTTTGATTGCTTTTTAACATTAGCAGGCAGCTAAAAAAAAACAGGTTTGTGATCTAACCATTTTTTCTTTGTATTAGCAACTAAAATATTTTTAATTAAAATAAATTTATACTGGTTCCTCTTGGTTATAGCCAAGGTTCTATAATTTTTCTAAAATAACTTTTAAAATGTCAACTTCAATTTGCATAGTGAACACATTATGGAAAACTTTAAAACCTGGTACTTACTTATCTGTAACTGCCCTAGCCAGGATATAATTTTTTTAAAAGGTCATATTAAAAATGTACTTAGCAATGTTATTTCTGATGCTATTAAGATATTCATCTTTTTATGTTGCCTCTTTCCATGGCAAATTCATAAGAAGTGAACCCTTCACACCGGAGCTTGGAAAAGACTTGCTGACTGTGATTTTTACTTGTGTATAGGTGAACTTTGTTCCAAGAACGACTGTGAGCGGAGAGACCCTGTGATTCCGATGTTTCTGGGTTTGGGCGGCCTTCATATCAAAAAAAGAGTTTCGATTCGTTTTTTGCCTTTGAACTTTCTGAAGATGAAAAGCCTGCATAGTATGACCAGCGGTTGGACTATAAACGCAGGGCCCTGGCTCTCTCTCGCCTTCTTAGATCTGAGACTTGACAAATAACTATTTCAAAACAACTAGTGTGAAACACGGTTTGAAGCTTGTTAGGATGAAGCAGAAAAGAGCAATTAGAATAATCACAGGTTTCTCTATACGGCTCAACACATGCACGAGCTGCCGAGAAAGCCTATGGTGCGATCGGAAATCACCATTAGGAAGGAATTTTACCACTTTTGTTTTCAATTTCATTTGCCAGAATTTTATTTACGTGGAATTGCCATATTTTTAGCTCTATGGAATTTGACCAAATAATTACTCATTAAAATTCAAATTTGGTGAGCATGTAAACCTTGGGGAAAACAAACAAACAAAATTTAGGGCTAGAATTCTAGCTTTCTTTTTGCCTTTTTGGGGGGTGGGTGGGGTGGGGAGGTAAACCAGGTTATGCCCTAAGTAACACCCTTATGGCCTGAATAAAGAGAGTAGCACAATTTGACGACATAAGCTAGAGTTCTCAACACCCAAAAGAAACGTGACTCTTCCAGAAACATTTCTCTGATAGCTGAAGAATAATTCCTTCAAGTTGTCATTTAGCTGAGACTGAGATTCACTTATGTGTAAGGTAGTAATTCATGGAGGAAAAAAAAAATCACACCAAAAATGACTGGCCAAGATCACTGACCTCTCTCTTAAGCCAAAGCTGAGTTTTACAAATGCTCTCTCGTTTACACTCAAGATTTATTCTCTGGGAGCTCTTTGCTTAAGGTTATTTAAGGTCTTATCTCATGAAATCCACACTCGAGGACAAATCACTGTCCTCCGTGTGAGCGTGGCAGCAATTTGGGCATCTGTAGCTGGGGTACTTTCTATCCTAAGGTAACAGAGTCCATCTACCGTTTCCTTTGTCTGTCCCAAAATATCATTTGATTAAAGTGTTTCTCCTGCTAGGAAGTGGGAGAAGAACAGATTTTACAAACACTGTGTTTGCTGGTTCAAAAAGATCATCGTCATGTTCTTCCGTATTCTTGCTGCAACCTAAAAATCATAGTGTTTGGGAAGGATTTTCCATTTTTCTTCTTTTGTTTATTCACAGGGAAAAACCTGCTTCCTCTAGTCTCTCTCAGTTCAGAGAGTTCAAACTGAATTTAAACAAGTAATTGACTTGTCACTGGGGGAAAAAAGAAGGAATTCAGTTCTGGGCTGTCTTCAGAGAGAAACCTGTGCCATAGAAGGCCAAGCTTTAACAGTTTAAGTTGGAAAACAGTTCTCTCTCTCTCTCTCTCTCTCTCTCTCTCTCTCTCTCTCTCTCTCAGACAGACACACACACACACACACAATACAAATAGTTAGACCCCAGACAAACAAACAAAATTCAAGAAAGGTAAAGTCGCTTTCATAGACATGTCGAACAATCAATGCATGACGTATACAATCTCCACAAGATGTCTGGCATCAAACCAAACGCAGCTGAATGCAGAAGTAGAGGCAGTACAATGCACAGTGTAGAATAAACAGAAATCCCTTTCCCCAGGGGATGCACGAGGGTGTCTTGGAAAATGGTCTAGAACTGGGCCTTCTGTGGACCACACACAAGTGGACCTTGCTGGCTATGTTACCAAGTTAAATATAAGCACTGGTGACCGACCATCCGTGGTTTCCACGCTTTCTGCTGAGGCTCCACATGGCTATTTTCCCTAAATATAATGTATGGACAAGTTGCCTCTTTCTAGTGTTTGAATCAATAGAGATACACATCACCAGATTTGTTTTTAATAAACGTCTTAAAACAGTTCCTATAAATACATTTCCTGTGACAGAGTGATATTGATTTTATGAGTACCATCCTTTCAAAAAAAAAAAATCTAACAACCAAAATATTTGGCAACTGCGAGGGCATATTAGTGATATGATGTCATAGGCAGCGTTTTCTTATGGTAGAGACAACTAGCAAGCTGTAGGGATGGAACACAAATTTTAAAAAATTCCTTCAGGCCACAAGGAAATCCAAATGCCCGAGCCTTAACTAAAAATTTGACAATTCAACTGTTTTAAGATGTGAAGCTAATAATTAGCCTATAAAATTCATTATTGGTAATCTTTAAGGCTGAAACCCACAACTTATATTTGTTGTAATAAATAATGTAACATATAATCTTTTCATGCATATACATATACTATATAATATATAATTCTTTAGTGTACAGGGCATCAGATTCCTGGGCTATATCTTACTATTTCACAGACATGTTTGCTGATCACATTAACAGCATTTGTGAAGTTACCCAAAAGGGGCTTTAAAAAAAAATCAACGGAAATATTATGGCATATATTATGGGGAATGTCTAAGAAACCATAGGCAAAAGTCTTAAATAGGTAAGAACCCCTAACAAAAGCAATTAAGATACAATTCTTTTTAAAACTGAAGTTTTTTAAGCCCAGTATTTAAAGTCACAGATTTAAACACTGGCCAATTTAGAACACAAGCCTTTTACTTCAACACCTACTTTATTTACCACATTTAAATACTGCTCTGATTACATGCAGTGTTCTTTAAAGGGGGATTTTAAAAGGGTTAAGTGTTTATAAACTTATGATGATTTACTGATACTTCAAAATAAAAGTAATAATTCATAGACCTGGATGACTGTTAAATTCCTTAAGCTATACTCTCGAAAGCTCTTGTATATGTATACATACCAGTGTAGCCCACCAGAAATAAGCAATATGCAGACATCTGTGCATATTTACGTATATGTGTGTGTATATATATATATATATATATATATATATATATATATATATATATATATATTTACATGCATATATCAGCACACACACATTTAATTCGCTCTGATCGGTTTCGTTTGGCCCAAGTATCACACTCTGGTTAAGATCAACCCAAATGTAAGTTCAAAATACAACATGAGAAGAGTTATTAAAGGACTGCTTTTCACGGTCATTCTTTGCTATTTTAAGGTGAAATTTTATTCCTCCATTGCCCAACTCTTCCTGAGAGCACCACATAACGATTTACAAAATATTGAAATCCTTTTCCTTCAGAGGGCCCAGACGAAGAAAAAATAAAATAAAGTAAAATAAACCTCCAGATGGCAAGTAAAAACCTTCTGCTGGGGTTATACACAAGATAGCAGACACTTTCCCCCAATTCAATAAAGACTTTCTGTTAGAAGGAGGGAAATTGAGGAAAAAGCCACACAGCACAAATAACTAGCAATAGTGTTACATGCACGAATGGATTCTTATCCCCCCCTTCCTTTTTTGGTTTAAAAAACAAGCTTATATAATCTACTCCATCAGATATGTCCGTTTTAAGTTTTTAGTCTATTTTAATCTCTTATCCGTTGTCCACTCCCCATGGTTTCCAACTTAGTAAGACTTTAGACAACACAAAACCTCAATCCGGAGAGAAACTTACCCCCAGTTTTCTCTCAGGCTAACTTGGGTTTTCTCGGTTCTCTTCATAATCTGCTCCTCCTTCCAATCATTTGAGAGCAAAAAGAATTTTGCCAAAAGTCCTTTTTAAAAATTAGTATTATTTTAAATCGTACAACCTCCAAAGTTCACCTGACTGCAAACTTTCTCTCTGGGATCTACTTTCAGAGGCTTTGTAAAGCTTTGCTGGGTCTCTACTGGGGGAAAGGCAAAAAGCAAGAAGAAGGAGGCAAGAGAAACATCCTAGGACTCGCAGATGATAAATATTTCATGGTACCGAGAAAGGTGCGGCAGTCCTGCACAACTTAGCAAACAATGCTCCCCGCCTAGAAAGCTCATCCCTGTGACCATAAAACTTGTCCCCAATGCCCCTCGCAGCCCGAGTTCGCTTACCGCTTTCCCATTATAGTAGTACATCAAAGAGTTGCCGCCCATGCCCGGGATGGTGTATGCGCAGTACATGGCCTCGGATTCTTTTTTCTCCTCAGTACCACTCTAACAACTTTTATTTCAAACTCGCTGTCCCTTTTTTCACAACAATTCCTTCAGTTGCATTTTCCCATATGGCCGGGCCAAGCGTGGTGAATATGCAAAGCAGGAAGAGACCATTCCTGGCGGGCGGGGGAGGCCCCGGCGCTGCTGTCAGACGCTCAAGTTCGCGCAGGCTGGATGGCGGCCCGGCCTGTGCAGCGTCGCAGCCGAGCACTCGAGATCGCTGCAACTTTTCCGAGGGGTTTTTATCAGTTCAGTTCCTCGAATAATGCCGATTCTTACAAATTCCTGCAGGTTTCACTTCTGCGCTCTCTCTCTCTCTCTCTCTCTCTCTCTCTCTCTCTCTCTCTCCCTCTCTCCCTCCCTCTGTGTGTCTCTCTCTTTCTCTCCCTCTTTTTTTTTTTTTGGTTTTGTTTTAGGCACCCCTTTTCTTCTCTAAAATTTCCACTCAACTGCCTTAGGGTAAAAGTGGAACAGGGTCCATTATTGAGCAGAATACAAATGCGGTTAATTGACTCCCCCTCTCTCTCTCTCCCTCTCTTTCTTTTTTTGTTTTAATTTGATTAAAAAGCGAGTGGCAGGAAGGGAATCGTACGATGCACATCTAATAACTCTGCCATCTGTCTCTGCTGCTGGCTAGCTCCCAGCATTGTACGCAGCTGCCTGAGAACTCGATTCGGAGAAAGGGGGGCTGGGGGGGGGCGTAGTGGAGGAAGGGAAAAAAACAAAACCCACCACGTCTCTGACCTCGCTCAAACAGAGAGAGGGGGCAGTGTTTTCTGGCTGCTTGGTCAACAACCTACAAAACCGGGTTGCGGTATGAAACAGAGTAACTGAGCGGCCGGCCCAGGGCTCTGCCATCCTCAGGCTCTCAGACACCGGGCAGAGGGTGGCCGCCCGCCGGTGAACTTCACCTCGCCACGCCGCAGCCGGTTGCGTGGACAAAAGCGAGCTAGCTAAATGCCATGAAGCCAGGCGTCCCTTCCTTAGGGCTGAGCACCCCAAAGCCACACACACTACACTGCAGTCTGGAGTGCCACAGCAATGGAGAACCCAGCTGCGACTTAAGCTCGTTTGTTTGCTGGGTTCTAAGGCAAGTTTATTGGTTAAGTCCGAATCTACCAATAGCTAACAGCTGTCAATTCCTAAAAAGGTACCTTAGAGACCACGATTTTTTTTTTCTTCTTCAGAGTTTTGACTCGCCCCAGGAGCCTGATTTCTGCATAAATATTTTAACAAGCGTTCCACGCACGTTTTTTTTTTTTTTGTAAACTTAAATTTTACTAAACTTTAGGAAACCGAAAACCTCCCTTCACCTTTATTGATCGCCACTGAACAATAGAATTGCAAGGTTTCTCTACCAAGCAGGGGGAATATTTTTGTTGTCCTTTGAAAAATATATCAACTAACAAAAGGGGAGTTAAAAAAAAAAAAAGGAAAGGAAAGGGGGGGGGGAGAGATGGGCTGACTTGAGCTTGCCAAATTCAGAGCACCACAGGAAAGGAGGGCCTCTGGGAATTGATCCCAAATGAAACTAAATCATTTGCATATGCCGAGGCAAATGCCACTGCGCACACGTCTACTCTTCAGAATCAACTTTAATAATGCAAAGCACCTATTTCCTTACGACTCAACGCGGTAACAAAACACATACAGTATTAATAGACAACGGAGGGCTGGAGTGGACCGGGGAGTAGAGGCTTAGCAAAGGGTGGAAAGTTTCCCCCACCCTAACACACACACACACACACACACACACACACACACACACACACACACACACACACACCACAGGGCCCAGAGGTTTGTCTAACTCACTTGCTCTGCATTTATTCGGAAGGTCCCCAGAGGTTTGTGTAAACAGTACTTGAATTATAATCACACATTTCATTCAAATTTCATGCTTTGAGGATTTTTTCCTCATTAGAACAGTTAGTTGTCAATCTGACAGGATCCCATTTGTACCCTTTAAACCACCCTCAGTGTTAACACCCAAAGCCAGGTTGCCCACTGCCACAGGACACAGTGTGAAAACCGGAACTTGGAGGCTGGAATTTGGAGAGAGAAGTTGGGGTGGGATTGTCGCTATTGTCCCTGCGCTGTTGTCAGAGAAACCCCTTATTTAGTGGACTGCCTCTAGATCTTACCTAATGTTCTGGGTGTGACTGCTAGGAGCCCTGGACTATTTCCATAAACAATTACCTCTTTTCATCTTCATTAAATCTATTTTCTTGCACGTTTTGCAAAGATGTAAAGGCCTCTCCATCAATTATATATATATAAACTCTTACTTCAGTGGACTCTAGTTCATAGTTTTAAAGGTAAAGATATGATTTCTTTAAGGACACCATTAAATACTTTAATTTGATAAGGTGAAAGAGACTTTAACGTCTCTTTCGATTTGGCATGTGGAAGAAAAATAGTTCAAATGGGACTAGAACATTAAGCTTTTAGGATTCAATAGCTGATGCCAAAAAAAAAGATTCTAAGGTTTCAAAAGTGCACATTTGTATTGGATAATAAAGATGTACAACTTTGAAGGGTTATTTGTGAATGATGCTCAGGGAGGCAAGATGCACTGTCATCCAGTGGTATGTGGGTTTTGCTTTGCTGCCCTTGAAGTACGTGTCACTCAACTGAACTCAAGTCAGTGCCTTGTCAACTGAGACAGTTCTTCAATCTCAGACTCTGAGGATGTCTTGGTGACAGAAATATCATTCGTGATAAATCTTGAGTGTGAAGCGTGGGGGGCGAGCACAGACAACTGGAGCTGTATGCAAGAATCCTCGTGTTTTTTAATAGTTTAAAAAGAAGTCTGGCTCTTAAGCAGGCAGTTTGTAAGGCCTTCTACTGGTTTGCATCAGTGTATACTTAACAAATGGGACCTTAGCATTGAGGCCCCTTTCATCACTGAAATGACAGCCAGGCTAGACAGAGGGCCAGCTCTCTCCCTCTCTCTCTTTCTGGTACTTAACTAGCAAGCATCATTGGGAACGCAGTAGATGATGAAACTTGCCATCAATGTTTATTAAATAATAAAACTGATTACTAAAAGATGTCAATCCCATTTATTTCTTCCAGCATCTAGTTGACAATTTGTTATTTTCCCCCCAAGAGTTCCTTGATAAGATATATCTGAACTGAAGCACATTTGGTGCTTGCGACATTACATGTACCATGTCACAGAAAACTGGAGGCAATGGTGTAATCGTCCCAGAAAGGTAGAGAGATATTCAGTAAGATCTTGTGGGGGTGAATGGATTATATAACTGAACCAGTAACTAGTCAAATCCTACAGTTCTTGAAAGCAGACCCTTGGTTAGCATGTTTATTCAACCACTCCACTGGCATCTTTTATGTGATTCCCAACTTCCAGTTAAGCTCCATCTTAGAAATGATGGAGTACTCAGAGACAGGTCAACATTCTACCTGACAGAGACATGACCATGTAGCCAAGAGATGCAAGCAGACTCTTGAACATAATGAAAATTATGACTAATGATTACTGCTTTGATTCAAGTAGGAGCAATTCTATCTATTTTAAAGACCTAGACAACAAATTGTTACAAGGAGAGAGAGAGAGAGAGAGAGAGAGAGAGAGAGAGAGAGAGAGAGAGAGAGAGAGAAAGAACTCCCAACCACAGATCATATTAGAGCAGATTCTACCATTTTCCCCAAGAAAAATTACTGCAAACTTACATAACACTAGTGTCTAAATAAACCTAATACACAAATACATGTCTAATCAAATAAAGTGGGTTGGCTGTGAATATGAGCTAAACAATGAATGGACAGATGGATGGATGGATGGATGGATGGATGGATGGATGGATGCATGATGGTCTCATGGAAGGGATGCCATGCCCCTATCACATAACTTAGTAGAACATGACAACTCCTTATTCTTGTTTAAGTCACTAATCATGTTAAAGTTTATACATAGTGTATTGTTTACTTCTACAATGCTGGTCGCTTTTACGTAGCACAGTTGAATTAGGTAAATGTCATGAATTAAGAAATGGGGATCTCTACCAATCCAGAGATTGTCAGCAAAACAAATAAAATAAGTGAGACTATACATAAAATCCCCACATTTCTCAAATATCTATCCCATTAATTCTCTTGGTGAGAAGACAGTACTCAATACAGCTACAAGGATAAGCAGTTTAAAGAGCAAAGACCTTCACTTGTTTAATTCTTACAACAGGAACCTTCTGAGAGGTATTTCCGTCTCACTTCCAAGACAGGGAATGAAAACTGAAAAGCCCTAGATGACATTTTATAAACCAAAAAGAGACCGAAGCAACAGAACCAGACTATGAACAAACGTATGACACCCAGAAGGCTTCCGCTGGAAGGTGGGACTATGGGTATAGGAATGGCACCATTGCTGCTCTATAGCAGAGGTAGCTTGGCCAAGCCAGACAGCCCAGGTGTGAGTGCTAGCTGCATGCTTTATGTCAAACATTGGCTCCTTCGGCGACTTAAAGGAGAGAAGACAGCTCCCTCAGCAGATCAGCTGTATGCAAGAGGACACTTTCTCCTCTCCCTGCTTCCTCTGTGCAAGAAAATAATCACCATCCTGAAAGGATTTAGGGTCTGGAAGCTTACTAACAAGGAAAAAAAAAAAGCATAAAATTACAAAGCCAAGCAGGTACCTACTCACAATTTGTCTAGAAATTGTAGCCCATTAGTCTGAGAAGTGTATCTGTACCAGGAGGTTTTTTAATGTTGATTTCTGATGAATCCTTGGGATTCAAAAGGATGCTTCTGTATGTAAAGTTAGAAGAGCAGCAGATCTTGCACGGTGGCAGGAGGAGGTTGTCTAAGCTGCTCTGAAGCACTGAGAAAGGATGTGGTAGAGAATGCAGTGCTCTTATGTCATCCGATCTCCAGTAGGAGTCACTATAACCGAGAGATTTAACTCAGGAGCTAAGTTGATGCGGATCTTTAAGTAGGAAATGCTTATACATGGACTGCTGTATTATGAAAAATTTGAATAAGCTCTGAGGGCTTGTAATTAGGGGTTAATGTTTAATATCCAAATTAAAGTGCAGTGACAAAAAAAATCCTATTGGGTGTGATGACATACAATTTTATTAAAGATCTAATTACCAAAATAATGAGCTAGGTACAGAGACTCCTAAGCACACAGACATGAACAGTCAGTCTTCTCCCGTTCTCCCTCACTCTCCCTCTCTCTTTACCCTGCCCCTTACCTCTCTCCCTCTTTCTGTCCTTTCTCATTTGCTGGGATGACTGGAACACTAAGACAGGTTTGTAATCAAATAGTGAACTCTGATAAACTGCTGTCTACATCTATTTCTGTCTTGATATTGAGGTATTTAGAATGTAAAAGGTTTTATGTGCTCTTAAACAGCAATGAAGAAGTGAGCCTGGTGGTGCACACCTTTAATTCTAGCACTTGGGAGGCAGAGGCAGACGGATCTCTGAGCTGGAGGCCAGCCTGATCTACAAAGTGAGTTCAAGGACAGCCAAGGCTGCACGGAGAAACCCTGTCTCAACAAACCAATAATAATAATAATAATAATAATAATAATAATAATAATAATAGCAACAAAGAGGTCTACATTAAAAAATATTTTCTTGGGGGATAGAAAGATTGTTCAAAAAGCATATACTGCTCTTCTTGAGAACCTAAGTTCAATTCCTAGCACCTACATCAAGTGGCTCAACATTGTCTGTAACTACAGTTCCACAGTGATTGGAACTCTATGGCTACTGTGAGCACTCATGTGCAAGCCCCACCACACACACACACACACACACACACACACACACACACACACACACGCACACACACACACACAAACACAAGGCTATAATAAAGAGACAATTTTAATGTTTTTCTCTCATTAAAATTCTTACTTTAGTTACTATTTCATTATTTAAGAGAATGTATTTGGCTCAAATAAATAGTTAAAAGTTATCTTAATAGTTAAATAGTTTAAAGTGAATCTATTTAAAAAAATAAATACGATATTAATAACTCTTGGGTAAATGCTGATAAGATGGTTCAGCGCATAAGGGGTCTTGCCACCAAGCATGACTTTCTGAGTTTGATCCCTGGTTACCCACATGTTGGAGAAAATTGATTTCTGCACATTGTTCTATGATCTCCAAATTAACAGTGTCAGGCATACATATATGCATACACACACAATAATTAAAAGAGTGTAAAAAATAAAATATAGAGTAAGAGTCATACAATCATTTCAGTGGCATGAAAATGCCTCATGGAATAATAATTAGAAGTTAATATAGGCTACGAGATAAGTGAATTTACTTTGGAAGTAGCTTTTACTACACAAATATGTCAAATATTAGCAATATTAGCAGAGACTATGGAATTGAATTTCTACCATGACTTCCAAGATGTAACTTCCTATGTAATCTTCAACTTGATTCTTTTATGGCTTGGGCTCATGTGTAGACATTTAAATAGCTTATGACATGACCAAATATTTATTTTTTTCATGGCTGGACAGATAGCTCACAGTAATATCGATTTTAAGTACTCCGCACTGATTACTAAGGTAAGCAGTGAAGAAAGTATTGGTTTTGAATCAGATTTGTTCCATAAATATTTGACTTTGACCACTGGATCTTATCCTTCCCCCTTGTCTATTGTGGATTGCATGTTATCTGGGAGACAGACAGAGCATGCGGAATCAATGTGAAAGCGGGGTCCCCGGATCCTGTGTACTTCCTCAGGCTGAGCTCACCATCCCAACCTCCCACCCACGTTCACTGTGCTGTGGAGAAGCATCCCATGATCGTGCCAGTTACATAACTGATCTCAGTGGCTCTGCAGTTCACGAAGCCAGAGGTCCGAGATGCCATTCCTCACACAGATTGACCAGCCTGAGTTAACCTACTATAGGATAAGATAAAATTGGACACCAGCTGGCAGGAGCAGAAGACACAGATGGGCCTGTTTGATCCTGGTGGAAACTGTAGGCTGGACTTCCATGGAAGTTCAAACCTCCTTTCCCCAGGTTACACAACTGTGAGTAACTCCCATACCTCAGTTGAGACATGCCATCGGGTCTCTCAAATACTAAGTGGAATTACGAGAGCTAACACAAACAACACTCCTGAACACACAGAGAGGACATCTTATTTAGGAAGAGGAAACTCACTCTGTTCTTTTAAGTTTTTACCTACGCTGTCAGTCTCTTCCCTCTGGAAGTATTGAAAAGAAAATGTTTTTAGTCAATTATCCTAATACACTGTGACCCATAGCGTGTCTCTAAGCACCATCTACAAACAAGCCACTTCTATTTTGGTACAAGGCGGAAGCGTCACACTGGACAATATGAAAACAGGGTTGAGGAAGTTGACTCAGATTGCTGCGTTTCCTGGACTGGGAGCTCCAGGCCAGACCTCAGGTCTGAACTGAATGACATGTGAGAACGGCTGTCTGTCTCTCCGTATTGATTATGTTCCTTCATATTGATGCATAGGCTTAAAAGAGTTACTCCAAAATTAAAGGGAGAAATTCTGAGTCTATTTGTTAGGCTAAAGAACTACTCTCAAAAACTCCCACCCTGAAAATGGATTGACGAAGAAGCTCACTGGAATTTGTATACAGGACAAACAGCAAAACAACACACTTTTTTTTTTTTTTTTTTACAAACTTATGAATAGATATTTGGCTTCCCAGTACATTGCTCAATAATAATCAGGGTGGGGGTAGTACCACAATGCAAGTAATTTTCATTCAGAATAGACTAATTGTCTAGGGCTTGTGAACCCCCTCTGGAGTGGAATTCTAGCAATTTCCTGAGGTTTCTGTTGATTACATTTAATAGTTTGACATCATTGAGTGAGTAGAACGGCAAATTGCTGGACAGAGAACAAACAACTCCCAGATACTGGAGAGGCGATCTCTGACAGTGCCTGTAATAGAAACACAGGTAATAAGAGTGAGAGAGCTTTAAGGCAGAGAGTGTTCAAGGACAGCACCATGCTGACCTTCAAGTGTCCAGTCCAGGTTCCTGTTTCATAAAGACTCTGCTTAAAAACTCTCTCTTGTGTTACTGGAAGCCAATTTGTTCTAGAATTGATGGCATCTTAAGGAGGAAGCAGGAACAGATCATGCCTCCCTAAGGGCGAGGGAATGGGTTGTACTGGTCAGTGACTCCTCCCTGTTTTAAACGCTGTGCTCCTCCATGCTAAATGACCTGGGGGTGACCTTTGGTCCCATTGATCTTAAGTCCTCCCCCTACACATAAACACAGGTATGACCACAGCGGCACAGGGGAGACAAGACTTGCATCATCTTCAGCAATGCGTCAGGAAAATCTCACGAGGATCTTAGAAAAAATGCTTTGTAAGAGCTAAGGCACAGTTAAGAACAATTCTGGGCCACTACTAGGTAAACTGAAATAAACAATTGAGCATTTGTCTAACACGAACAACATGAAAATAAGAATCGCTCAGTAAAAGTTCGATGTTGACATATGCTGACTCTGAACACTAGACCAAGTTAATTATGATGCGTGGTGACGGCTCGCAAGGACGATGGAGCGGGGGTCTTACCACTCCCCATTTATGGCTGAGAAAAATAACTAATTCAAAGAGGTTAGTAGAATGTTTTAAAATTTAAAAAAAAAAATTTTTAGTGTGTGTGTATGTATGTGCATGTACATGTATGTAGCAGACAACTTATAGAAGACTATTCTCTCCCATCTCCATGTACGCTCTAGGTATCAAACTCAGGTCAACAGGCTTTACCTACTGAACCATTCTCCAAGCTCGGCATCATTGTTATTGGTATCAAATTGCAAAGAAATTGCTTCCCAGTCAGAGACATGAAAGTTTCCTCGATTTTGCTTGACAGGATGTTCACTTCCCCAAATGTCAGCATTTGCTTTTCTCTGAACATGACTATAAAATATTTAAGTTGAAAAATGACTTAAAATAACTGTTCAATTATTTCACCCTCAGTACTTTACTACAGGATATGGCACATACTTTGACATCCGTTCAGGCCTTGCAAGTCATGATTGGTTACCTTTGTACTTAATGCCAACATAAGGTAAATGTGTAGAGACTATGCAAAGGGACAGATCAGAAAGGACAGCATACAGGAAATTGTCAGCTTTACTCATTGAGTGAATACACTGTGTACCCTTCAAAGTTATTAGCGATACTAAGCTGCATATAGTTAGTGGTTCCTCATATCTTTGATAGTAAAAAATGTAAAGATTTACCTCATAAAATCTAGATTCCTAAGAATTGCATATTCCTTGAATACAAACAGTAGTACAAATATTAAATGTTTACATAGTTTACAATGAAAATGATCAAATATGAAAAAGGAAAAAAGTTTATTGTATCTTAAAAAAATAAGTGTTACTTAGACTTTAACGCCAAGCGGAGGTCACACATGCCTTTAACCCCAGCCCTCTGTGAATTTGAGGCAAGCCTGGTTTACAGATCAAGTTCTAGGACAGCCAGGTGTACATAGAGAAACCCTGTTTCAAAACAAAACAAACAACAACAAAAACTAAAGAGACATGTGAGCCCAACATCCTTTCCCATGTGGAAATTCACTGAACAAGCTGCAGAATCTACAAAAACACAACTGCAAATGCTAGCTGAATTTCTCACTTCCTTTTAAAATCTGAACAAGTTCTGGGTTCCTCTAAACCTTTTTCTTATGGAAAATCAGTCATAAAGCTGAAAGCTCCCCGTCATCCATAAAATCACACCATTGCTTTGTAATAAAGAATCTCAGAAAGATCAATTCAAAACATATTAGAATAATTAAGAGTTACTTCCATCTCTTACCAAGAAAAGCCTCTGTGATAATTCCTGTGACTTTGGGGGCACAGACAGGCTGTGGTCACAATGTGTGCCGGATCTGGAAGACTCTACAGTCCAGAACCATGAAGGGCAGGCCTTTCTAGATAAGGATCATTCTGGGATATGTCTGTTATTCCACAAATATTGAATAACATGAACTGCTATTAAATAAATCATGCCTCTATGTCATTGCCCCAGCACAGCAATGTTGCAGTTGTCACAGACACATAATCGGAGCTCTAACACATTTGTTCACAGGGTGAAGAAAGAAAGACACTAACTGCAGATTCATTTCACTTCTTTCCACAATGAAAGGAGTCAAATTGAGAGGGCTAGAGAGATACAGGTGAAGGCACCTGCTGTCAGATGGGCCACCAGAAGCCATGTGGCAGGGGAAAACCAACTCCTGAACGTTGCCCCCTGATCTCGGCAGGCATAGCATGCCACACACATGAAATAGATGAGTAAGATGTAATTTGCGGCATTTATTTGTCTAAGAAAGAAATTGCCAGGTGTGTTTTCACACATCTGTACTCCCAGCTCATGGGAGGAAGAAGCTAGCAGATCTCTGTAAGTTAAGGAAAGCCTGGTCTATATAGTGAGTGCCAGCTAGCCAAGGCTACACACCCTGTCAAAAAGAAAGAAGAAAGTAAACAAACAACAACAACAACAACAAAAAAAAACAAAAGAAAGAGAAACAAAAGAATTCAAGTTCAGAGAGAAGGTTTGCCAGATAAACACAGCTTAACTAGCTAGAACTTCAATTTGAGAATTATGTCTTCTTAAAAATAATTGCATATTATTAAGCTAAAAAATGAATAGCACCAAATCTACTTTTACTGATAACACACAATTATATGGTAGCTATTCCACTAGCTTTCAAATGTTCTCATTATTATTGATTTCATAGTCAGGTCTTTCTCTTGCTTTTATTAAGGAGCTACTGAAGTAGAGAGGTGGAACACGTTGTATTTGATGCATTGACAGAGAGCACGCTCATTCACACGCATGCTTCACCAAAGGGCACTGAGGGAAGGACCTCGACTCCCTTCATTTCTGTGGAGCAGTTAACAGAGCCAACAACATGCCAAAGACGTAAAATGGATACATGCATTGTCACTTTGAAAGGAGACACTGTTTGGTCACTCGATGTGTGTGATATACACTCCTGTTCATTTCACGGAGTCTTTAGTTTTCCTCGGTGGGTCATCTGTCCTTATTCAAGCTATATTCTACCTTAGACATTCCAGCTCACAGGTCTTCCCTGAGTGGGACACCTCCTTCTCACATGCTTGTACATTACTGTTCCTTGTTGTGGAGGGAAACAATGAAGAGACATTCTTAACATACCAGTCTCATATATTTAATATATTTAACCAGATTCTAGGCACTATAGAAAAAAAAATTCATGTTATTTGTCTCATTGTTAAACATGCTGATAACAAAGAAACTCAACAATAATTACAGTGACATATGGCTGGTTTTGCTTCTATGTTGCATGGTATGCTACCATGGGAGATGTGATTATATTATTTATGATGTAACTGCGATCACTGGATTTTTAAGTCATATAATCTCTGCAGTTATTAGTCTACAATGAACATTACTGGTACTGGGCCTCTTTAAAGCATTATAAAAGACAATCTTGCTTGTAAAAACAACAAAGGTCATCTTTGCGTAAGTCTTTATGATGGTCGCCCACCAACAAGGAGTCTAGGACTTAGTAGGTATATAATGAATATGTGCTTTTGTTTTGTTTTGTTTTGTTGTTTACATGATACTTGATTTTTAAAAAGGATTCCATTCTAAGTGGGTTTTATGTGATGATGTAAGAAACTGACGTCTACTAAATGGCAGTTTCTTAACTTTGGGGGAGTTTAAACATCTTTTGACAATACGATAAAATATAATAATATGATACACTTTCTACTGGAATTACAGGTAGAACGTTTTACTAGAGTTATATAAGAGTGGTACTAACACTCCATAAAGGCAAACATGAAATACTCTTCGGATATGGATACACATAAGTCATAACTCTTATCAAAGGCTTACTGGGTTAAAGCTACTTAACACACAGGAAGTGTATACATACAGCCATATACTTTCAATGGCCCTTACTAGGAATATTATGTCAGAAAGCAAACACTACACTAGGCTATTTTTCTATGGCTTAATCTTTTAGAAAGTCTCTTAACTTACTGATGTTACAGCTGAAAAACACTCAGGAACAATACAATACTTCAGAACTGTACAGGTTGCCTCCATAAGCCCAAATTATCAGATGTTTGGGAGGAAATTGCCAGAGTTTTATACCTGACATGCCAAGCTGTCTGAAAGATGTAAATTTCATCTAACTCTTTCTCTCTCTCTTTATACTCTTATTTGTTTCTAAAAAAAAATTAAGCTGCTAATCATTTTGAACCGAACAACTCATAAAATCACTTTCTACAATTAAGATACTTTATCTTTATTATTTATGATTTTGCAACAACAACAACAACAACAACAACAGTAATACGACCTCGCTGAAATTGAAAATCTCAACTCTCTTTTACATCTCCAGACACACCTTAGCATCTCTGAATGAAGCACAGGTGTTTCGTTTCTTATCTAGTCCAAAGACTGTCACTTAAGCCTGCATTTCGGTGATGGTTACCCCATTGGCATTCACAAAGCTTCTACTATGGAAGTAAACTCACGCCACAGCATCCTCCTGTGCGATTCATTTCATCTGGGCTCTGTAATCGCAACTTGTGATTACTCTATTGTTGTTCTTTGGAGGCTGCAAGTTCTCCATAAAGTTGAAAGGAAGATGAGCCTTGTTTTCCAATGAATATTGCCTTGCTCTCTGCTGTTGAGTCGCAGGCAGGCACAGCTGTGCATAGTAGCTTCAATGAAGTGAGGGACAGCCACAGAATAACTTTGCCTGGAGTTCACCCCCTATAGGCTCTATGGAATTAGGTACACTCCTTGGACTCCCAACCACTTGCATTAATATAAACTTGGAATTGATATCAAATAGCATTGATTGAGGTTGACTGCAAGAGTATTTTCTCTCTAATTTTACCCACTTTGCAGAGCAATATATAAGGACTAAGCCTATTTCTGTTTTCTACATAGTTATCAATAAGGTAGTTTTTCACAAATGAAATGGTAATAGTAGGGGCATAGCCCAAATTGTTAATTCAAATAAAAACGTTATTAAGGACACTATCTTTTAAAAATTATTCATGTAAAGCAATCTTCACAGTAAGACAATATCTTATAAATACAACATCCTGGAATATCTTTTATTTATAAGATATAAGTTTTACATTTATTCCAACAAATAATCAAGTTCTCTAATGGATGAGACATGAGATTTAGGTGGGATCTGCAATCACATCATTCCAAGATTATTCAAAAAGGATAAATAAAGCATTAAAATTCACGCACTGAGACCCCCAGCTTAGGAAAGAAACCCCATTCTGTGAGAAGGAAACAGTGCAACCTTTTGGTTCCTGAAAATGAACTGCAAATAGAGAAGGGTTTGGTGCCTTCTCTGTTCTGGAAATGAAAGCATCCATTTCCAAGTAATTCAAAAATAAAAGAAGTCTTAACAATTATTTGAATTATCAAGCTGAATTCATAAATTGTGACGAGGTTCACAGGGAACTATAATCTGTAAATGTTCAAAACAATTTACTCCCTATTCTAGAAAACACTTTTATCCTGACCTTGAGAAAAAGTCAAACTTGGGACCGCCTTTCTCAGTTCAGTGGCCAAGAAGTGCTTCATCTCCATTGTTGAGAAGACCCATTTAAATATGGCTTCGTATCCAAACATATACTGATGAATTATTCACATCTTATGTTTGAAATGTGGGAACAAGAGGAAAGTTTGGCAAAATGGTGCTATATTTTAAATTTAATCATAAATCAGTTTGGGGGGAATTACGAATAATGCCTGAGAAGCCGGCTAAGGACCAGATTTCGTCACTGAATGCGAGTGCCGTACTTGCTAAAAGCCAAGAACAAGGCACACACATCGGAGCAGAGAGCATTCGGGCCACAGTCATGGGACTGACACCCAGGGAAACCTGTCCTTAATTTATCCCGTTGTGTGCAGATTTGGCAAGGATCTCCAAACATCATTTACATACCATATGCCCTGAATTACCTAGGCACAATGGCTGTGGATAAATATGTTTCAGGTCTGACTGTTTGCTTCCTTTTATGAGTTTTGCAGCTTTCGGTTCATTTTCACATTGCTAAATAATTTCATGTGCTATTTCATGCTGCAAAATGATGTTTTGCTAAATCAATAACTATTTTTTTTTTTGCCTTGTAACAAGAAAGGAAACGTTCTTGAGGTAAGCGACCAAGGGATATTATTTCTTCTATGTCAGACTCAAATAAAGGAAATCGGCCATTTATGTTTGCCTCGTTTTTAATCTCTGTAGTCTTTATGAGGCATATAAATGTGACACACTTGATGGTAAAACAGGTACAAGTCATATATTATGACCGTTGTGGAATACAGAGTTGGTCAACAAGTCCTCATATTTAAGACAGATTTCCCCAATACACCCCATGCCTTTGCTACATCTATTCTTTATACAACTGAAGCAATATCATTGGTCTGGGCCTTAGTTTCCCTTGGCCTCTAATGGTAGTGCCCAAATGAATTAACATTTTCCAGATTTTCAAACTAAATTGAAAGCTAATTTTAAAATATATATTCCAAAATATAAACCAGAATAGCTCAGAAGTCTTGAACAAGATTGGAGCAGAACTGGGTATATATTTCTCATTATGTGTTATGAATTTAACTATAAATTTCACATTAAAATGACATCAACACCTTCATTTTGGATAATATTTTACACAGTAGGAATATTCATTAATGTAGGATAATAGTGTGATAAGCAGCTTACATATTAAAGAAGCAGGGAAAACCTAGTCTACTTTTTACATGAATGAAATAAAACTTAAAAGCCCAAATAACTAAAATATTGATTTTTAACGAATATTTAATGATGGTTTTATACTTTGTCAAATGAGGAGCATCCATGTTGTGGGCATTTATAAATGTAAATATCTCCGAATTATTACAAAATAATCACAGCCACTTTTTGATCAGACACTAAATTTATTATAATATTTAGGACAGAATAAAATATACCAAATAATTTTACTTGCTTTAATTCTTTTCCTAAATAAGACAGATGTGCTAGCAGTATGTCTTTGTTCTAACTGTTTCATATAAAGTATCTGAAATTCACAAATTATTCTTACAATTGATAAAAGAGGAAAATCCCATAGCTATGAGGGTTGTATACACAGGTCATTTGTTGGTCTTTAGCTAGAAAAGATAAAGTAGTCAGATGATTCTTAGCTGGGTGTTGAAATAAATGGCCTGGGAGCTGTTTCTACACAGCAGTATAGAAACATAGAAATAAATAAGTGAAGGTGTCATCTGGATTTTATCAAATACTTGGTTTTCTTCAGAGAAGGACAAGAAAAAGAAAGAAGGTACTATTGGAATATATCGGCAACTAAAGGGTTAATCGACATATGCTGTATAATTAGGAGATGCATTAATGATTATGAATAGTAAATGATTTGGTGCAAAGAAAAAAATTTAGTCAAAGGGACATGTACCTATCTTACATGTTTATTAGTAACTGTATATAACTAGAGAATTCTGCTATTAAGAATCTAGCATTATTGGTGTAAATACTTCCAAGGGTACATCAAATTGTAATCTTTCATACGACATCCATCAAACCAGGCTGGAGATTTTGACAAACATTAAACACAGTAAGGAGGCAATTATGTATGCATGATTTAATCTGCAACTAATTAATATGCAAATTTATTCATATGTTAGTTACTAAATTAAAAATGCAAAGAAGCCCTTATGGTGATTCTCGAAATTTTGCACAAACAGAACATTTAAAATGTAAGAAAAATGAAGTTTTTTTTGAAGCCTACACCACACTTTTGGTTTCTCTAGAACCTGTTGCATTAAGAACACTAAAAAAAAAAATAGTGTTTAAATACTAGATAATAATTTAAAAGGTGTGCTAATTTCATGTGAGAATGTGGGAACAGAAAGGTTAATCAGAATTCTCTCGAACTCTTAAGAGATGCTCTCTAATTATCAGACAAATGGTATTCTATCTCTAAGCCTCGTTCCCTGCTCCTGGGGTTGTCGGAGTTGGTCATCTTTCCTGATATCGTGCGTAAACGTTTGGAAGTTTTGAGAGCAATAAACAGTATTTGAAAGCAACCGTCTATATTGAGAATTCCAGACTAACACTGAGACCATTTGGTGCTCACTAAACATGCAATTCCCTCCTCAAGATGGCAACTCGCTCTTTTCGACTTTGGGAGCAGCTCGCCGCAAACAGAGATATACTAGGGAAATCTTGAAAAGGTTGGGAGTTCTCTATCACACGTTACCCAGCATCTTCAAAGATGTAGTGTGGCGCAATAGCCTCTCAAAGTGTCAGGAGGTCATTTTAGCCAAATCTAATCTGACCATTTTAGCTCTGCATTCCCAGAGTTCAAAATGGATTTGAATTTTTAATGTGAAATGAGGGATGTGGACTAGTGATAATTTAAAAATACCTTCGGGTGTCTGTGTACTTGGGAGCATTCACTGAAGTACACGGTATTCTGTTTTGGCATAGGACTGCCTTCTGGAGGATTGAACTTTCCCAGGACTGCCTACTGATCAGCAGCAAGACTTTAAGTGGACCAACTCTCCTCTGATCACCTTTACACCTAAAGAGTGCCTCTGACAGGCATGGATTCATCTCCTGAAGCTGGCTGCTGAAACATCTGTACTGGCTTCAAGAAAGCAAGACAAGTCAACTGTACGAGAAAAACACAATAACAGCATCCACTGATCTTCCCGGGCACTGAACTCTCACCCACGCTTAAAAAAAAAATCGCCATCAGTCTCATCTCTGCCAAGTGACACACAAAAAGGAAGTTAACCATTGGCTGTTACTTGCATTCACAGTCTGACTCCCATTTCCCAGCTTCCCTTAGCCCGTTCGGATGCCAAGCGGACTACAGCTTGCCCATTTCATTTCGACCACGGCAGCCAAAAAAAGCACCGCCCTGCCGCGCGACGACAAGCAGTCTGTTTTGATATTAGTACCTCAGTATGTGCTGTAAGAGAGTCAGATGTCCCCAAACTACGTGCCCTCCCCTGAGGGACTCTGTCCTGGCCCTCTTTGGCCAGAGATATGGAGGGCATGCTACAAACCCTTAGCTGTGAAAACACGGGGAACAGAAAAGCTCCGTTTGCGGTGCACAGGCAGAAGTGGCCACGGGTGTCTCTTCTGCTAGGGTCAGGACTGGTGCCCTCTGTTTAGCATTTTACAGCGAGGTAGAAGTATGAACTCAGATTCTAGCCCCTCCCTGCGAGCCAGCTTTCATGAAGGAAGGGAGTTATATAAGGAAGCTTTTTCTTCCATAATTTATTTGCAGTAAATGGTAGCAAGTGAGTATCAGGTTTTCTTTTTCTTCTAGGAAAAGCAGGGGTTTATTTGGGTTCAGAAAGGAAAGGGTTTTTTTATGTTTGTTTGTCTCTGTGGTGTGTGTGTGTGTGTTTCTTTACTACTTATAAAGGGAGTGGGAGAAAGCCAGTAGCAGATTCTTCTCTTCCCAATACATATGGGTTTCTCTGCACGAAAAGCGTAGGATCAGAAGCTAGTCTTTCGAAAGCGCAGAACACCTCAGTCTTCTCTCCTGCCCTTTTGGGCACCAAGGCTCTCTTTTGTGAGTGCTAGAGGAGCCTAAGGTAAGGGGTGCAACTGCTGGGTACTGCAGAAGTCTGGGGACACTGGGGCTGGGGGGGGTCCTTTGATTTGTTTGTTCAGGTGACTCACTTTCTGTTGTGACCAAAACTGAACATAAAGCTTTTCAAAGCTTAAATGTACACATTTCTGCATTCATTACACAGTGTTCAATCTAATTTGTTCTTTTTACTGTCACAGGAAGCACATGTTTAAAGCAATCTGTTTCCTCATGTGAATGCTTTCCTGTCTGTTTTAAAAAAAAATGCGACATACTTTACCCCGAGTAACCAAGAGGTGATCGTAAATATCCCTAAATAGCATTAAACAGATATGAAAGACATTAACACTTTCAGAATGCCAAAGTAGTATTAAAAAAAAAAATCCTAGCAGATGCTCCTGGGTCAAAAAGTGAAATGTGTGTTTCCTGGAAAAAAAAAAAAAAAAAAAACACCACCACTCTCATCAGAGCCATAAATGAACTGCAAGTGGAGAAGTTTGGTGTTGCTGAACAAAACGGGGATCATTTGGGGGAGCAACAGGAGCCCTCTGCTGCCACTGCCTACACTCCATGAAAAGACAAAGGGCAATGAAATTTGGAGAAAGCCCATATCCTTTGTAATCCACAAGGTGGCCAGGACTCCAAAAGAGGGGGCAGCTACTACCTTGGACCCAGCAGCTTCCTGAGGAGGTGAGGTGGGGGGGTCACCAGCCACGGACTTTTCCTGAGGAGTTGAACCTGCTGCCTGGTTTTTCACAAAATTAAAATTGCCCAGGGAAAAGCATTCATCTTGAGGATGTGGAACGCAGGCTCCTCCCAACCCCCAGCACCTGTACAAGGGTCCTTTCATTCTTTAAAAGCAAGAAGAGGTCACTAACCAGCTCTTGCTTTATTTTTAACTGTTTTTAGTTTCCCATAGGTGTCGAGCAAAATTACTTTTCTTTTAAGAATTCACCAGTGGCACTGAGAACACACACACACACACACACACACACACACACTACAATACAGCAGCGGCTAGAATCAAGCAATTATTCAGCTTTCCTATAAAGTGCCGGTACGAACACATGGACATATTTATTGTCAGACATGGACCTGAACTGCCCTAAAGACAGTCAGCTCTTCTTTCTGTGATAAGCACAAGCCAGGGAGGCCACCAAGCCCAGGCTGATCCACACACCTTTATCCTGCCGGATGGCATTAAAAGGCTTGGCCATCATCTTCTTTTGGGCTAGGAATGTGAGCCACACCTACAAAAGGTAGCCTGGACAGCACCTGGGAGGAAACAGATTTCTGACCGGTTCGAGACTACCCCTTACACACTACGAAGGAAAGAACATGCACCTCTCAACTAATTGGAGGCAAGGCTGACTTAGACACAAACTAATGTTGGCTATAAAAGTAAGATATCAGGAGAGGTGTTGGGTGGACATCTTGGCCTACTGTACTTCTGGCAGCACCTAGGCAGAGCTGTATGGCTGGCTCGTCATTAAAGAAGGTTGCCCGAGGCCTAGATGAAGGGACCCAAAGAGCATCCGAAGCAACGCCCGAAACAGAAGCAAGCGATCAGTGCTGAGCCAACATCCTGTGTGTTCTGTTGTGACCTGCTCTGACCT
This sequence comes from Mus minutoides, assembly GCA_902729485.2. NCBI lineage: Eukaryota > Metazoa > Chordata > Mammalia > Rodentia > Muridae > Mus > Mus minutoides. Next base: position 2,969,087 of record LR749562.1, on the reverse strand, counting down.
CAGCCACCCTGTTAGATTATTTCCCTTCAAATGGTAAAAAGAAGGGTAGCTACCAGGCTGCTGAAATTTCCAGTTCATCCTGCAATGCTGATACCACAACCAAACTACTGCAGACTCATGCCAGGTGTAGCTAGTAAGTAGTACAATGAACTCCAGGTAAGCCTCAACCACTCTGTCACCTTGTCTCTGTATTTCAGAAAACAATGCTCTCCTTGGGTGAGCTTCTCCCCCCTTGGAGCTTCTCCCCAGGGGTTGTGTGCAGGACCACATAGAGAAAAGAGGCAGTCGGTCCCCAGGGAGGTGAAAACCATGATATTTTAATCTGGTAGTCAAATGCCTTTAAAGCAGAGATGGCTGTCTGGGGATTAAACTTGGGAGCCTTGTGCATGTTGGGAAAGTAACCTCCTATTGAGGTACATCCCTAGCCCTTGCCAAATGCTGTGTTAACAATATTCTTAGTGCAGAGTGTCCTTGCCCTACAGAGGGTGCTGAATGACTGTAGGCAGCAGAGGCAGCATCTTATTTACAGTCTGTGCAGATCTTAAGCACAGCTCTGCCACACACACACACACACACACACACACACACACACACACACACACACTGCATGGCCTCCTCTCTGCAGGTCTCAGCTTTTTTACCCAGATGTAAGGCTGCAGCCACTGATGAGTTCTGCAGGATGACATACTGTCACACAGGATGCACGCCTGTGCAGAGGGGTTGCAGTGAGTGCACTGCCACCTTTTCTCGTGGGCACTATGCACATTCCCAGGTCTGTGACCTAACAGGGGCGCTGAGGAGGGAAAATCCAGCATCAAGTTAGCTCCTATCAGGCTCCGCTCCTGTTATCCCAGGACTCATTCCACGGAGATGGGCTTGCGAGTCACACTCAGAGATGTTGTGGTCAACTCGTAGGGGACAGACCAGAAGCACATGCTTTACCTTACTCAAGGTGGGAGCAAGTGACTGATGGGATGGTAAGAGGTTTAAAGTGATAGACGTCTACTTGTGATGTCATATGGGCTTTTCCTTTAGAAGGCCAGCCATGCTTAAATGGCAGTGACACCACACCAAATTTCATAAAGAATGACGGACTAATAAGGTGACACTGGGCACAGTCATGTGTAACAGCACATGGACCATCTAGTCTTTAGTTTGAGTTAAAGCAAATCTGACAAAATAAAAATGAAGGGGCTGGAGAGATGGCTCAGCGGTTCCGAGCACTGACTGCTCTTCCAAAGGCCCTGAGTTCAAATCCCAGCAACCACATGGTGGCTCACAACCATCTGTAATGGGATCTGATGCTCACTTCCTGTGTGTCTGAAGACAGCTATGGTGTACTCATATACACAAAACAAATAAATCTTTTAAAACTATGTAGACGAAGGGATCAAATGTAATAGGAATATATGAAAACAAGAGTGTGGGAGAACATGCCCTTTCCCTCCCACTGAGAAGCCTGGAGTTGAACAAATATACCAATGTGATTTGTTTGCATAGCAATTGCCTATTGTGGTCTGAATTTTACAAACCTTAACACTTCTGACCTACAGTAAATGCACTGAATTCCATTTCATGTATCAATGAAGCTATAGATAATATGGATTGCTATCTTGGTTACTTATACAAATAAACTTCACGTCAAGGTACCATGTGAGGGACCCATGAACTTTCAACAACAAAATTTTACCCATAAAGTATATGCCTGAGTATTAAGTGGCAGAACTCATAGCCATTTCGAACCTTATTTTCAACTGGTACGAACGTTACTGCGGTCAGTTTATTTTCTGTGCAGGTGATGATGATGATGATGACCAAGTCACAAACACGCAGCTCTTTTGCTTCAATGAGCTGAGTGGCCTGTTCCACCTCAGCTAGGCTTTGACTCCCTTTGCTTACCATTCCAAGTCACTAAAGTTTGTTGAAATGGCAGCCTGGGCTTTAGACACTACTTGTTATTGAATTATTTGGTGCCTCCAAGTTCATGTCATAATGAGCAAACCAGAAAATATTATTGAGCCCTGTGTTAGCACACCTGGGCACCTGTGCAATGGCCCAATTCCCCAAACAGGGTTACTTGAAAAACATTACCGCTAAGAATCAGCCACCTACTTGAAACCGCTTTCTCCTAGCAGCTAATGATATAATGATATACTGTGCCGATCAGGAGAATGAGAGCCATTACAATATTATTATAAGTATAATCCAGGAGGCATATTTAAAATGATATGGGCTGGGAGGGAGGAGGATGCTTCAGGCAGGCAGATACTCTTTCAGAGAGGATATCAAAATCATTGTTCCAAAACAGCATTTTCTGAAAATTTCTAAAATGTTAACAGCAAGTAGTGATGAAATAGCTTTTCTGTGTGTGTGTGTGTGTGTGTGTGTGTGTGAATGGTACCAATTTTCATGACTGAATGTACTATGAGGGTCTTGTTTCTTTTTTGAGCAAATACACCTTTCTACTATGAATCCATACTTCACAAGGATGCGCCCTTCAGTCAGCACCAGCATGGCAGGACACCACAACATTTCCCCAGTTAGCTTTGAAGATAGGTTTACAAAGCTGAGACGTGCCCCTATTTTTCTCTTCTACCAAATAATCAAAACATGTCTACTGATGCTTCCCACACCCAGAATCTCTTCTGAGTGCCCTGGAAGTGAATGATTGCTGCGAGGCTGAGACATAACTTATATATATATCAAAAATACAGCTTTCACTTTTGTTTCGCACTGATATCTAGACACCTGGACAGAATTTAGCTCACCCCAGCTTTCGGCTCTGAGGTGGGGTGCAGGGAACCATCTGCAGTACCTTAACTTCCATGAAGGGGGCGTGTGTGCTCAAGTGAAAGCCGGCAGGGCTTGCTATGCCCAGGAAGCAGCTTTGAAACGGGAAAACACAGTCATTCCCATGTTGCTGTTCGGAGATCAAACAGTCGGGTACTTAAAACCACAGAATTTGCCTGCATCTTAGGAAAGTTCCTGCTCTTTGAAAGAGAACACAGTGGCTACGCAAACACGCCCTGGACAGTGCAGGCCCAGGCTATTCCTTTGAAATATGGACTTAAAATTCAATGCAATGTACTTTTAAAATGAAACAAAGCAGGTGCCAGTCAACAGCCTGCCTATGGTTATTCTGCCTTAGGAAAATACAACTTTGCTCTTTTTGATGAAGTCGCATTTAGCCCCCAGAGGTCCATCTCTGATTTATGACTTCAAATAAAAACTTTCAAATTCTGTGAAAGGAAGGAAATACATCTTGGATGTGCAGAAATTGTCACTAACTGGAAGGGGAATTTTTTTCTTTTTCTTTTTCTTTTTCTGTTAAAATATAAGTACTGTTCAGTCTGTGAACTTTTAATAGCTAAAAAGAAATGGCTTCCAACCAAATATCCTGTCCCTATCTCTGTATGTCAATAAACAAGAAATCCATAGAGAAGCCAGATGCTTCAAAACAAGCTTTAAAATTGCAAAATACATGATAGTCCCAGAACCATCCTCCTTCTGAGGTAAAGGAGCCCTGCAGCCAGTTCCTAGATTTCTGTAATTAAACCGCTAAGAGTTCAAATTTCCACACCAAATTATGCTGCTTTTCAGTGGAAGTGAGAAAGAAGGTGCAAGCTGACAGTTCCCTCAAACGTATTTCTCCTTTCTTAACACAGGGGCACAGATGTACTGCTCTCTCTGCTGGGCTCTTAAAGGACGTCGTGGTAAATCTTAATAGGTAACACTGAGTCTGAAAACTTAATCACAAATAGTCATGCGCACTGGAGAAGGCTCGGGGCATTATGCTGCATGCCTACCTTAAGAGAGGCAACTGACAGGAAAGAGCAGCCACCCACCCCCAAATTGTGAGTGCTTGATATACTCACACCATACACACACACACACACACACACACACACACACACACACACACACACACTCCTCTGGCAGGAGGAATGAAATGGTCTGGCTTCCTTGGAGATTCAGAAGTCTATAACTTTTTAATTGCCAAGACAACCTCTGAGTAGGCAGATTCACGATTCGTGAATCTGCCCTCTGTGGCAAGCCTTCATTTTTGTCCGGCCGACTTTTACCTTTCTTTTTCCTCTTCAGATTTAAAATATGCACACCAGCAGTCTCTAGAAGAGGGGGAGAAAGTGTGTTCCAAAGTTGCAGGAAAGATTATTCTGAAATTCCCAACAATACTGAAATCTTTTAAGGAAACTTCTGGAAGTCTGGAATGCCAAATGCCAAATGGTGCATACTTCCTGTCTGTGCTTTCTGAAATACTGAGTCTCCAATGAAAAGAGTAGAAAGTCCTCCTGAATTTATTTCATACCCCAGGATCTCATACAACACTTAACGTTTTACTTAGCCTCTAAAAGCAATGGAGAGGATGAGACTGGTTTCCAGAAAAACACATTACTGAACTTAAAGCTTAAGAGTGGATTAGTGAATTCTGCACTTCCTGCATGAAAAAATAAATATTTAGTGACGATTTTCTCGGTTTTTACAGTATCCCCGGTGCTGTGTTCTATATGTTGTATAAACTGGGTGGATATTTCTTGTCGTATTTGCATGATTTAATTGTATCTCCTTCCTTGCTATATCTTGTCATAAATTATTGACATCATTTATGTAATCACATCTCTTATTCTAGTATTTTTAGCTGGAACATGAGCACACTAAGTTGAAAGTTGATGCTTGGAGCTGACCTGCTCTGTTAATGTAAACCATTACAACTGTGTGTATCAACACCACAGTTGTGTGTATCACCACAGAAAAATGACCTTGAAGACACCTTCTATTCTATCTCACAAGACGGGCTGCTTCTAGAGTTCCCGACACAAGCCCTAGTCCAGGTAGCTGATAGACAGCTTACTCATGTCACATTTAATACTGCCACAATCATACTAAAAAGGGATTTATTTCTGCTTGGGTTAAAATGTGTTAATAGGAAAATGTGCCACAGGATACAGGACAATGTGTTTGTAATTTCCTTAAGACAACTGTCAAAAGACATGATGGCCAGCATGTTTTTAAATAGTGTATTTTTCAACCATATAACTTCTGGGCTCTTACTAAAAAATAAACAAGTTAGCAATTTCTCTTGAGAAATCATTTGAGATTTCTTCAAGCATCTGAGGAGAAAAAAAAAGACAAAACACTTGAAAGTATGGATTCACTAGTATATTTAAAATCTTCAATTTTTTAATGTGATTTTAAAAATCTAAGAAAATAAATACTGTCAGTATTATCCACTTTCACTTATGTATCTGATAATCTCTCTATAAAAATATAGTTAAGTCCAGACTGAAAGATTTTATTTTACCTAAGGATTCATGTTCCTCGGGGATCATATGGTATCATGGTATCAAATACGTGCTATGGTTTTGTTTTCTCAAATCCACCTAAGGACCCACTCATGCCTCAAATTTTCTTGGAGATGCTCCAACCTTATTTTAGAATCTTTTCCTCAGCATCCACGCATCCAAAATTATCTCGGACCACTTAAAGCTTGCCAGTTCCTCCTGAATTAAACATAAATAAATAAACCAGAACTACAATTCAACATGGAAATTAGATTTTACTGAAAAATTTAGTTTGTGAAAAATCTCACTGAAGATGACAGAGACCATAAAATAGCTCTCAGGGTAAACCTTTATATTTTCAGAACCTTACAATGTTCCAGAAATCCTGAAGGAGCCTTTGGGAAGGTTCACAATTAAAGCGGAGACCAACTCCACAACTGTCTGAATTCCAAAGCTGTAACTCTTCATACTTTCTGATAAAATGTAGATAATTTCACTATGAAGATGAAGGCTTTATATGTTTACATGTTAGTGTACACAATACAATTTCCCAACGACATCTGCTCCTTTTTCTGTGCATTTGATAAGAATATTTTTTTGGAAATTGTTCCTTTTTAGACTTTAATTCTATCATGTTAATTTTTAGTTAAAAAAAAAAAAGGCCTGGATCATTTCTCCTAAGCTGTAATTTAATATGGTGCATTTTTTCTCTGCATAAACACACGGCTCGATAGGTATGATTATTGGGCTATTCACAAACAAGAAACTTGCTAGTAAAGCTGCCAAGTGCCAAGACCACAAGGAAATATGGTTTAAAGGAGACAATCAAGATCCAGAGATCTAAGCAGACAAGAAGTTCACATGTAGATTCCAAAGGTTGGAAATGCTAAGTGATCAGTGGCTTCAAGCACCAGCACAGGTTTATTGCCGAAGTCCCTTCAGACGAGAAAAGGTATGAGATAGTGGGACACGGCTACAAGGGTATAGTGTTAGGGTGTGGGAAGAAACCAGGACAACCTTCTACAGCAGGAGCTGGAGCTCTCTGAACAAGTATCATTTCCCACAGTCTTTCCTTAACAGAAGTACCTGAGTCATCCCTCCAGAGAGCCTGTCTTCTCTTCTTCCATGGTTCTAAAGACCTTTGTGGATGATACTTTATGTCATCTTGTGCCAAGCCTTCACAGTGATTCAAGGTCACCAGATGTGGTACACGGTACAAATGCTTGTTCACGCCTTGTACCAAAACTATGACATGATACTGAGCCAAGTTCTCTGTCTCAGTCTCTGTCTGTCTCTCTGTCTCTGCTTCTCCCCTCTCTCTCTCCCCCCTCCCAGTCCCTTCTCTCCCATCTCAGCCTCTCCCTCCCCTTCCCTCTCTCTGTAGGCAAAGCAGAGCTTTTAAACAAAGCTAGGCAATTCTCCCACCTCCTTGACCCAGATAGCCTGAAAGAGCCTCATGAGAGCAAGAGAAATCCATCCCTCTCTCACTGTTGTATTACGGTGTGTTTGTGGGATACCACACTGTAAATGTTCCCCTCTTCCTCTATGAAAGAGAGAGGGGCTATTTCACTGGGGTTAGGGGATGGGTTGACATGATAGGTTGTAATAGATTTATTACTATTTATCGTGGTAAATGTGTATGTAAAGAGAACATCAATATCTTTAATCTAATCACCATCAGAGAGTGCTAGCCCAATCTTCTACTATCTGCTACACAAATACTCAAGAATATGTTGAAACAACGTTTAGAAGGATCTTGTATCAGACACGTTGCATAATTTGGTTTGAACTTAAAAAAAGAAGAAGGGAGATGGAGATCTAAAAATACAGAAATCTAGATCTACTAGAGCCAAAGTGCTACCAAGTCTAGCACAGGTTCCTGAAATCAAGTAAAAATACGCACTTGACAGGGGTGGGGGCAAGGCATGGGATCTCATACAACAAAACCAATGTACGCCAAGTAAATCCCAACCCCAAGAGGACTGAGATGTTCTAGAATTACCAATAAAGCAATGATGGGAGCCGGAAATTGCTCAAATTTATCTTATTCTTTCTGCCTGAGACTTAACTGGATTTTTATCATATTTCTAGTCTTTTGAAGAAGGGCTGTGCATCAATGTATTGCTTAGGACTGCTAACACATTTAGCTACAAAAAAGTTCTCTCACAAATGTTAATCCTAAACCGACTGTCCATCAAAAGCCAAAACTTGAATAATATAAACAAGTTTCTAATTTCTAATAGTCATATGTTAGAAGAAAAAAGATTTTCTTAGCATAGTGCAATGCGATATGCCACCAACAGCAATAAAAAGCTCTTGAAAATGTTTTTGTAGAGACCAGCTAACTAGAGAGAAATATTTATATTTATACTTAAATATTTATAACGAGTTAAGAGAAGTTACTGATAATTAGTAATATTGTAGCCACTTCAAATAACTCCTAGGAAACTGTGAAGATTTGTGCAGATTTCTTTTTTTGCACTAAAACAAAACAAACAACAAAACACAAAGAAAGACTGGAAGCCTGAAGTTTATTTTCACCTGAGGCATAGATAAAATGAGATAACCCGAGTTCCCGTGGCTCCTGCTCAAAGTTACAGTGTCACTAACAACCAACCATCCTTTTAATGTTTTTAATATTATCAGGGTTAAGTTATGTTCAAAATGTAAACAACTTCAAGGACTTTATTGCTTGAAGCTGTCCTTAAAACTATTCATCTAAAATTCTAACTATGTTAGCTCTACCACTAACTTCAAGCTGAAATTGTGCCTACAAAAGCAACCAATCTGAATGAAATATAGGAACTCAAGAAATAACAACACGGTACAGTTTTAAGTGACATATTGATATTCTAAAATGACTATTTTATATGCCATTGGCAGTTTTATTTACACAATATTTTTCCATATTTATGGCTAATTTTGTGGTGCTTCTTCAACATTATCAAGTCTGATAATCAGCATACAAAATTTGTGAGGTTTTTCTTTTGATACAACTTATTCTGATATATTCATTTAATAATTTTTTTGGATGAGCTGAACTGAAATCAAGTCAAATACACAGGTGTGTGGGTTAATCTAGCACATTTGCAAAACCCATTATTCTTCCAATTTACTAAAAATGAAATAAAGCCAATGAGTGCACTGATTGGTAATACATTTTCAGAAATCTAAATATAATTTTGTCTTAAAGTATAAGAACTTATAAGGCCCATTAGCCTTTTTTAACATACTAGAAGATTACATTAAAACTGTCTTTACATGTACAACACTGGAAGGAACAGAAAAAAAAAAACAGGGAAAAGAAAGAGGAAATCATATTTTTATTTTACATAAGGAGAAAATTACTAGCAATGGATCCATTATAAACAAATTAAATACTCGGAGGACCTAAAATTTGCAAATACATGAACTCAAATCAATGTATCATGCATTTCCTGTGATAGCAGTCAACTTTTCCTAGGTCAGGCCTGGGGGCATCATATCAGCGTGCCCCCTCCACAGCCCCAGGTGTTACAGATTCCCAGAATGCTTGGGTTACAGCTGGATTCTCCTAGCCTCACTTTTGCAAACAGTGACCCTTTGCAGCTCTTATTCATCAACCTCCTCAGAAAATAGAGACATTCTCCTTGCACCCTGGGCTGAAACCCATGTAATTTTTCCCTAAATCCGCTCCACAAATCTCCTTTCGCATGCAAATCCATAAATCATCATAATACTGACAAAGAATGTAACTGACACAGGAAACTAATACTCCGGGCTCTCCAAAGCCCTGTACAGGTAAATCTCTGCAACTTGAGGCACCTTTTTCAAGGCTCTCTTCAGAGCTTAACTTGCTGAGTACCAACAGAGGCCTGGAGCCTTCTGGCAGGGGCTATTAATCACCACAGTGAGGGTCAGGTAAAGCTGGTCACTCCTACCTTCTCCACATTCTAGATGGGCGCGCACAGCAGCTCTGGGCGCACGGAACCTCATTGACTTTGTTAGCCTTCTACTGACACCAAACAGAACACAACAGACAGAGAGTAAGGAGCGAAAACCAGGCAGTACTTACTGAAGACGGCAAACCCGGAGGAACTTTTCGGACTTTCTTTGTCTGCACCTCTGAAAGATAACGAAGAAGCCGTGAGTTCCCACGCGCCCAATTCTCCAAACGAAAAGATGTCAAACCAGGACCTTACTGAGCTTAGAGTGGACTTTCTTTAATAGACATCCCAACTTGTTCCAGCGACTATCTATCTCCCCTTTCATGCTACCACAGATGAAATGCCACTTCACTGGTGAAAGCGAAGAGATGGGATCTACCTTGCTACTACTTTGTGTTTTAAAACACAGGTTCCTTGTGTGTGCAGTCAAGTGACATATGCCAAATAATCAAATATTTTTAAAAGTTATGGTGCTGTGTAAATGGGCACCATATCCCCTGGGGGGATAGGAGAGGCACCACACTGAGAACTGGCTGAAATATTTTGGGAGGGGGGTCCTTTGGGGCAAAGTAGGGGTAGTGTAGTATCTATTTTTAAGCGAACTTAATAAAGACTCCAGGCATTCAAACAGAAGAGGGCCTTACCCATGGCACTACTGTGAAGAGGCCTCCGGCGGGCATTATTGCTTGAATACTGATAGTACTGGGAGCCAGGTTTGGTGGGCGAAAGGGTTCCTGGATTGCCCATATCCATGTCCCCTCCGAGGAGACTCTGCTAGAAGAAGAAAAGCAAAAGAAAACAAATACAGACTTAAAATTTTTAGCATGTATCACCTCGCACCTGATTGTGAGCAGAGCAATACAGAAACCAGCATTTGCTGAGCCAAGACAATTAAGAAAACAACTGCCAAAAAGGCACAAGCTCTGGAGAAGCTACCATCAAGCCGGGTATTCTCAACTCTTTACTTTGAAGAAGGTAGATAGTACCCCTGTAAACCAAATCTATTTTTTAAAAGCATTTTAGATGATCCAAAAACAAACAAACTTTCATTTCATAAGAAAACGTCATTTCTTTAAGATGGATGTCTTCCTTCCCCACACTTAGGCTCCGGTCTGGGAACTACTCAGACCCATGTTTTGAAAGGACCAGCCTGAATCTCATTTTTTGAACATATACGGTTTTCCCAGATGCACACACTGGGCGAGAGTGTGGACAGTCCACTTCCTATGGGACACATCCTGACCACCAGGGACTTTACAAGGCTCTCACAGAGCACAGAATGCCAGATGAGTGGAGAAGAAATTCAAATCCCAGGGCAAACTTTCAATGTGATAGCAAAATTAGGTATTCTCTGCAAACGGGGAAAAAATCCGGGGAGCTCTCCTAAAGACTGCCAGAAACTGAAGCAAATCCCTCTGCAGAGTCAACCTTTACCTGAACACTAGAACATTCCCACAACATCATCAAGTTGTCACGGTGTGAAAAATTGCTCAGCTTTTGAAAAATGATGACATAAGGCAGATTACATAATATTACATTTCCTAAAAGCTACATAGGATACTTACCCACAATACATAAACCGCCTGATTATACTCTGCATTGGACACATTGTTCTTTAAATTATTCTGATAGGCAATAAAACAAGTGTAGATAGTACCATTTATATTAAGAACAAATTTGCTATTTAATAAAGAAATTTTAAAATTAAGTACTAAAAATCTAACTTTATCGTTACTTGTAATCAACTTTTACTGACTGAACTAATTACTGTCCTTGATAAAGTACAGAACGTGTTTTCCCTAATCTAAATTCTAATCACCATGTCACTCACAACAGACTTAGGGATGCTTCACTAACACACTATTCACATGCAAAATACTCTAAATAGGCCAATTATGACTCTGCCCCTGTTCCCTGGTTAACCCGCTGAGAACTGAAAAATTTCACAAGGCAGTCACCACCTAAAACAAAGGGTCCTTGTTTTAAATTAAGACAGTCTTTTTGATTCCTAAATAGCTCAACAAAGTGGCATGTCTTCCAGTGCAAGCAGTTGGTCAAATATGACCCATAATCTGGGAAATAAAAGTTCAAAGCTCTCCTAGCTACCACTTTATATAGCTAAATATCATCCAGAGAGCTGGCCATGGTGGGGATTTCTGTGCTATTGGTGAACACTATGTGACAGGGTAATCAGCCATTGCCATGCCTGTCTTTGCTGCTTCAAGCTTATAATGTGTTCAGGGATACACAATAAACATCACTTTCAAAAAAAAAAAAAAAAAAAAAAAAAAAAAAAGAAAGAAAGACTGAAGAAGAGATTCTAGAAGTGAAAATATATTCCTGAGTAACCAGTTATCAGTTCTCTGCTGGTATCTTGGTTTCAGCCACTAAGGATGAAAATTAGGACATTTGCCAGATAAAAAAATCTAAAATCAGCACACCCAACTATTGCCTCTCTAGAACTTCCAGAAGATGCGGAAGTATTGATGCTGAAGCACCACACACAATATGACCAACTTTTTCAAGGGGGGCGGGCAGTTAGAGGTCCAACATCAAACGTTTTAAAAATCATTCTAGGTATTCAAATATTGAAAATCTCAACCTGAAATTCCACTCGAGAAATTCTTTTTGACCAAAATCTACATTTATTTGAACAATAGTCCAAAATATTTTTTTTAAAATCTCCACTGACTGATGAAAGTGTGAACTGTATGAAGTCACTGCCTCTCCATAAATTGGTAAATCTACAACTAAGTCTTCCTTTTATTAGGAAAGGAGTTTGAAGACAATAATATATTATTGCTACTGACTCCTTTCTAGTATGCTGAGCCTCCTGCATTCTAGGCAAAGATCTACTGTTAAGTTACCTCATTTATGGCCCATGAAATACTAGCTTGGAATCTGCCAATAGCCCTGGCACTGTCTTGGCAATCATTACTCTTATTTCTCCTTTTTTTCTCTCCCCGCAACCCCCAAAATATATAAAATCCTCCAGAAGGGGCTGATTAAATATTCACTTTTCTTTTCCCTGGGTCTAGCCATGGGTTGATTCCTGTTGGTCCTGGTAGTAAAGGTTTCAGTCCCAGAAAAGGACATTTATATAGTAGGCAAACATAAAAACAAATGAGAGAGCTGACCTGGGTTTTAGTAGCATTCACAATAGAGCTGTGAAAGAAAGATAATCATAGCCCAGCTAACTGGCTGTGGCTGACCTCCTTGTTGTGGATTTCAAAGAAAATCTTCCTGTGCACCAGTCAAGCAAAGCAGCATCCAATTTGTCTATGCAGCCACATGAGCTATGTGGGTCCCAGGACCAAAAGCCACAGAACGCTTCCCACTAGGGACTCCTGGCAGTCTCCCCCTCCCCACCCAGCCCCCCAAAAGCACACTCCTGCTTCTTTCTTTTAGATCTGTTTGTGTCCTTGGCTTTTCCACTTGGACAATGGAACATTCTTCTAAAGAAACAAAAACAAACATTTCCTCAAACTTAAAGGGCCCTAATCACCCCCACGGGGAAAATGAAGATAAAAATATATGTGCTCTCATTGTAGAGTCTACTTGTAAAATGAACAATGACTATTTACTATTGTTTGGTCTTTATGTCAGACGCCTAGCCCTCGGTGGCAGTGAGAGAGATTAAAAATAATTTCCACTGCTGAAACGAAATGCTTGGGTACATGAATGTTTAAAAGTCAATGACATGTGATTAAGGCAAATTAAATAAAAAGTACACATAAAAGATAAGGCATTGATTTGTTTGTAAAATTGCCTCCAAAGCAAACTTATGATTCGTGGAAGTTAAGTTTCAAAGCTTTTCAAAGCTGTCTATTCTCAAAATGGGCAAACCCATCCTTGCCTGAAATCGGATTAGAAAAGTTTTAGGGTCTTGTTTGTTTGTTTGTTTAGCTGGTGGCTTTCGTTTGTCTGATTTTGGCTTTTTGGTTTTTGTTCTTTAACACAGTGCCACTTTGTGTTCTATGGTTCTTTTGGGTCCACAGTACTTAGCTCCTCCAGTCAGCCTGGAAACACTGGAATGGAGATAAGGTACTTCATACAGCCAACCCGTACATCTTAAAGGCATACTTGTAAGCCTGCTTAACTGTTCACGTGTTAAGGGACAAGCCGTTCCCCTTCTTCCGGTCCAACGAGAAACAGTTTCAAGCCTTAAAATACATACCAAAGAATAGAATGTACTCACTTTGTTCAGTAAGCGTAAAAGTTTGGAGACCCCACACACCAGCAAAGAACCATGCCTCACATAGCCATTCATACATGGAAGTCAGGATTCTGGGAGGGTCGAGTCAATCAAATGGTTGTTCCTTTCATAGCATTGTGAACTTGCAGACTCTCCCTACCATCAGCTGATCCCTGCCCTTATTGCACTTACTGGGAGCTCACTGCCTTCATTCCTTGACCAACTACCACGCAGTGCTTAGGCAGTGAAGGATGTAAACCACGAATTAAGCTTGGGAAACAGAGAAGCAGCTTATATCTCAAATTAGATTTATAACCGAATGGTAATCAAAAAATAGAACTGCTCCAAGCTTAAATTATCAACTTTTCCCCCCTTGTTAAACTAAAATCATCTTGCTCCAAAATATTAATCCATTTCAGTCAGCACTTTAAGTGTAATGGATGGGTGGTTCATTTTTAAAAAGGAAGATTATATTTACCCTTAATTATAGATATGAGCGAGATCAGAGAGCTATGCACACTGGGGTTTGGGGCATATGATTAATTTATCTAATAGGCAAATGGACTTGAATTTCAGAGATGGGACCTGGGTAAGCCAACAGAGGAGTGGGGGTTAAGAAACTTCTGAGGGGGAAAATGTTCCCCTTATTTTTCAGGCTTTCTCTGCTTTTGCGTCATTACCATTACGTTGTGATCTTATATCAGACACAACATCTTGGGGGAGGCTACTGTAGAACAGAGAAAAGCAGTCTCAGATGAAACCAGATTAAGCTCCTTTCCTGAACTTTTGCCAAGTGCGAGAGAGTCTAATTCGTGTTTGGGTATTCTAGCACTCACACAGCTGCCAGTCTATTCTTTCATCACAGGCCCAAGTGATGTATGGTGGCTTTGTATGGCGAGCTGACACCATACAGGCTTGGGTTTTTTTATCTGAATATGGAAATCAAATTCAGCACGGCTATCAAACTTATGAATGTTGGATATCCAGATAGGTACCTAATAGACTTTGTGAGCATTGGGTACAAAATAGATGTGGAGAGAAATTACAAAGTAGATGTGTTTAAAACATTGATCGCAGCTGAGGTTTTATCTACCCGGCTTAATTCTGCACAGAATTAGGTTTTCAAAGACAACTGCTGAACAAGATTCCCTAACAGCCATGGGGAAGTTTTTGCAAATCCCTATCGAATAGCTGCTGCTGAATTTGCCATTCTGACCACAGAAGGGCCATTGCTGACTTACTTAGTAGCAGGAGGGGGCTGTAATTTTGCTGCTGTTCGCACTTACTCGGCAACCTAGAATATATCTTGCACCGAAGGGCAATGAAGAACACAGTAATTCCACCTGTCCACTTTCAGACTTCAAAGCTCACAACTGAAGGTCAGACCTTGGACAGCCTTTATCCCTGATCCCTGAAGGTGCAGAAAGACACTGTTGAGGCCGCTAACTTTGATTTTTGTCCTGGGCTTGGTTTCAGCAAAAGAAAACTTGAAAAAGGAAAAAAAAAATTGGAAAGATGGGATGGCAGAGATAACCCCAGGCTGAGACGACTGCGGGGTGGTAGAAAAAAAAATACAAATTATGGAGGTTATCCCTCTGCAAATAATTTATTTTAAGAAATTCTAGGCATCTCAAGAAATAAACTATATTAAACGTATCCTGCATATTTTGTCTCATAGGAAATCAGAAATAAAACCCAAGCTAGACCTGGTGAGGGAGCTGTGTCATCCTAGGTATGTGGGAGACTGAGGTAAAGCATTGTGAAAGTCAGGGCATGTAGGGGCTACAAGGCCAGCAGGGGTGACTTAGCAAGATCCTGTCTCAAATTTTAAAAATAAAATAAAATAAGAGCTGGTGATATAGCTCGGTGGTAGAGCAGGTCCCTGAAATATGCAGGGCAACAGGCTCAACCCTTACTGTAATAAATGAAGGAAGGGAAGGAAGAAATGCAGAAGAGAGGAAGGAGGGAGGGAGGGAGGGAGGGAAGGAGGGAAGGAGGGAAGGAGGGAAGGAGGGAGGATGACTGACTCAAGCACAGTAATAAAAAAGGACCAGAGAGTTTGGCATAGAACAGGAGCTCCGAGGCATAGAGACTGACTGACCAGAGAGTTTGGCATAGAACAGGAGCTCCGAGGCATAGAGACTGACTCAGTACAACTACCCTCACCTTCTCTGTTAGACAGACTAGTAAGTGGCCTATCAGAGTTATTGCGACTAGAATTGTCCTCCATATGTAAAATGTCAAGCAGAACCAGTGCCCAATACACACACTTCAGTGACCTCCCTGGGCCCGATTTTATACTTTCCCTTTTCAAATGCCCAATTGTGGGCTTTTACTGACTGTGTATTTGATACTTTTTTCTTCTTCTTTTTCTAACATGATATAAACAAACAAACAAACAAACAAACTTCTGGGTTTTTGGTTGGGAATTTGCATAATTCCCAAAGAATCCAAGTAACCTTGAATGAATTACTCATTTTAGCAGATTAGATTTCCCCAAACATTTCAAAATTCAACTACACTGTCTTTCCTTGCAAAGAAACAAAACACCTTATATTTTAATGTTATAATGCAATATTAAGGTTGCTATGGTAACTGTAACTTAATGTAGAATGCAGTAATAGTGAAGTAAAAATTCATGAAAATTTTAATGGAAATTACAACTGCGCAAGGATTGATGAGATATATACATCCACCTATTTGATTATTTCTCAAATGAAACAACCACCCATTATTTATTGTCTATACTAAACTGAGAAGATTTTTCTGAGGTCCATAAAAATACATTCTAGAAGCAGGGGCCATCTAATACATATTAAAAAGAGGATTAATTTGGTTGTTGGGAGGTGCAAGCTCGGGAGGGAAAAAAAGCACCAAAGCAACCGGTAATTTAGAATAAAAATATGACTTGAAAATTCTTACGTAGAGTGTGCAGAATTTAACAAAAGTACTTTCTTGTCAATTAAAACTCTCAGGTTGGGTCAGGAAGTTCATTTACTTTATAACTTTATATAAAACCACCAAAGAGCATATAAACAGTATTTGCCTTGAAATGGTCTTCACTAGCACTAGTGTACCAAAGTAAGACAGGGACACTGCCATGGCCTGTAAACATACAAAGGAATTAGCACCAGTCCTGTAAAGACATGGCTCTAACAGGGACACTGCCATGGCCTGTAAACATACAAAGGAATTAGCACCAGTCCTGTGAAGACATGGCTCTAACAGACATGCTGAAAACCTCACTTGACCATGTTGCTATTTAAGTAAAATAAAAGACTGTCAGTCTGTCACATGTCATTCTTTGTCATTCTGGATGGGGAGCATTCAAATCCAAGGTTATTGTAAAAATGTTTGCCTCTCTGAGAAGGATATAGAAAATCCGTTCTTATGATACTAGCTTCTCGGGGAAGAGGGTACATGGGACAAGATCTCCTTCCTGGACCTTGGCAGGGTGCTCTATTCTAGTCTAATGGCCAACTCTGCACGCTGCCCCTATTGTAGAGCAGCATTAAGATCTGCACCTGTGATGAGATCGTTCTACTCCATGGGGAAATTGAGACTATCCAGCACAATAGCAAATGCCTAATAGAATCTTCAAATCATCCTGAAATCTCTTCCTTCTGAATAACTGTCCTTCCAGAACTAAACACAACCTCTCACTCTGTGTGTATTAACACTTTGCTTCCAAACATCCCCTCTTTCCTCTATGTATGGGTGATCAGAAATGTGGGGCGTGATATACTTCTCAGAATAGGAAATTACTTAAGTTGTTCAATGTTTGACTTCCTATAGTGCCTAACATGGAGACCTACAGCAGAACAGACCACAGGAGAGGGGAACACAGACAGCAAGGAGAAGCAGGGCTATAAGTAAGTGAATAATTATTTCATGGGTCAACCCCAGGGGGGAGAGGGGGGAGGGAGGGAGAGAGAGAGAGAGAGAGAGAGAGAGAGAGAGAGAGAGAGAGAGAGAGAGAGAGAGAGAGAATATGAATCTGTTCCTCTGCTCATTCCTACTGGTGTTGCTGCTAATAATACCAACCATAGCCAGAGACAAGTACAGATCCTTTGGATAGTAACATGGCCAATATTGCAGCCTCCACAGTACAGGTGGGGACATTTAAATTGCTATTCCACATGGCTAGTGAGCAGGGAGGCCTGTTTGACTTGAAACTGACACATATGCTTGCCCTTTATGCCCTATCCTTTTTTGTGTTCCCTCTGCCCCAAGCCCCCCATCACTAGTTGGAGCTATGAACTACTACTACTTAGGAAGTACCTCTCTTCTTCCTGCAGAGGGATCATCTAACACAGTAGCATCCATCAGGACTACATGTGAATGGTACCATGCCCCAGGTAACCTGGCTATGAAATCATAGTGGGTGTGAAGTTCATCTGGGACATGATAGTATGTATGATCACACCCATGGTGAGAATTATTGAGACGATTGGAATAACTTAGAAACTTGCCGTCTGTGGTTTCTCACTACATACTGTGTGGTCCCTCAAGGCAGAAAGTGAGCTCCCTTGTCTCTGTGACCTTGGCATTTGGCAAAGTGGGTCCTGGTACATTGTGTGCCAAAAGTGAATGTCAACTGATTAAGTTAACTAATTAGCCAGGGAATGTGCTTACAGGATTTCAGCAATTATTGTTATGAACATATTCTCTATCTCGTGCCAGTGAACACACAGTCCCTAAACATCCACTTGCGGTATCATCCTAAGATTCTTCTCCTCCCACATCAGATGAGCTTCACACAAAGGCTAATATGGTTCCTGATGGACAAAGGTCTCACCGCATATTTTCTACAAAACCTTCCCGTTTCCTGCTTATCAATCCAGTCCACCTAAGAAGAGGCGAAGAATCAGAACTGGTAATGTGTACGAAAAAATCAGTTGTGTGCTTTAGAAAATCACTCATATGGCTATTGACCTTTATTTTCTTACATGATTCATATAATGAAAATGGATAAAGTTCCTCAAACAGGTATGGTTGTTGGACAGTCCACTGTTTACAACAAAAGGGCCAGGTTCTTGAGAGAGTTGGGTAGCAGGGGAAATGTAGGCATCATCTTGCTGGATTCCTACAGCAGAACAGACTACCAGAGAGAGAGGAAAACAGAGATCAAGGAGAAGCAGTGCTTGAGTAGGCTTCCTTTGCCATATTCTGAGACAGTCTCTTTACTTAGCTCTGGCCGGCCTTGAACTCACAGAAATCATCTTGCCTCTGCCTCCTAAAGTACTGGGATTAAAGGCATGAGCCAGTGCATCTGGCTTGTGGAGTCTTTTAAAGAGGATGGTTCCTTTGAGGAACGCAGCATAGGAAACAAGTCTGGGAGCATAGGAAACAAGTCTGGGAGAATTTGAGCTGGCTAGCAAAGAAATGGCTCTCCTCGGGTTGCTCTAATATCTTAGATACCTAGGCTTTGTGTTCTACTTTATCGACTACTAAAATCAAGTTGGCTTAGACAGAAGAGAAGCCAGAGAAATGGCTAGAGTAGACTTTGGAAACAAATGGGACCGTCATGGAAACCTGACACAAAGTTCTGAAGCATTTCTTCACGTGAGGTAAAGGTATCTTGTTCTCTTCAGACCACATGAGCTCTTCCTAGAATGCTGTAACACTCCACAAAAAAAGGCCTCTGAAACTCAAAGCTGAGTCCATTTCCTCAAGTACAAAGCCCTTCTGAGCTCACAAACTTTCAACCTCTCTACATTCCCAAGGCCAATTTACTCCTAATGCATCTTCCAGATTTCCCTTTAGAGATGGCCAACTGAGAAGACGCTGCTCAGCCTTTGCTACGTGACAGCTGCTGTCATGGGCCAGGAGTAAACAGAACACTCAGGTGATGGCCTCTCCTTAAGAGGGCCTTAGCTCAATGAGTCTGTATTTTCCCCAATTACCGGCCTTAATACCCACTTCTTCAGCTTAGCTTTATAAGAGTTGAGTCCTCTCTTCAAAGGACGGGTCTTTCTACTCTATGTTAAATAAACTGTGGAGATGAGAGTCAAACATCACCTCCTTGGGACCTTTTTTCTCGGGACCCTTAAGGAAGTCGTTACTTGTCCTCTGCTGGGCCCTAGTACTATTCCCTTATCACAGTGCCTTGGGATTTCAGACAGATGTAGGGAAGACGTCTCAGTAACGGACATGTCACTCTATCAATGATGCCAGTCCTGCAGTGAGCAGCAAATATACACACAGAAGTCTCTGTAGCTCAAGCTCTGTTGGCTAGAGTAACCCACTTAATTTTCGCAATGCCTTGAGGGGAGAATATAACTAATCCCACTTTACAGATGAGGTGGCCTGGGGTAGAAGGAAGTTAACTACCCACCCAAGATTACTTGAAAACTATTTGAAAAACCAATGAACAACCAAATTGTGTCATTTCGCTGACGGTAATTACGCCTCTTGGATTCATGCCGCTCCTGGTAATATCGCATCTGAAATTTTCAACAATTACCTCATGCTCATCTTTAAATCATAGGCTCAGGAGCCTTCCCTTCTCCTCACCCTGCTCTCCATCACCAGCAGCAAGCTTCAGCGTGAACAATTCAATGCATTTAACTCTCGGGTTCTGAGTCCCATGGACCTCCCTATGAAAACTCCACAAGGAACTCGCTGGCTCCATGGAAGATTTGCTTAGAAGAGAAACTCCAACCCGTCATGCCATTCACCCAGCACCGCTGTGCACAACCTTCTGAGCAGCCCTTAGAGTGATGAGAAAGATGACACAAAAACAACCAACAACCAGAAACTTTACAATGTTAGAATAAGATGTGAGTTTTAAGAGTTCTTGGAGGAGCTGTAGAGCATTTGCACATATAAATATTCTCTCTCTCTCTCCCTGAGGATGTAGGACAGGTATATTTTTATTGCCTGTTCACATAACACCTCATTATAAATATATTTAGATATTGAGCATGTGGGATTGACTTGATGAACTAGTTCACACGCCAGTTGAGCAAAATCCATGAAAGGATCCTGCAGAACACACACTTCCAAAGGGCAGAAATAATTTGGGGTATCAATTTTTAAAAGAAACAAACACTTCGAACTTTTCACACAAAACATTCCCCAGAAAAGGACTTGCCTAGAACTTCAGCTGCTGCCTCAGAGTGTCTCAGTTCAGACCGAAAGCAAAGCCAGATGAACTTAAAACACAGGAAAGGAGATGATGGTTGAAGAATGCAGACTCTAAAAGTTTCCTGCCATGCATTGGAAATATTAATGGTTAGCTAGATATCCGTGCACACTCACAGGCACACATGCCTGCACACACCAGAACACACTACTTGACTATTTCCTTTGCAGAACTCAGGGCTTGTGCACACTGCACTTCAAGCATCTGCATGTTGAGATAGAATTTCACTTACCCAGGCTAGCCCTGAGCTCTATGTTACCCAGGCTAGCCCTGAGCTCTATGATCCCTGGCAGCCACTGAACCTGCAGTTCTCCTGCCTCTGACTCCCAAGTAAATAAGATTACAAGTCTGTGATCCCAGGCTCCACCTACTAGACTCATTTTAAAACACAAGAGCAAAACGTTTACATTTGTTTTTCATCTATGGATCTGTCCTCATTTACAATATTTGGGGCACATTAAGTGCTAGAACTAACAGATAAACAGATAAAGGGGATTCTATGTTTGGGTCCCCTTTCTGTGGTAGCTCACTTCCTTAATGGCTACACCTACCATATTTGGACATTGTCTACAAATGCACTAGGTAAGTATCCTCGTTGCTGTGGGATGAGGGTGGTTTGGAGCACAGTGGCAGAACACAGAGGTAAAAGGGACTATTCCTTCCTGGGTAATAGTATGCCTCTTGGAGAACTGTCTATCTTTCAACTTAGCCGGGCTCTGATAGACAACAGGCTGAAGGCCAAGGCCGATTCAGATGTAAGCTATGTATTTCCTTATTCTCTTTAGTGAAATAAATGGAATTTATGTGATGGACTTAAAAGCTGTTTGTGATAGTTGGTTATTTATCATTTTTTAAGTTGAGTATATGTTCATTCGTTAACCAGAAGATCTACAGTCTCACTGCCTTACTTCTGAGACTCTTGTAGCTCAGGTAACTGCTTGTCGTTTTGTGATTACACATGACCCGATAGGAAAGCATGCTTGTTTGCCTTTTATCTTACTAAGTGTGATTAGTCACAAGATTAGCTGTGGAACTAACATCTACTTAATTCTTAGAAACAGCCTAAAACTCTGCTGAGGGGAAGTGCCCAGGACATACTGTTTGCACGTGTCGCATTAACCTCTCAAAATATATGTACTTCTGAAATTCCGAATAACTATGGCCTAATGATTTTAAATAAGGCAGTGTGCTTTATGAAAGTTCCTTTTCCATCCCAAATGCTAAGCCAGCCCAGAGCTACTCAGTTTCTGACATCAGAAGAGATCAGGCACATTCAGACTGATATGGCCACATATAAAACTCCTTCTCCAGCATTGAGGGGATGGAAAGGGACATCACAATAATTATCTTTCAATTATTTTGAAAATACTGCCAGGCGGTGGTGGCGCACGCCTTTATTCCCAGCACTTGGGAGGCAGAGGCAGGCGGATTTCTGAGTTAGAGGCCAGCCTGGTCGACAGAGTGAGTTCCAGGACAGTCAGAGCTATACAGAGAAACCCTGTCTCGAAAAACCAAAAAAAAGAAAAAAAAAGAAAGAAAACACTGCACATACCTAGATATATCTAGAACACTCCTCATGACATGCTCAAAATAACTGCACAGATTTGAACTTGTATCTTTATCTAAACCTAGGTTTCCCACAGACATAGCTGGCCTTCACTTTGGCCTTGTTGTGTTTGCTAGAGAATCCTTGTACTTAAGATTACTAATAGTATCTTTCTCACTTAGGTATTTTGATTTTAGAGCTACTTATATAGATAATGTTTTCTGCTTCTTGAAGGAAGATCTATATGCTCAAAGCCAAAATGGGTCAACCATGTGCATTTCGCTCATATGACGTGAGGCAGAGACAGACCCACCTCCACCAGAACCCACTGAGCGCTGTGCCGGGTAAAGTTCATTTTGCATTTGAAACCAAGGTTCTCTATAAATTTCCAGTCTGCAACTCTAAAACTGTCAAAGCAACCAGGGGCAAACCATCTTGCATGCGCGCGCGCGCGCACACACACACACACACACACAACAGACACTGTGTGTGTGTGTGTGTGTGTGTGTGTGTGTGTGTGTGTGTGTAGGTAGGTAGTTTTGTTTATTGTTAGGCTCTAACTGAGCTCACACAATTCTTGCTACCCCTCTTCCTTCTAACTCACATACACTTGCCACTGTTCCTTTACCCGAATCACCAATTCTGGGTGAAGGAGGTGAGGAAGTGACAGTGGCTTGAGAAGCCTTTCAAGGTGCAATAGGATCCAGGCTCCTATTGTCTGGTGGAAGCTCTCTTTTCCTCCTGTCTTTAGGAGCAGGCCACATAAGCGACCAGTTCTTTAGTAAGCTCAGAATTGTGTTCTAGGCCTAGCTCACTGTGCAGATTCATTTATGGATGTCCAAGATAAATATGTTAGTGGAGTTTAATCATTCACCTCTTCTTAAGGGACAGAGTAGATCTGAGCAGTACCTTACATGTTCAAGAAGACTACATGTAAAATACAAAGAGAAACTATAAGCGCCTGTAAGAGGCATGAGATACTCATACCTATTTATAGGGCAGAACATTATTAAATTACCCTGTGACTCTTACAACCTAAGAGAGAAACCATCTAAGAGAGAGATAACAGTAACTGTCTACAATGGAGGGATAGACAGCAGAGAAACTCACAGAACAATCTAGGCATCTTGAAAATTAAAACTCAGATACTGTTTGTATCTGGACATAGAAGCAAAGCTACAGACATGGGAAGGTGGAAGGAATGGAAGTAGGGAGTGAGGGCAGGACTGCCCAGTAACACTCTACTCCCAGAACTCAGGAAGCTAAAGGCTGAAAGATCAACAGCCCACAGGCAGCCAAAGCTACAGAAGTGCAGTGAATGTGATGTCACTGGTAGCTCAGGGGCAGCTAAAGCTACAGAAGTGCCCTGAGTGGGAAGTCACCTGTAGTGACAAATCTGGAATTCTGGTTTTCTTTAAATAAGAAAAATAAATATTGTAAGAATATATATAATTTGAATCCCAGGTGTCTGAGATATGGGGCTGCTTTGCAGCAGCTGACTGTGATTTGGCTCGTGGTCTAACAGAGGCATGGTTTAGTCATCTGCAGACAGTTTCTGTGATTGAGTGAGGTTTGGAATTCTGGGAACCTTTCAGAGAGTAGAGAAAGGCTAGAATCCTGAAAGGCAGGGTTGGTGGTCATTCACTGGGATTGGTTGACGTTTGTTAGTAGTCATGCTCAAAGAAGAAACAAGAGGAAAGAAATTAGATCCACAGATCTCTCTTTCCCCTCTATCCTTCTTTCTCTCCTAATTAGTGATAGGGGAGAAATGTAGAGGGGAGGCTGGGATAAAAGGTGGGACAAAGAACTCACAAAGTAGCAAAGGTCAGCTACACTCATTTATAAACATAAATAAAGGAAGAGAAGGAGGCGACACAGGAGAATGTGCTACTTAGGTTTTCTTTCTTTGCTTTCCTTCTTTTTTTTGGAGGGGGATTTTAGGGGGTCAATTTGACCCAAAGTTACCTTGGAAGAAGGAATCTCGGTTGAGGAAATTGCCCCCATCAGATCTGCCTTTGGGTATGTCTGTGGGGCATTTTCTTGATTAAAGATTAATAGAGGAGAGCCCAGTTCGTGTGGGTGCCACCCCTGGGCAGCTAGCCCTGGGTAGTACAAGAAATGAAACTGAGTGAACTGGGGAGAGCAAGCCAGTAAGCTGCATTCCTCCATGGTCTCAAAAGTCTGCCTGGGTAGCCCTCAATGATGGAAATGAACGTATAAGATGGAAATAATCCCTTTCCTCCCCAAGTTGGTGTTCGTCAGTATTTATCAAGGCAACAGAAGAGCAAACCAGAACAGAAATAAGGCCAGAAGAAATCAATCAGTCAAATCCACAAAGTCAGACAAGACACAAGGAAATTATCCTAGCCTTAATATTAAAGGAGGTAGGTTGTGGACTTTCCAAAGATCAGAGAGAGACAAAGCCTAAGGGTAACCTTCCAAATGCTCTAGGGGACAAATGCCATTCGTTTCCTGTTGCTGTTTTGTTTTAGTTTGGGACATTTGTTTTGTTTTTCTGTGACTGTGTAGCTTAGACCAACCTTGACCTCATAATCCTCTTACCCCTGCCTCTCACAAAATGGGTTAACAGGTGAAAGCCACTGTGCCCAGAGACAAAAGACATTTGTCAGGCAGCTGGAGAAAGTTCTGAGGTACCAAGGAAGAATCCCTGAGAGTCTCGTCAGCTTTGGCTCTGGCACTATGGATATGTTAAGCAACGGGGTAGATTATTTGTTAGAGATGCTATTTATTTATAGCATCTATAGTCAGAGACACTATGTGTTTATACATAAAATGATATGCTGCCTGCAATCTGCTTTAAAACACTCGAAAAAAACATCAAGTGGGTAGGATGATGCTGAGGAAGACAGAGAAAACGTTGTCATCTGTTGAAACTAAAGGATGGAGACATGGTTTTACACATTACAACACTCTGATTTTTTTTTGTTGTTGTTGTATTTGAAACTTTTCAAATAAAAATATTCAGAGACAAACATATCTATGAAGCAAGTTCTTCTCATTTTCAGACTGAAGGAGGGTATTAAAGCTCAGAGCATACATTCAATACTGGCTGTTAAGTTCAGAGTCCCCCAAGATTTATATTCTATTCCATTCCATTCCCTATAGAGTAGAATTTTACAAATTGGCAGAAAGGCAAAGTCTCCAGTCACTTTAGACTAAAGGTCAAACAGATGGTCAGGGAAGGAACTACAAGTCCCGGCTGATCTAGGGCTCCATCACAGAAAGGCCCTCTGCTCCTGTACCACACTGCTCCTTTCTCTGCAATCCAAAGGCAGAGATGGCTGAGACTTGAGAGTAGGTGACATGGTGGGTTCCTCCTAAAACAGCATGCATGCCCCACACGCACACAGGGAAGCAGAGAGTACTCCTTTTTTCGTCTATGCCAATTTCACACCTGTGCAGGTGCTCACCAGGAAATCCACAAATCCAGAAATACTCTAATTTTGGCATTAGCGTAAAAAATTTGGGGTGGGGGGGGAGATATGCAAACAGCAGCTGGATTTTTTTTAAACTGACATAAATAAAAATGTATTCCATTAAATGTTTATGAAAGTCAAAATTCAGCCGCTCACTAAACTGGGTTATTTGGCTACTGCTCAAACATCAGCTTGTCAATCTGTAGAAAAGAGCTGTGTGCTTTTAGCTCGCAATTAAAAAGTGAACATCAAAGGTCTAGCAGACATCCTGCAATGGATCAAAGCAAAGCTGCTGCCTCCTCCCCTGAGCTCATGTCTCATCCTACCTTCCCTTCACAGAGGAGAAAGGGCTTACAAAGCAGGGTGCCCCATGACTCAAGAGGACACTCATCCACACGAGCACATGCTGACCTCCCCCACAACCCCAGAACTATGTTCAGATGAGCAGTCAAGCCACAAAACCAAAACTAGCTTTCATGGGCTTGCTTACTACGTATCCAGTGCAAAACCAGCCATTCCAACGGAAGCACTGTCGCTGAAGGACACGTTTAGAAGTCAGAGAGCTGATGGGAGAAGACAGGGGGGTGGGTATAGGTAGCCTGCTTGTCATGCTAGCACGAGGACCTGCACTCTGTCCTCAGCACCCAAGAACAAATCCCGGTGTGATCTTGTGTCCTTGTCGACCCCAGCTCTGACGGGGTGGGGTGGAGACACGTGGATCTGTGGCCTTGCTAGTCAGCCAGCCCCTGGCCACAATGGAAGGCTTTGTCTCAGCAAAACAAGGTAGATGGCTCCTGAGAAATGACATCCAAAATTGACCTCTGGCTTCCATATGCATACACACATATGTGAATGAACATGTGTACATACACACACACATATACAGAGAAGACAGGCACATCTTCAAAAAAAAAAAAAGACTTACAGTTCTTAGAAGAATCAGATCAAAGTTACATGAGTCAGTCAGACTGCTCATTAAAGGCCAGTTGAAAAGTAAGGACATACTGAACACTGACAGAAGGAAGGGCGCAAGAATTTATAGTTAAATGTTTACAAGTCATTTGAAGTGCTTTGTAATGTGATGGATATGAACGAAGGAGTTCATTTTCCAATGACCTTTGCATCAAATTGAACATTGGTATATTTCCTGCCCTGGTTCAAGCTATATTGATTCCAAATTTATAAGCCACATAAAAAGACAGTATTTGTTTCCTCCTGTATGGGAGCCCAGCTCTTCTGTTATTGTTGATGTTTTGAGAGAATTTTATTTCAGTTCAACTCTGGCCACTTCTGTTCCTGAAACCCTCCTCTAGAAGGTATCCTGTCAGTCACACATTCTTTGGTTTTGATATGAGGATTCCGAGGGGAGAGAAAATTCTGAGAGCAAGAAAGATTTTGAAAGGACAGATTAAAATATTCACAACGAGGCAGCAGAAAAAAAAAATCACTAAAACAGAGGTTTGCCTCCTGGTAGAAATAGGAAACTAGGGACCTGGGAGTTCTTGAACAAATTAACTCCTCTTAGCCTTGGCATCTTCATGTGTAGACAGCACAGGTGGTATTATGTAAAAAGGGTGAGAATATATAAGACACAAACATACAACCTTCATTGCACTAGAAAAGTTTCTAAGAGGTATAATAGGTGCAACAATACTACAGGGTTAAACATGATTCATGTTAAAAGACAATGAGGGCCATGCAGTGATGGCACACGCCTTTAATCCCAGTACTTGGGAGGCAGAAGCAGGCGGATTTCTGAGTTTAAGGCCAGCCTGGTCTACAGAGTGAGTTCCAGGACAGCCAGGGCTATACAGAAAAACGCTGTCTCGAAAGCCAAAAAAAAAAAAAAAAGAGAGAGAGAGAGAGAGAGAGAAAAGAAAAGGAAAGAAAAGAAAAGAAAAGAAAAGAAAAGAAAAGAAAAGAAAAGAAAAGGAGGGAAAAAAGAGCCAAATTCAGCCATGTCACCATTCCTGGCTGAAAAGATTCATGGAGCGGAGGTGGGGGAGTCAATAGTCAAGGAGATCTGATACAGTGTACATAGGAACTGAAGGGTAAGCCAGGGCAGGAACGAGGTGGAAAGGAAGAAGGTAGAGGGGAAGGCTATGGCTTTAGCACTCGGATTTTACATGAGCCCAGAGAACATTGAAAGTAGTGCTCAAACAAAAGCAATTTAGAGAGTGAAAAAAATTAGAGAGAGAGAATTTTAAAAATGTATACCCTCACATTTCTGAATTACATAAGGATATAAAACTCAGAAATGAATGTTATGCTATTCCCTGTCCAAAGAAAGGCACCATACACAAAACTTTAAATTACAGGACAAGGAAACTATGGAGTCCAGGGTCTAGGTGATTGTTCGTACATTTTAAATATCAAGGATGAAATACTGATGTCAGCACCACAGGGAAAGGGATGCAGGGAGACTGGGTACCACAAAGTGTGCTAAGGAACATGCATAGATGGCTCAGCACTAAAGATGCTCGCCTTGACCATGCTCACCCGAGTTTGTTATCAGGAAACAAAAAAGAAAAATGACAACCCCACATTATACATCCTAATACATTTCAATACATACATACATACATACAGACAGACAGACAGACAGACAGACATAGAGATAATAGATGATAGATAGATAGATAGATAGATAGATAGATAGATAGATAGATGATAGATAAATAGATGTGATATGATGCTTAAATAAGCTTTATTAATATGCTAAGATTTGTTACCTTGCTCAGGAATGACATAGAAACTATTTAATTCTATACTTAGTAGAAGTGGATAATTGTCATTTCATCAGTTAAACATAAGAATAATCTTCACGAAGAATAAAATATGTCATTGCCGTGCCAATCAAACAAAAGGAAAAATTTTAAGTCAGCAAAATATGAAACAAAGGAAATGTAATCAAGCCAAGGAAAAGAAGTAAGTCAGACCAAACTTGGGAAGTGTGAGATCTCATATGGTAAATCTGCTAGATTTTCATGGCTGCCCATAGCATATGCTCATTTTGTCTGCTTATTCTCCTCAAGTTAGGGCAGCATTCACAGTGAGCCAGGCCATGAAAACGGAAATTAGAGTGCTGTATAGGACATACCACCAAGATCAACAGACAGAAAATGTGAAAACGAAAGGTAAGAAACATTTATAAAATAAAGTCAACAAAAAGAAAAAACATTTAAGTTGAAAGCCAATTCAAGGCAAAAGGAATGAAAGAATAAAGTGTCTTACATTCATGATAAAATGTAAATCCTTCTCTCTCTCTCTCTCTCTCTCTCTCTCTCTCTCAGGTTTAACAGCCCTGGCTGCCCTAGAACTCACTTTGTAGTCCAGGCTGGTCTTGAATTCATAGAGATCCACCCACCTCTACCTCCGAGTGCTGGGATTAAAGGTATGCACCACCACTGCCCAGCCACAATTTATTTTGCTTTCACAACCTTATAATAATTTATGACATATCTTTGAGATATATTTAATAAACAGGTACTTGAGAAGCAGAGGCCAGCCTGGTCTATACAGTGTGTTCCAGATCAGCCAAGGCTATAGAGTGAGACCCTGTCTCAAAACAAACAAACAGATGCAAGTATATGGCAGACTAATAGATCCACAGTAATTTCTCTCAGAAACTCAAGCCCAATTGACAGGCAATAGGGAAGACAGTGCTTCAGATAGGGTAAATGGACTTTGCACTCTTTTCAGCTGTAGATGTATAATGTTCTCTAAAATCATGAATGCATTAAACCACAAGGGAAATTAACTAAATCTCTCCAGGGAGGAAAGTTCTCTGTCATTTCCCCACCAGAAATATGATAAAATATGAAAAGCAAAAATATAGCTGCACTACTATTATGACAAACATTTTATATCAAGGGAGAATATTAAGGTCTTTTAATAACTCTTGGGCTACAAATATTTAGAAGAATAATATTTAGAAAAATAGAGAAGGGTGGAAGAGATGGCTCCGCCAGTTAAAAGACTGATAACCCAAGTTCTACTCCCAGGACCAATATGGGGAAAGGAAAGGAAGCTCGCACATGTGGGCTTCCCTCCAACTTCCATATGTACACAGCCAAATACATACATGCACACACTTATTTGTGCTATACATATTAGTATATGTAAAAACAAAATTAAAAGAACTAGGCTTGCAATATGAAAAGCTAAAGAAAGGGTCAATGTATTAAGGATAAATATAAAGAATAGGACATCCAAAAGAACTTTAACACACATAGGTTATCAATAATATCAAGGAGAGTTTCTTTTAAAAGCCCAAACAAAATATATACAGCTGTGGCTAGTGTAACAGAAAGAAAGAGCCAGAAAGAGTTGAAACGCATCAACAGTATGTAAAACATATCTCTATAAAAATTCTAGACTTAGAACTAGGAATCTTTAATATAAGCGAGTAATATGCATAGTTTTGTGTAGATGACTATAAGGCTGTAAAATGGACATTTTGTAGAAAGATACAGATTCAGTTCAAACACACCAATTCATCCTAAGAAGAGATGACGGTAGAGAAGCTGTCCCAACCTACTAGGAGCAAACAGGAAACAAGTTAAGGATGAATCATTGCGCGGAAATTCCCAAGCCAGCAGAAGGCAGATATGACGTCCATTTCAGCGCTCTCTGGTACTGCAGTGCTTCAGAAATGTAATATTAAAAGAGCGTGGAAATATACTACCTGTGGCTATACCATCAGTATCTGCCAGTGATATCCCCCTAGAAAATCTCAAACAAATAAGCAAACTCCAGAAGCTAGAAAGTTCTGTGCTATAATATCGACAAAAAGAACACACAGGAAGAGAGACTTTTTGTTCATCAGCTTACTAATTAAAAACAGAAATGGAAAATAATTATGTTTAGGAACTAATATAAAGCACCTAAAAATAAAATTCACAAGAGCATAAAAATGAATCTTTACTGAGGCCACAAATGGAATATTTTATAGAGTCAGTTTCCACAACCTAGGAGGTCATTTTTCTCAACAGAAATTCTCCATAATGAATTTTTTTTTACAAATTAGTCCATAAAGCATTGATCTCATGTATTCAATATCTATAAGTTTATGAAAGTATTTTCACAAGAATTGTCTTTAAAAAAATGTGTGCCTATGAATGTGTGTGTGAGTTCACATGTGCATGCATTTGTGTGTACAGGAATGAGGACTCAGAGGTCAACATTGGATGAATTCCTCAACGATTCCCACCTTAGTTTGGTGATAGGCTCCATTTGTGGCTGAACCTGGAACTCACCAATTTGGCTAAGCTGGCTACTCAGCAGGCCTTAGAAATCCTCTGGCCTCCACCTCCCCAGACCTGAGACCACAGTGCACACAGCCACGCCTGGCGCTTTGACCATGTGTGAACTTTTTCCATGGTCTTTTTTATTTTTGTATGACAAGTATTTTACCCACTGAAACATCTCTTTATCTCCACGAAATATTTCCTATAAATTGTGTTGACAAACTAAGCTAAGGGGAAACAGTATTGAGTGTTACTGTGGTTCTTTGGAGGAGGCCTGGCCATCCTTCTGCGAGGGTTGGCTGTACATCAGTGAACTAGAATCTACAAACTTAGTTCCAATTCAACTTCTTTGCACCAGTTAAAGCTGACTGATTTTCTTCCTCTCCTTTTCCAATCCACGATTCTGTGACTGAAGTGTCATGGCTCAACTATAGCTTTCCAAAAGGCTTTTCCATTTCAGCTTCCTTCTGTTTTATTGACACCTCATCCTTCATTCCAGACTTTACCCTGGCCAGACCCTCTCTCGTGGCACAAGTATCCTAACTAACCCTCATGGGTACACTCCTTGATAATGATGGACAAGACACCTTCCAGGACATCACAATGCCTTTTAACCTAAAACACAGTGTGTAAGTTTCCCCTTCAAAACACTAAACCTAGTTTTATTATAGACACTAGAGAAATCAGATGTTCAGATGTCCATTTCATGATCAGTACTTCTTTGAGGATGACTTTGGCAGAGATTTCTGTGTTCTAGCCTTCTATTAAAGTCATGGGTAAGATGTCTAGAGGAAGCTTACATAGAGAAGGGCTGGCACCAAACTGTAGGCATAAGAAACCTATGAAATAGAAAGTCGTGTGTTCTCAGAGAGTTGGCCACATACCAGCTCTTACCAGATCTCACCCACCTTCTCATCCATCCTTCCTAATGGTTTGACTTCCCACAATAGTTTGTTTGATCCAAAGGTTCCTAGTCGTTTGGTGAGACTGACAATATGGCAGTATAGAGAGAGGTGCTGGTGAGAAGTTAAGCCCTCTGTTTTGTTTGAGATTAGAAGAAACAGAGGTGGTGAGGGGGTGGGGCTTGAACATCAACTCCCACTCTAATAAGAACAGTTTTAACACACACACACACACACACACACACACACATACAACCCACCTTTCTTTCTTCCTTACAATATGACAACTATAAAAACAAGCCATTTGTAGGGGTTATTTTGAACGTTCTATCAAAGTGACGGACTAACTTTTTCATAATATGTGATATAATCACTCACTTTATTCTGTTATTACTAGGTAAAAATAAAGGACAGGCATACATGTGTTAAAGAGTTATGCTTCCATTTACCTGATACAAACAGCTACTTAAGCATGCTACATAAAGTTTTCATGGAGGCTAGAGAGACCTCAAAACCTGTTTGTGCCCCAGGAAAAGTCTTTAAGCCCCACCTGTTAAAACTATCCAGAGGGTAGGACCCAATGATGGCCTTTTAAGGAGAAACTTCATTTTCTGTGTGGATAGCCATAAAAGCAAGTCAGTTGGTGCTTCTATTAATTTAACCAAGGGCAAGCCCATATGTATTGGGAATTACTTTACGACACTTACACCAGGACTTTGCGGCAGGGTGCCCAACCCTGGCAACCATAAGCCACTTAGGAGTTCCAGGAAAGCTATTTTGCTTCTTCCTTTTATTATACCTTATTTAAAAAAAAGAAGGCAAACTAACTTTTTATTATTATATATTAACATGACTGTGTGGCTTTTATTTAATGTATTAAGAAAGACGTGTTGCTTTTAATATGTTTTCTTTTAATATGCTATATTTTTTTCATATTTTCTTTTTATATGAAAACAGGCTTTGAAGACTTCAAAAACCAAGGAAGCCCACATTCTCAGCTTGACTTTTCAGAAACCAATTAATGTTACAAAGAGTTATGAGCTGAACCAAAATGAAAAGTTTTACTAAGAACACTTGATCACTCTATAGTTTCCCAACAGTGAGCTATTCAGTTAGAGCCCACCTCTGTCCACCTAGACCCAAAGGCGTGGTTCAACCCAGCTCCCCAGCTGTTGATTTTACAGTATTGGCCAAAGCTTACTGGATACACTTCATTACTTAACAGACTCCTGTGTCTTTCTGACATGATATTTTTAATATTTGCCCCAAAACTTTCCCAAAAGAAAGATAATATCGTTACTTGAGAAGATGTTGACAGTATCATTTTGTTTTGTTTTGATTTTTTTGAGACAGGGATTATCTGGATCCTGGCTGTCCTGGAGTCACTCTGTAAACCAGGCTAGCTTTGAACTCAGAGTGATCTGTCTGCCTCTGCCTAGTGAATCCTGGGGCTAAAGACTAGAGCCACTACATTGGCTTGTTAGCAGTACTATTTAGGGCACTTTGGTAAAGTGTTCTCCATGGTTAAATAATTTAATCTTTGTATAATCTTATACATAAAGGAGAGCCACAAATATCAACAAGATGGGGGCTCAGAAGGTGTGAGTCACTTTTTCCTGCCCGTGAGTTTCACTTGGTGATGCAGAGAAAAACCTGAAAGGCCGCATCTATCTCCTCTGCCCAGGACATACTTTTTGCCTGATTTTTATACAGATGTGGGGTGGACAGAGAGAATTGTGGCTTAACTGGCATCTGCAAGCCTGTCTCCACACACAGTACGCAGAAGTGGTGTGTTTAGCTCAGAATTGAACTGAATGAACACTTAGTCCATGTGAGGTTCTAGATGTGGTTCTTAGCACCAAAACAAAAGGTGAAAAATGAAACTTTGCAACTGAGCATAGTGACACACATTTCTTTTTTGCCTTTTAAAATATAAATAATTTAATATTATTTTTGTGTATTTGGCATGAGGGTTATCAGCTTCCCTAGAACTGGAGTTATAGACAGTTATGAACTGTCATGTGGGTACTAGAAATTCAACCCATATCCTCTGGAATAGCAGAGCCAGTGCTCCCAACCATTAAGCCAACTCTCCAGCTCTGTGACACACACTTCTAAATCCAGCATTCAACAGCCTGAAGCAGAGGATCATTTCTTACAGGCCAACCATCTTATCCTTTAAACAAAGGACAGTATGCTGACAAATCGGTACTTAAACTTAAAAATATTTCATTAATATTTGATAATTATTTTTATGAGGAAAGTCTGTCTTGTCTTAAATATAACAGTAAAATCAAAACTAGCCTTGTAAAATTGATGAGATGGGTCTGGGGAAAGGCTCTGGCATCGCTTGGCATCTGTACCAGTACCTGGGCAGACAGTGTTTATTATGGTCAGCCTGGTATTGGTGAGACCTGCAACCTGTGAGCTTACTGCTTAGCATTCTTCACAGACTTAACCACGAAAAAGCAAGTATCTAATGTTAATACTATACCATAACCTGTGGTCCATTATAAACCAGGAAGGGCAAGTCCGTCTCCTGAGAAACTGAACAGTGGGGCATGAGGAAAGCCTAAAGATCAGTCAGGAACACTATGCAGAGGAGGCCAACCCTGTGCCTACCTACACGTGCACGTGTGCAGCTTGGAGACTGAACTAAGGGAACTTTATGCTTAACCCTGTTTTCATTATTTTCAACTACTTCTCTGTGACACGTGGCGTTCATAGTTAAGGATGCTAAAAAACGGGCATCAGTATGATCTGGAACCAGAGTAAACCAGGACCTAGCTAGCCCACCTCGGCCTGTTTGTACTTGAGATGAAAAGATGAGAGAGATGATCTTCAACTGTGAGCCAACTCTAAAAATGGGGAAAGAAATTGTCAACTCCAAGAGACTCCCTGACATGGCTGACTAATAGTGGATTCGGTGAGGAGAGTTCCCATTCAAAAGGCTGCAAAGGCTTTGATC
This sequence comes from Mus minutoides, assembly GCA_902729485.2. Taxonomy (NCBI): domain Eukaryota; kingdom Metazoa; phylum Chordata; class Mammalia; order Rodentia; family Muridae; genus Mus; species Mus minutoides. Next base: position 2,934,417 of record LR749562.1, on the reverse strand, counting down.
ATCTTTGAAAGAAGGTATCTGGCATTTCTGATGAGGTGAGTCACAAATAATTCTACTGAGACAGACGATACAAGCCTGGCAGTGAAGTTCACAGCCTCAGTTCTAGAACATTCCTCTCACACCAGATCGGCATGCCTCTTTCCTCCAATGAGAATTCTGCAAAGGCCAGCTGTGTGAGTATTATCTACCTGGAAGAATTTGGATCTGTCACTGTGATTGAATCAGCCACTGAGGACTGAAGTGAGCCCCCAGTAAGGGGTTCACTGGCCTTTTCTCAGTACAGTGTATACTCAGATATACAATAGGATACATTATTTTGTAATGTCAAAATTGCACTTTGTCAAATGCAAGGGAGCACTGAATGCAAAGTGTATCATCTTTAACTGGTTTTCACCAAGACAACAAAAGCTGCCAGTTAAGCTGGCACATTATAAATTTCCAAGGTGCTGAAAGGCAAAGGCCAGCCTTCAGAATCAAGTGAATGTGGCCACAAACCAGCTTTGGCACCTGGCTTTTCCAATACCCAAGACAAAGCTATCTGCCAATAGCAACGCTAACCACTGAATCCCATACCCTACTTAGTCCAACCAGCTCTCTCCACTCTGACCACAGCCATTAAACACTGAAGGAAAGAAAGACATTTATTATTTATACTACAAAAAGTTAATAAAAAGATCATAGATTAAATGTATTGGTCTCAGATTTTTCTGTATTTAGGATTCCATTGAAGGGCAGAATTTCTGTCTCTTGTGTAGTATTCTGGGAGTGTAGCATGTGTATCATGGCTAAAAGCTACCCTTGGTCTTCAAGATCTATCAGACAGATGCTCCCAAAACTTGAAGCTAACAGGGATCCCATAAGTCATTGTCTTAGTTAGGTTTTGTTCAATTGACACAAACTAGAGTTACCTGGAAAGAGGGAACCTCAACTGAGAAATCGCCTCCATCAAACTGGCCTGTGTGCACTGTGTACATGTCTGGGGTGCCTTGTCTTGGTTAAGGATGGATGGGAGAAAAGGCCCTGCCCACTGTGCGTGGTACCAGTCATTGGGAAGGTCATCCTGGATTGTATGAGAAAGTGGGCTGTGGAAGGCTGGGAGAGCAAGCCTCTGATCAGCAGTCATCCTTTGTTCCCTGCTCTGTTTCCCTTTGAGTTCCTGTCCTGATCCCCCACATTGATGGACTGTGATCAGGGGGTGTCCCCCAGACAAACACTTTCCTCCCCGAGTTATTTTTCGTCACGTGTTTATCATAGCAAAGGAAAGCAAACTAGAAGAGTGACCCTACTAAACCTTCTTTTTAAGGACAAAGAAATGGAGCCTTTAAAAAAGTGCATTTTAAATCAGGCCATATGCGAATCTTAGCTGAACCCATTCTAGGAACCGATTAGGTCTAAACATTGTCCTCAAACAGTACACAGAAGCCTAGAAGCCACAACCTTTCCTGTCTCGTGTAGTTTAAAGTTTGTCTTGCTCTATGACTAGCCCCAAACAAGAGCATGTTTATATAATGTTTGAATTACAAAGTTCAAACAAATCTCAGACTTTCTATGTTGGCTTAAGTTCAGTGACAAAGTTTTGTTAAGTTGTAAATACGTAATCAGAACTCTGTGAAGCAAAAAAATGGAACAAAATTAATGTACCTGGTATTGAATACAATAAAACATTTACCTCCTGTTATGCTTAAAGAAGGCACTGACTCGCTTCCCAGTGTAGGAAATATCTGCAACCTATAGGAGCATGTGACTCAACCCAGACCCAGCCAGCTCCTCTATACTGAACAAACCTGGGCAGATGCTGAATTTCTTCAAAAATGCTATAGCAAACAGAAATTTCAATATTCAAATTACAGAATTAAGATCTCTATAATATTTTCAATTACTTTTCTATCACAAAATCCAGACTGAGGTCCCTGGTTCATAGGACAGTGTCCTAAGAAGGTAGGCTATGTTTCTCCAAGTTTGTAAGGCATCCTCTGAATTCCAAGTCTGCAGAGAGACATGGGATCGTCTCCCCTAAAGGGCAGCGTTCTGGATAGGAAAAACAACAACACAAACAACAACGAACTCTTCCAGGAAATACATGATTTGCATCATTATTATCCAGGTTGGAGCTGTCTGTTAGACTCTCAAACACGCTGCTAATGACATGATCCTGACCTTCATCTGTGCAGTGCCCCCATACAACACTGGCTTCACCCCGAACTCCTCAACCCATTGCAGTACTTTGATGATTCAGATCAACAGAAATGCTTCTGACTGATGACCTCTGGGGAAACTGTACTCTCAGTGACTGTGATTTATCCTGATATGGGATATGTGTCTTCCCCTATAAAAATAGACCTCTAGTTATCTTCAAAAGAGGTACCAGGTATTGTACCTGATCTCTTTGCCAGTATATTCCGCTTGAAAATGGTCAGTGAGTTAATATCCCTTTCTGAGGTTGTCTGTGACTCTCTGCCTTTGAGCCGGCGGGCTGGCAGGCAGGGCCCTCCTGTCAGAGCTCTGAGAGCTCTGCAGATGTCAGCTGGATTCAGTCAAACTGAAAAGGGAAAAAAGATGGCCCTCTGACAAAGGACAGCTGTCAATCAGATGGTGCGCTCACACTTGGTAGTCCAATGAGCAGTGACAAAGGTGACGAGTGTTTGGCTAGTCATCCTGCCATGAAATCACAACCCCTCCCTGTACTCAATGCTAACATAGGAGGTGACAATATGCATGGGTTTCTAGTACGCCTGCACTCATACTCGGGCTCCCTCCCTGCCCTCTCCTCTCTCAGCAGTGCATTAGTACTGTTAGAAAGGCCGAGGCCAATGGGATATTGCTAGAAACAAATCTCAGACCAGAAGAAGAACAGTAGAGAGAATCTTCTATAACAAAATAAGCTGCAAATGGGGACTATCAGTGACACAGTCATCTATTCAAAGCCGCTTCACGCTGACACTGAAGGGTGATTTATGAGCTAGAGACAGCTAGAGATGTTACTGGAAAATCAGATCCAAAGTCACATGCTGCCTCACTCCCCCTCCCCCCAACCTTGCTTTTTCCTATTTTTACCACCAGGGGGCACTTTGGGGATACTTCCTGGTTGAGCAGCTGTGGCTTTCAGGTTTCAGAAGTTTAAAACACTGCCAAAGGCTGGTTTGAGTTGGGGTGAAGCAGAAAACAAGAGGAGAAGCCCAGGGAGCTGCAGAGAAGAAATATGGAATCTTGAAATTGTATACTTGCTTTCTTTGGCAGTCGTCTCTTACATTCCAAGAACACCCTATATTCGACTTGATATGGGGACACATGCCTGCAATCCCAGCACTGGTGGAATGGACATAGGAGGATCGTAATTTGAAGGCCATCCTCTGCTAAGCAGCTAGTGCAAAGACAGCCTGCATGGTTTTACAGTGTCAACAAAATATCCTGTGCCCTCTCCCCTTTGGGTTCTAAATAAGCCGAAGAGAAGAAGGAGAAGAATCGGGGAGAAAAACCAAAGGAAGGAGAAGTGGAGACACAGTTAAACACACTTTGTCCACTTACAGTTTGGGAGTCTAAACAAAAGAATGTCTATGAGGTCAAGGCCATGGAGGGCAAGGGGAGTCTGACCATCATGCCTTGCTGCCCAGGCTTCAGAAAGTACACATGGCGACTGCCAGCCAACATATGACTGGAAGACAAAGCCTGCCTTTCTCTGAGCAAAATCAGAGAGGCCATTCAGTCTCACAAGTGCAGTGTCAAGAAAGAGCCTGAGACTGGCTGTCATCGCCCATACCAACACCTACAGCCATCAGCCTATCCAGCACCTCCTCTGCCTCCTACCAGCTACCAGGTACCAGGAGAGACGCACTGGGTCATATGCAGGGAATTCCCATGGTGATGCTGTAAGGCTGAATGGCTGTTACCAGGATACAGGCCCATCAGCAGAGCTACTAAGGTCTTATAACACTACTGTTTTCTCCTAAGCCCTGCCCATCTCCTCAGACCCATGGTGGACACTGAAGAATTGAAACATCACACAGTCTTAAAATCCTTGCTTCCAACCAGCTAGTGCTGGAACAAAATATCACTGTGTCCTGTAGATTCCTCCCTAGGCATAAATAGCCAAGAAATATAACCATCACATAAAATTTTGCTCAAATGTTATTTGAGTTTGATCTAGTGATACATACATGTAATCCCAGAACTCAGGAGGTAAACGCAGAAGAACATCATGAGTTTAGGCTAGCCTAGGCTACATGATACTGATTGAAAGATATTAATACGTACACACACACACACACACACACACACACACACACACACACACACACACATTCTCATCAGGACTATTTCTAGTACATAGTACTGCTTAATTTTAGTTATAAAAGCAACTCTTAACCAAAAAGCTCAAACAATACAAGAAACCATTGAGAAACAAGGAGTCTGTGCCTATAGAAAAGTCGAAAGAGATTGCTCCAGGCAGCTCCAGTTCTTCCTGTATAGCCTAGGGAATGATGGGTGCCTTGGTGTGGGAGGTACTTCCATGTGACTTGATCTTGTGCTCATTCATTTGAGAGCCAGGGGAGCTGAACCCCATGCAATTCAGACCCACCATTTCTTGAGGCTTTCTGGGGAGACGGTCATTTGAAGGGTGCTCCACTTGAGCAGTAAGAATGGGTCCATCATAGAGGAGGTGCTAGTTGGATTTCCAAATGCCACTTTATCACGGTAGCAGAAAAAGCGAGGAAGCAATCCCTTCTAGAAGGGAGGAATTTATGGTCAAGAAAAGGCCTGGATCAGAAGTCACAGGGCTGAGGGAAGGTCTGGCTATGAGTCTAGACCTTAGAAAGGTCTGGCTATGTTCCTCACCCTAACAAGTCTAAGTGTGGGGTTTCACTGAATCCTGCCACTTTTATCTCCTCCCTCGCTTTGTAAAACATAGGAAAGTGCTGGCTTGTAAGGGATAGTCTATGAATTACATGGATTGAAAATAGTTCACTAAGCCCGCCCTGCCTGGCTTACATTTTGGTTCTGAGCTGAACAATGGAGCCCTTATCAGCCCCCTAGGGTGCTGAAGACTGCCAGGGCTCTAGCCAGCTCCTCTGAGGGCTTGCTGACATCCTATCTCACACATTGCTGCTTAGTTATTATAAAGCTTTTACATATTTAGGGAGCCTTCCTGGAATGGCTCGAGGCTCAGACACATTAGTGATAGCTGCACACATGTGCTTTTTATCCAAGTTCACAGCTCCTGGTCATTGGGGGTAAACAGGGTTATCAGTGATTGTTATGGATTTAGTCTAGTATATTTTATCCCTGTCATTTATGAGCACTCGTGTTGGCTGGTATTTACAATGTCGGGATTCTGTCACTTTGGCAACCTTCTGAGACAACATTTTTCCAGTGTTACAGTGACATTTCAAAAACTCAGTATTTACAAGCAAACGACACCCTCTGGCTCTGTGACAGAGCAATTCAGTGGTAGCTGAACAAAGGGACACTCATCTAGAAATTTCTTCAGGCTGCATTTCCAGCTGACACTGGCCATGACTTCTTAGCCTAGGTGGCCCTTGACTCTTAGAAGAAAGAAAGCCAAGCCATTTAGGAAAAGCTTACTCATGATGCTATCAGGATTTTGTCTTCTATGGTCAGTCTGGGCAAGCTCTCTTGTCTGTTGCTAAGCAAATCTAACATTTCCGAGCTTCATCTCTCGCTTACTAAAAAATGGGTTTGGGCACCAGCTATTTAGGTCTTTTCTGACTAATGTTCTATCTTCAAGAAGTTCAAAATAAAAATTTTTTAAAAAGGCTAAATTTGTTATCATCAGTTTCTTCATGCCCTACTTTGAAATCATAGTCATACAGAAGAAACACTGCGAGGCAAATCATGATCTATTCAACTCATCCATCTCTTCTTTGTTCTTCGTCTTCTATTAAGCAAGATGGAACAAGGAAAACCACAAGGCACATAGCATGGGAGACAAGGTCCAGCCAGCACTGGGCTTAATGCTTCTGCCTCAAGGCCTTTTCTACCTTCCAGGGGGCTGTGGTCCTCCCTTCCAGAGACCTGTGGTCCTCCTCACATACCCCAGGGATTAGCAGGGAGTCAGTAGCAATGAGGGGATACAGGATGGGAAAAGTGTACTGTGTTATTTCGATTTGTGCCTATGAGAACATGGGAAAGCTGTTAACTCTTTTTGCTCTAGACACCAGCTATGGCTATCCTGAGCTTCAGAACCTCCTTAGGATGGACACTCTGTCTCGTTAGTGGCAAAGAGAAGTTCCAGAATGGCAGGATGATGCATGTGCCCAAGCATGCCGCCAAGTGGTGAGTAAAAGGAGAGCTGGAACCTCTGTGAGATGGCATCTTTGAAAATTCTCCCAACTTTATCCACTGCTAAAGAAGTGATAGAGGTCACAGCTAATCTAGAACACTGACTGACTAGTTCCATCTCTCATTATTATTAATGGTGAAAGCTTTGCTAAGTCTTGGTTCTTGAATCAATAATGAGAAAAAAGACAGTTCTTACCTTAAAGGGTTAGTGATATAATTAATGTAAGTATTTCAATATTGTGCATGCACTTGTGTGCAGTTAGTGCTACTGTTGCCTCAGGCCTGTTTGCACATCTATCCACTCTATTTTAAGTGCTGAAACAGAGATGGTAAGAGTTGGCTTTGCTGGCCTCTGGCTGGACAGTGGAATGGCTATTAGGAAACTAAACAGAGAAGCATGGCACCTTATTCTAGCATGGTTCTAACATCAAACTTTCTGAGAAAACCATGGCCAAGTAGAAATTTGAAGAGAGGATTTGAATTATCTGATGAAAGAGATGTTAGGTAAGAACAGAGAAAAATGAGATAAAAATTATCCAGGTAGACAAAGGGCTTGGAGAGAGAGAGAGAGAGAGAGAGAGAGAGAGAGAGAGAGAGAGAGAGAGAGAGAGAGAGAGAGAGAGAATGATGCAGGTTGGTGCAGTAGAACTTGACAGGTAGCAAGGCATATGAATGAAGCTGGAATGTGAGAAAGGATCTAGGTGACCAAAAGCCTGTCCCATCCACTAGAGGTGGGACTCTGAGGCCAACGTGGGAAACTGAGCAAAGCCAGTGGCATTGGGAAAGGGCATGCTGAGGGGAGAGGAGGGGAGGGGAGCCACAAAGGCTCAGCAGTGGAGACTGCGGATGCAGAGGAACAGCAGAGTCTCTGGTATCTTGGGACTAAAAATGACTAGATGGGGAACTAAGAGATTTTGTAGGTGAAGGATATCAAGAAGTCACAGGGGATGATGGGGTTGAAGCTTGTCAGTGACTGCCATTGGACACAAATGGATTAATTCCAAGGCAAAAATGTACCAATGGAATTCAAATTTAATGCCTTTATTGAATTAGCTACTTTTCTGCTAATATGCCTGAAGGTTCCAAATTTTATATCCCCTTTATAAAAAGAGATCCAGATCAAGGTATCAACATTAATTTGAAAAACTCTGAGCATTAGAGCACCATAGTGAGTGACTAAATTGTACACACCAGTCTATATACTCATAATGGGAGAATTGAAACATGGAAGTTTACTGAAACATCTAATTATTCAATGTTCCAGAAAGTTTTTTGATTGACAGCTGGATTCTTTATGTGGTTTTCCTTATCAGAGTATGCCTGTGACCATGGAAAGCAAAAATAAAATCATTTTCATCAAGTGACAAGGAGCCACCAACCTTGACATCTAAGAAGCAAAAACTATGGATTTTTAGACAATAGATAGGACACATCGAGATGAAAATCTGCTTTGTAATGAAGTTAAGAGTCTCAAGTTCAAGAATTAGAATATGTATATGTTACCTGCTAAAATCTAACACGAGTTCTCTAGAAATAAATAATAGAACAATTCTTCCTCAACATATAGAGCTTCCTCCTGATGGCTATATTGATTCCATTGTCAAAATAGATCCAAGTCTCTTGTCCTGAAAACAAAGTCAGACAAAACTTACACGGTACCTGGTAGAGAAGCATGAAAGAACAGGTCTACATCAGTTCGTTCTTGGCTAAGACAGTTAAAGGGCAATGATGCCCAAACTCCTTGAGGGACCATCTCATAAGGGTGGCAGCTGCTGACATTCTACTTTGCCACATGTCACTGTCCATAGCAAATCTTTAGCACCAATGATGTCACCCCCACACACTCTGCCTGCACATGACAGTTCTGAGCTACAGTGCTTAGCAGGGCAGACTTCACAGCTCAAAAGAACTGGAAATAGACATTTTTATAGGAGGACATCTCAGCCATGGATAGAATACTCAGTGTTTAGTGCTTCAAAAAATGCTGGGATCTGATTTAAGATATACTGCCCATATAGCATATCAATTATGTTTGAAAAGCTTGTTTAGAATTCATAATGCATTGTCACTGGGGGAGAGGGGGGCTTCTTTATGACACTTAAATCTTGATCTTGGATTCTCATATTAGGAAGCTCTAGGTGCCAACTGCAAGCAATAGCCCTTTTTTATTCCACAGAATTCTGTAGTCCTGGGAGGGAACCATGGACAGGACAGAAAATATCCTAATAGAATGAAGATTTGCATAAAAATCTCATGGTATCATGTAATCCCAAGCGGAACCAAATGAAGACTGATTTTAAGTAATCTTACTACTGGGGGAAAATTATTTAAATGTGCAACTGTGTTTAGCCGGGGCTGCTTAACAATATTTGATTTTTCTGCCCTCTGTCATAGTACTCTTAGGAAGCATCCACTTTCCAACTGTATACAAGAATCTACCACCTAAGCCTATGCTCTCCTTGGAGAAAGAATATACCACCCACTTGAGCAGTCCATTCCCTTACAATCATTTGAAGTAATACTGAAAGATTTTTGCCACAAAACTGTAAGGCAGAACGTGTTTACCCATCTTGACATTTTCTGTATAATTTGTATATTGCCTTTGCATTCTGTTTTCTGTGATAATTTGAGACTAATTTATAAACTTCCTTCTTGATTGAACTTTCTTTTTAATTAACTCACCATAATATTGGCATGACCCACTGACAGGAAGACCTAGATAGACGGTCCACATACATTAAGTGATCCATAGGTATTCTAATCACTGTTATTCTAAAACTTTTGTTTTGTTTTACTATTTTATATCACAATAACTCATCAAAGTTTACTCTAAAATATTCTAGACTTCTCTTAGACAGTTAGAAAAGCTTTATGAAACTCGATACCAAAGCAAGGCATAGACACTATTCTCTAATGACAGCAGCACAGCCTGCTAATCACATGCCTGAATATGGCTTGTTTGGTTGGTTTATTATTCTTTGAAAGCATGATGTCTGCATGCTATGCATCTTTATCACGTGTAGCCCTAGGTCACTTCTCCTCTCCCATTTCCCTAAGTCCTTGAATCAGAGGTTCCTCACAACACCGTACCCTTTCTTATTGTCATTTTTTACCCTAATTAGTCCTGCTCCTATGGATACTGGGGTGGTGACCATTCACTGAGGCATAAAGAACCTACCAGCAGCCACACAGACGAAGGAAAATGTCACAAAATGTTCCTCTTTTGTATATAAATTATTGGTCCCCTCTACACTCCATAAAGTGAAAGTGTAGGAGAGGGACCGAATCTACCAGAATAGGCTTGATGTGATCACTAACCCATCGATCACCCCTGCTATGTGGTGAAGACCTCACAGGTCTCAAGGAAGTATGTGTGCCCAGTAGTTCTCAGCCTCTGGGTCTCGAACCCTTTGGGTGTCCAATGGCCTTTCCATGTAGGTCACCATAGAAAAACACAGAAATTCACATCAAGATTCCTGACAAGACGGGCAGTGACGGCATACACCTTTAATCTCAGCGCTTGAGAGGCAGAGGCAGGCAGATCTCTGTGAGTTCAAGGCCAGCCTGGCCTTCAAAGTGAGTTCCAAGACAGCCAATGCAACACAGAGAAGCAATGTCTCACACAAAACAAAAACAAACAAAGCCATTTCCTAAGGTGGGTGAGAAGCAGGATCCTGGTGAATAACCTTTATGCTTACTCAAATGGTCACTTAAAGAGGGACATGGCAGTCTTCTCTTGTGCCTATGTTCATCCTTTATGCCTAGCAGGAAAATTGCTGATAATTTCTTTATATTCCATGTTTGTTATTGGTGTTATTTTATATGTTGCAGTGAGAAGGAAAGTAAGAAAAAAAGCAAGAAGTGATCAAAGTACCTTATCTTTGAAGCCCGAGAAATACCAGCTACTCCACTAAATAAAAATAACATACTTGGTGATTTGTAATATAAGTATAAAATGAACTCCCTGGGCCTCTGGGGTTCTGCAATATGATCTTTACAAAAGGTACCTTGCCAATTTAATTGAGGTAGGAGTTATTTAATTTTTTACAGGTATAGTTTTCAATAAAACTACATATGCCTATAATACTGCTATGGCAGATGTGTCTCGATTATTAGAGATGGGCTCAAGGGAATATATACAATGGATCCTGCAATCTGAAAAGCAGCTATTGGGGGTGTAAGACAGGGATGGGCCTCGTACCACACACACCGTGTTCTTCAAGTACAGCAATGCTTGGCTCTTTTACTGCAGGTGTATTACAGAGATGGAATTTAATAACTTACTGTATACAATACCAATAAAACTGAAAAGATTCAGTGGCCTGCTGTTCATTATGGTGGCACAAATCAGCTTGGATGATTTTGCATGCATGCACAGTCAAACACGACCACACAAAGACCGCTGCCTATAGCACTCTGGGGATGGTCACTGGTGGACTGCATTCCTGCCGTCACTCCTCAGTTATACTGCAGCATTGACTCTCTGTTGTCCCAAACGCACATAAGCAGGGCTTTGTGGTGGGCTCCAAATAAGAGGATAGATTTTATTCAAGTCACAAAAATCCTTTTTTACTAAAAGGAGTCTTTTGAATCGAGAGGGCAGTAGAAAGCCCGGCTACAGGGGAGTTTCGCTTGATACTATGACTGATAACAGATCCCATTCCCATTCAAGGAGATCTGGTGAAGTGCCAGCCTAAAGTCTCAGTCCCACCAAAATGTGACTTCTCCATTTATTAAATACAAGGACAGTCTAACACAAATCAGCCATGCTCTGGGGAGGGAGGCAGGGCACAAAAAAACAGTATTTGCATAACAGCAATATGGAAGTGAATACAGCCAAACAGCACTTTCTGCTGGGTTTCTGTGCCACCATGATCTACTTCCAATACATCACCCCCAGCTCACTGTGAGCAGAAAGACGTATTTCAGAACATCCCTTTAGTATATTGATGAGTGAGCCTATGGCACCACCCGGCATACAAGTGAGAAATGAAGAAAGAAAGGTCCAAAGAAGGAACGTGTCAGTCCTAGGCACATTACTGAGATAAGGCCCCACGGCAAATTCAATAGCTTTCTAGAGAATTTCTCTCTCTCAGCTAACAAAGTTTATTCGTATCTTATGGCATTGCTGACGCTTCAGTCTTCAATTTCACTTTAAGGATCTTAAGTAAACATTTTCTTGATTATGGATTGGTGTTGTACCTGAGTTTAGACACAAGAATATACATCTGAGCTATATCACGTTTGAAGGTTATCGTGATCCTAAAATGAGCGTAGCATTTAAGAGGAAAAAAAAGTTCCAGGGGCATCGCCATTTCTACAAGATATATGTCAGTGTGGAATGTTCTTGGGCACACTGCAGAATTATCAATCAATATTTTAATATTAACAAATATTCCTCTCTGTATACACAATAGAATACAAAATGAACAATTATTGTCCTAATTTCTAATAATTTTCAAAAACCCCCAATGCTTTACATAAGAATAAAAGAAGTTATCCAAAATCTTCATGAATTTACAATCCAGATACAGGATGTCTACTTCTTTGGTAGTCATACATACATCATCCCAAAACACATCTGATGGCTTTGTATATGTGCCCATCCTGAACTGTGTAAGAATGCCCTATATCCTTAACTCATGTCCTGTTATTGAATACCCTGCACAAGTAGGCTAAAGGTCATTGTCTAAAAACTACTAGGTCCTACTGTAGAGCCCACTAAAGCTGTTGTCTAGGAACTTTACCTTACACCGTTCTAGTGTTTTGGGAACAATAACGTGATTTTCTGTGAATCCAAATGCGTCATGGCAAACCTCAGTCTGCCAGCCCCTCGTTCTGAAAACCAAGGCCAACCGAGAATCTGTACATCTTAAAGGAAGTGCTGTGCTGTTGCTAAGATGTGAATTGGCATATCCTACCCTAGCCTTTTTCACAGGAAATCCTTGTTGATTGTGAGGAAATTGCACATGCTAAGTCTGAGGATGTTACTAAATAGATTATTCATACAATATACTTTTTTTCCATGCAGGGCAGTCAGGAATGGCAGGATAAACTCCACTACATAGCCAATCTGAACAGATCTGAGTGAAGATTTTTTCTTTCGTCTTGTTTAGTTTTGAGCACTGTGCCAATGGAGACTTTGTAGGGACCATGAAACCCACGATAAGAGCTAATGCAGACCATGGAACTTAGAGCCCGTCATGACCTGGAATGGCAGGGAACAAGGCTTCTGTTTTTAAAGCCAGACACATTAGAGTGAGAAACCTGTCTCCGACACTTAAGAATGATTCGGAATCTTCCCGTTTCATTTCCCTGGGTTCTATTACCTAGACCACTGAATGGGAGTGATTAACAGTCACCTCAGAGGTTGATATTGGCACCTAATGTTAGTTCCCAGCATTCCTTCAGTGTGGACCTAAACAGCCTTTCAGAAATGTACACAGTTTGACTTAATTTTTCCACCACATCTGGATTGATCCAGGCGGGGTTACTCTCTCGATCTTGCTGGTTCTTCCGAGCAGAGCCTAGAATATGGCAGCAACCCACAAGAGTGGGTGGGTCAGCCATTGGCAGTCAACTCTGGGGCATTTAGTAGTAACTAAATCCCCAGTAACGGAAAAGCAAGACAAGACTTTGGAAAAATGAGAGGGCTTATAGCAAGGCAGATCTTACAGTTACAGAAACAGAGATTTGTATTTGAAGGCTCAAATTTCAGCTAAAAAATAAATACTGGAGTTTCTCTTGCAAAGATGTGTCCTTCTGGTTACTCCTGCCTCCTGTAGGTAGGGTTTTTCTGATCAGCTCCTGGGCCAGAACTGTTTTTCTTATCAATAGACTATAGGAGGTCGGAAATATGCTTTACTAGAGCCGATAAGGAGCATATTTAAAGTAAGGGCCATTGACCTTACACCATTATTATCAGGGAACATTAAATGTAGTGACATCAAAACAAACAAAATCAATGAAAGAGAGCTCTTCTGTAAGGAGGATTGTCGGTCAGACAGGTAGACTGTCAGAATGTTGTTGCTGTGGGGGTCTCATCAGGATGAGTGCAGGGGAGGACGGTTCAGTAGGCAAAGAGCTGGCTACTCAAGCATGAGAGCCTGAGTGTGTATCCCTTACACCACTCACACACACACATACAACACACAACACACACTATACATACTATACACGCACACACTACATAACATACATACTACAGACACACATACATTACACACACACTATTCACACGTGCTACACACTATACATTATACATACTACACACACACACACACACACACACACACACACACAAAACCGGGTATGGCAGAGCACACTGGTAACCCTAGTGATGGAGAATGTGGAGACAGGCAGCTCTTGGGAGCTCACTGGCCAGGTAGCCTAACAAAAACAGTAGGCTCCAGGGTTAGAGAGACCATATCACCATAACACAGAGGGAGATAGAGGAAGGTACTAGAAGTCGACCTCTGGCCTTCACACAGGTGAGTACACTGGTCTAGATACAGGTGCATTCAACACACACACAAAAGTGAATTGATTCATTCAAATAAATCCCAATTGAAATCTAGTGATTCGGGCAGGTTTCGTCAACACATGTTAAAACTACTCAGTGAATAGCTTGTGGAGGAAAAAGGATAATTAGATACTATCAAAGGGTCTCTTTACAAGACAGAAAAGCTTTCTTTATAACAAACTGGTCTAGGACGCATCAGGTTAACTAGATGATCCGGTGAGCACTGCTATGAGTCCAGGGTCCTGGTGGGATGACCGTAACACATTCCCTATCATTCCAGGACTACCCACAAACACCCAGCCTGAATCTCAGCGAAGGTCTCCATGTGATTTTCAGTGTGCAGACAAGCAAGCGAGGAACCGATTTGGGCATCATCACATGGGAACAACCCACATCTCTAGGAAAGGGGGTAGTCTATAAGGCAATGATCAGCCGAAGGAACAAGAAAAAGAGGGATTGCTCCAATCTGAAAGAGATGATAAAGAGGTACCCAAACCAAATGTCCGTATCAATGCAGCATTTTTTACAAAGCTCCTGGGCACATTTTCATGGAGATGACTGAAGCAACTTGAATATGAATTCAGGAAGAAGAAACAATAACTTCTTTAGGAGGTGTAATAATATCCTAGTTAAGACAGACATTTGCCCTAATTTGAAAGATCTAGAGAAGAAATCTTAGCTCTGGCACTTAAAAATGGTTTTCTAAAAATATACGTGCAGGTATTATGTTCATAAAAAAATAATAAATATGAACAACTGTTGTGGATATATGGTACTTCATTTTATTAGCTTTGTATTTTCTGGGTTCTTAAAACCCTTCACTGTGTGAGATGCAAAATAAAAACCAAAGGCATGTCTGTCCTCCTCGTTAGCTCACGTTATAGAGGGAAGACCAGTGGGGCTGGGAGTTTGACACAATTCTAGGCAAGCATCAATAGATGGGTAGATGGTGAACAGACAGAAAAACTGCAGACATGGAGCAGACAGACAGGTAGATGGTAGATATTACATCATACATGCATGGATAGATACATAGAAGAATAGGGAAGCGAGCAGGAATCCGTGAACCCTCCTCAACACCCAACAGGAAGAAGTCAGTGGGGGAAAAGGGGTTCCCTTTCTCTTTCTCCTTGGTATCCAATACATCCCTTGAAGATCGGCAATAGATTCTGAGAAGCACAATGAAAGAAAAGATTCATTCTCCGACTTTGATGAGACTTGGGTATCTTTTGGAAGTGGACTACACCAATTAGGACTCCGCAGATGAATAGGCTGCTTCCTAATCATCGCCGTTCAGTGACAGTCATGACGTCAAACTCAGACCATGAGATGTCCAAAGCCATCTGGGTTACAAACACCCTGGTCCACTGTTCACTCTGGCATAGCCAGATTTCCATCTTTGGTTCTATAACATTCCCACTTGAAACAAAAACCCTTCCAATCACCTTCCCAAGGAATGTCAGCTATCCATGGAGAAGAAATGGCAGAAATTAAAAATAATAATAGACCATCAATACGTCAGTGAAGCACAGGTTGATATTTGCCCAGAGAACTTTGAAGTCTCTCCAGAAAATGACAGGATCCGGGTTAGCATTTTGAGTTAGTAGGAAAGGCCGCATGCCATCCCCTAACTCTTATAGGCACAGAAAAAGATGCCCACTACACCGGTCACAAGCAGTGCTGTTCAAACTTCATATCCACACACCCCCAGCCCCACCCCCAGTGTTTGCCAACAGCGACTCTTGAGGTCTTCTGGCTCTAACCTGCCAGGCACAGGATACACAAGCAGGGGTAGAGCAGAGGAAGCCTTTGCTCTCCAGGAGTTACCGGAGCCCCGGTGGTAGCCAGTATTCAATGAACATAAATGATGGCAAATCGGCAGCAATGTCACAAAGAGAAAGCAGAGGACCACCGGATAGGACAGCAGCCTACTTAGGAGTCACTCTGAGGAGTGATCCAGATGATCCAGGTAGAACCAAGAACAGGCATTCAAATACTACATCCCACTCGAAAGCAATGTGGGCGTCTGCTTCACAGGGTCTAAGGAGCCATTTTCACGACAGAGCACAAGAGTTCTGTATCTTTTCAACTCAAATCTTTTTTTTCCCCAGTTTAGGGAGAGGGGAAAAAAACTTAAAAAAAAAATTCAAACTTTTACGATCACATCAGTTGTAATGTTTTTACACACACACACACCCCACCAATCGTAGAATTAGAGAAAAAAACTCCATTCTTAAATCTATAATTCATTTCAGAGTCATGTTCAGTTTTAAGGAATTACAAACCAAGTTACACAAAGAAATGACTGGTTTCCTCCACAGCTTTCAAGCTGCTGAAATTGGAGTCTCCTAGGTTAACTAAATATAAATTTTAAGACCATTCCATCAGTTTTAATATCTACATATCCCAAACTATCGGGACAGTCCTGCGTCAGTAGCTGTTCAAATGAAACAAGCATGGCTGAGTGTACTGTGGGCCTCAACTACTTCACGACAGGGAAGGAGCTCTATGTTTGCCTGGCCAGCGCGGGGGATGCCAACAGATTTCAAAATATCACTAATTTTCACTGCCTTTGAAACGGAGGTCATATGTAATATAGATCCATGCCTTGAACAATCTAATTAAGGCAGGAAGTTGAAAAGCTTCATCAAGGTCAGGAGGAATGCCACATTTTGAAAAATGTATCAGTTTTCTGCAGAATTCTCTGACAGGGTCAAACTTGGCTGCACAGTGAGTCACAGGGGGATCCGTAAGCAGCTCAGGAGGACGCCTGCAATGCTAAATGACTGGACTTCTCTCTCTCTCTCTCTCTCTCTCTCTCTCTCTCTCTCTCTCACACACACACACACACACACACACACACACACACACACACACCCCTCTCCTAGGCACTATTGCCCAATTTCTATTCAGAACGAAAGCACCCACACTCAAGGCTACAGAGTCTGTTGGCCTCACCTTGCATATAAAACTAGTAGAATTTGACAAAATTGTAAAGTCTTCAAATCGTTAAGCATTTTATTCAACACAGGGAAGAAAAAGACACCAGGAGTGAGTGACCTTTCCCCCCCTCTTTCTGTTGGTTATGACATTACCCATTAGGAGTCCGAGCTGGCTCTTCCGGGATTAAGGTTGGACTAAGAGGTGAAAAAGTTTGTTTTCACTCATTTCTGCTTCTGTCAAACTTTCCATTATAAATTTTATTTTCTCTGCCAGTAGAAGTAATATGAAGCTGGGATTTGGCAGGAAAGTTTAAAGCTGGGGTGTGTGATTTCTGTACACCAATTTAACGTAAATCAGTTTCTCTGGACGTCGTAAGAGAGCTTTGAAAAGCCACCTTTGTCTACACAATTTCCAAAGTTGCAAAAAAATCAATATATATATATATATATATATATATATATATATATATATATATATATATATATTTCTGGTAACTTCATATGGAAGTATATCGGTGCGTTTATATTATTTGTCATTTTGAATGAATTCAAACAAATTGATAATAAGGAACCTGATGGCTTTTTTTTCCTGCTAAAATATCAATTTTTAGAAAACCATGTTTAATACTATTAACGCTGAATCTTTAAGAGAAACACATCAATTGCTTAAGGGTGTATACACACACACACACACACACAATTAATGCTTATGTGTTAGAGTTATGTGCTTTTGTATATCTCAAGATGATAAGTATGTCTCCAGGACAGTGGTTCACTCACTACCTGTTGCTAACTGCCACTGTTTGTGTAGGAAGAGCAAAATGCCACCAGACTAGAATAGGCAAGCTCCCACAGAACACAGCTCATCCTTTAGGTTCACAGGCTCCATTGTTATCACATGAAAAGGCAGCTTTGCAGCTCCGGGGTTTGCCCCTTCTAAAGGTTTTCTGTCCAGCATCTCACTAGCTGGCAAACGGAGCAAACAAAAGCTCCCCTTCCCAAGAGAGAAAGTCACTCACCTTGTTCCACAGTGGGGAATCATTTCAGCTGTGATCTGCTATTTAGACTCCGAGCACAAGACGTGGGGATTCTGGCTTTCTTTGGGGTTTGTTTAGCTCAAGTAGTAGACAAGGGTTCAAAAGAACAAGGCAGCTCCAGAGAAACCAACTCCCTGAGAGACAAACTCTGCTCTGCTCTTTTCTCGAATTCCACAGAACGAACGCTGAAAGCCAGACTGCACATGCATCCTCACCCTCAAGCCCTGTTTCCACACGAAGGGAGGTCTCAGCTTTTCCCTCAAGATACCTTTGAGCATCACACCGTTTCTAGGTGGAGGCAGCTAAGACCTAGCTGGGCGCACAGATAGCCCTTGCTGGAAAGACTCACATGCCTGAAGCAGAACTAAGAAGGAAGGCTGCGCCGCACTCCCCCAGCAAGATTCTGACGCTCTCTCAAGAAAAGCAACAGCCCTGATATAGAAAAAGCATTTTTCCGGAATAGCAGCTAGTCAAGGTCCCGACATTGCAGCCCTCACACACTCCGGGCAGCCACCTCAATCCCACCCCATCACGTCCAATTCCACTCTCACCTTGTTTTGGGAAACAAACGAACAAAAAAAGTTCAGTTTCACCGAGGGAAGTATTCCCAAAAAGTAAAAGAAAAAAACGGAGGGAGAGGGGACTGTTCTCTGTACACACGCTGACTCCCAAGGTCTGGATGATGCTTTCCCAAGTTCAGGGGCCTCTGGCTTACTCAGCAGAGGAAATCTCTGTGTCTGTGAGGAATCATGCCAATTCCTATTAGTAAGAAAGGATACAGGGTCTAGGAAGCCTATTCTCTCAATGACCAGCAAAAGGGGCCCAGCGAAAAAACTAGAGACCTGTGCCACGGCCATCTGCAAAGAGGAAGGATGTTGTTAACTTTCTTCTCCCCAAAACTCTGGCGACCTCTGCCTTGACCCTCAGAAACCAGACCCACAGGAACCGGCTTTTCTGCAGGAATCGAGAGCTTTTACACAAGAGACCCAGCTCTATAAGGCTGGTTGCCCAGGCTATCTGCCCCGAACATGTGCACTCACATTCCAAAGATGTTTCCGTCGCACTGGAATGGCTGTAAATTTCTTTCCTGCAGAATTCTTTCCACACAGACTGCCATGGGCTGCCCCTCCTGCAAGAGTTCTCAACCAAGAGCTGCGCAGCTCATTGCAACAAATCTTTTAGATGCTGGAGTATGACTGAATTGGCAACTGGGCCAGAGGAGTCAACTTTTAAAATGCAAATATATACAGCAGAGGGGAGGGGAAAGAAAACCCGTCCAGAACCAATCCTCCAGAATTCTACCTTCATGAGAAATGAGTGCTCCTGGCACGGAGACTGCCTTCAGTGCCCAGTTACTGATGCACATGTGGGCTTACATGGGTTTTAGGGATATAATAAACAGGTTGATTTTTTTTCTCAATCCCAAGTGGATTTTTTCCCCCACGTCATTCAAAAAACTAGAAAAGCAAGAAGGCTCAGAAGATGAAGCAGCCCGTTTTCTACAAAAATAAAAATAAAAAAACCTATGAATGTCTGCCTTCTCTTGGTGAGGACTAAAACGGTACAAGGCTTTGAATATTAAAGAGCATTTTTAAATCTCAGAGAGGGCTCTGGGAAGTGCTAAACCGGTCCTGTTCTTTTAAGGTACACATTATTATACATATTTTAATTATGTTTGGTAGTGAGACTAAAATTCAAAGAAAAATATTTATAAAATTTAAGGCTTCCTCTATTCCCTACAGATAGCATTTTCTGAAATGGGTTCTCCAGCATTAATAGTACACAAATACAGAGGGTACAGACACACAACATATGCACGCATGTACACACACACACACACACACACACACACAGGCACTTTATTATTTAATTAAGGTGCTCTCTCTTCTTTCCCTGACTACATGCTCCCCCTACGACGATGGCTTTACTGCTAGCCTGCCGGCCTTGACTTCCAGCCAAAAACAATCCAGAAACAAAAAGGGACAACAAATCATATTTCCGCAGACATTTTTATCCCTCGGTCCCACCCTCTTTTCACCCAGCACCGTATAACCCCAAAGAAAACTATAATTTAGAGTAATGCCACCCAGACCCTGCATCTGACACGAGGCTGCCCTGAGCATTTCTTTGGTGAGAAATTGTTAAGTTCTTAAACTGCAGATAAACTCTTTTGATAGACCCTCGTTCACTGACATGGCTGGTTTTGCAAACAGCACCCAGGGTTACCCGGTGATGGTTAAAAGAATAAAAAGGAGCCAATGGATGCAGCTTTGACCCCGCCGAGCCCTAAAAATGAGATGTTCGCTTGTTCCAAGCTCCAGTTTGCTTCATTACTTAAAGATAGCCATCAGGAGACTCTCAACCCTCCATGGCCTTCAGTGTCACAACTGAAAGCAAGTCAGGCAATCATTTCCATGGTTAGCCCTCTCACCTCGTCCCCAACCCAGTGTGGCACTTACCTGGTGGCAACCTTGAACGTTTTCTCTCCCATAAGATGAGTATGAGCCCCTTTCTGTTTTACCTGCCAAGAGAAACAACAGAACAGGATGAATCCTGCTTTTCCTTTAAAGCAAACTTCCCCTGCAGGGAACAGAGATCCACTCCCCAGCTCCGATGTTTACATACGTAGGGGAGCCACAACTGGCAATGTATGCAAGCAAGACAGGGAATGGCGCTTCCTCACTCTGGCGACAAGAAACTGGAAAAAAATATCCTTCATTCCTATTCTTAGCCAAACTGCTCCACACTTCCAAAAACTGTCATTCCAGAGGCCTCCACTTTCTCTAACAAACAAATTGTCACTCCTTGTTTTTCACGTTCTTTCTCTCTCACAAAATTTGGGCCATTTCATCTTTATTTACACAGCAGGCAAATGATCTATGTAATGACCCTAGCCTGGTACTTCCCATTGATTATATTGACACTTAACAGGGAGGCCAAAGCTAATCAATCATGGGCTCTCCAGATGGTGAATCTAGCAAAGAAACTGTTCAAAATTCTAAGACCCTCCCCCCACCTCTCTCTCTCCTCCCTTTTAAAATTCCCTCCCCCCCCCCCCCCCCCCCCCCCGGGGTGACCCCCCCCCCCCCCCCCCCGCCGCCCTGGGAGTGACCCCCATCACCTGCAGCACGGTGAGAAGGGCCTCCCTTGGGAAAAGGGATTTGGGGAAATCACCCATTCAGAATCCGGGTTCAGATTCCCCACAGATTGAGCATGTCCTAGGATCATGCTTTTGAATGCCTTGTCCTGATTTCTAACTCCACATGTTTCTCTAGACTGGTCAGGACAGGTAGGGGATCTCCACTGTAAGTGAGCCATGTGTGTATGGATGAACCCAAGGCTGCACTTTCTACTTTGTTTATATTTTAATCAAAATCACATTCCAAGAGGGATACTGGAGCACAGTTGGTGCTGTTCAAAGGACTGCCCTAGGAGACTGACCATACAGAATGACAAGAGGCTAGGGGGACAGGCCAGTGCTTAGAACCTCACTCTACCCAAGGCTGAGGGACAATCTCTCATCAAGACTACAGCTTTGAGGAATATTGTACTTTATAAATGGCAGTACACACTTCCCTTATCCCAGAGGGAAAATTCAAAGCTTGTTTGAGGAGCTGAAGCGACCTCCTGTTAAAGTTCACGACCCTCAAATTTCCCTTTTTTCATTCAGTAGAAGTACTGAAAGGAACAGCAATCATTTTCCCTTTGGCTTCAACATCATTGTGATCAGGGTAAACCTTCTTGACAACACACACAGAATCTATCTTTCAGAAACCCTGTCTCTGGTATAAAGTGAGCCCTGTGTCTATGTCAGTATATTAACACATTGGATGGAGGATGATTTTTCAAAGAGAACAAGTTCTGAGCCTTAAGGCTCACCCCCGTGTTAGCTTTTCTCCTGATTTTTAACATAACTCAAACTTAGGAAATCTGCACCCTGGCCATAGTGTTGTTCAGTGCAAAGTACAAAATCAATGCCCATAGCAACATCAGTAGCCAGAAGTGAGACACAGCCACACAGAGCATCAGTCTTGGGAAATGGGCAGGAGAAACTCTATTGTACGTGACTGTGCCACCATACAAGTGTCCACACAGACGTTCCTAACCATTTGTGCCATGTAAACTACCCTTACCCTTTAACTGCTCACTGTAACTGTCACTACCAGGAAAGCAACATCACATGCCCTCCCTTAAGTTCTTACAACCAAGAAAGCTTCAAGTATACAGTGACCTATGTACTTGGACACAACATTCACATTTTAATTACCTCATGGGCAGACACACAGGTAGGCAGACAGAAAAGTTAAAGGGGGGAAAAAGTGCTTTGACCTTGTAGGAATAGGAAAATCTAATGTCCAGATTGGATAATTTCCAAATATTGAACTATAATATAAAATATGGGTATAAGATAAAAATGGCCCCTTCTATTGGGGTTTTTTGTTGTTGTTGTTGTTGTTTTTGGTTTTGTTTTGTTTTTTTCCAAAAAGAATGACAGCACCTTCTATTATTTCCAGAACTCCTCTCTAACACACAGAACTGGAGAGAACAATTGTTCTTCCAACATTTGTCTTGCTACACATGCACAAGCCAAGGTTGCTCCTTCTATTAGGATAATGCAAATAGAAAGGAGAAATGCAAGAACCAGAGAGCGAAAGAGAAATAGGGTTTGGAGAAGAAAGACAGAAAGAATAAAAAAGGGAGAGCAATGGGATCAGAAGGGAGGGAAGGAGCCCAGAGAAAGGCAGAAGAAAATATGAGTCCACGCGGCAGAGTCCCCAAAGTGCTCTTGGCTGCATAGGCCCAGCGTTCTTTACTATCATATCAGATACAGACTGCTTAATCTTAATTTTGCTTGTTAAAAAATATTTATCCAGATACGAAAATAAACCCACTGCAAATTACAAGTTGTCAGGGTTAAAAATCTACTCCTGTTTGTGTGGGGGAGGATAAGAGAGCAGCACAGACATGAATCATTCTCCCGTAATTTGAGTGTTTCCATGACATCAATGGGCACCCGTCCAGGACTCTGTCGAAGTCTGCGAGGTACCAAAGAGGCGGCACAGCCAGCAGGAGGCTGGGAGGTGGACTAATTTTTTTTTTTCCCAAGGATTATGTTCCTTGTGAAGGTTTCATCCGTAGCATCCCCTTTTTACCATCAAATAGATCTCGGCAGAGATCATGGGCGAGTACATTTCATTGTAATAGCATAAGCCTTTAACTTTACTGCAGCATTTTGTTCCCCAATTCAACTATAAATCTGTCCTCAGAGCCCAAAACCCTGGTTGGGAGCAAAATAATCGGGGATTGCGGACAAAGCCTTGGGACCTCGAAAACATCACATCTTTTTAGTCCTATCATATTTCAAATGATAAAGAGCAGCCATGTTTAAATGTCCCCTCAGTTTGCAGGAGGGAAGAAAACCGTGTACCCCGTGTTAGCTGCCCATTAGAAATTGGGCATGGACCTGATATGAATTTTCTGTTTCAAATTCAATGGGATGTTGGTTTCGAGACAATGAAACTTTGAAGCTCACTGAAAGGATATCTAAGTGCGGCCCTCAAGTAACTATGTATGCTCAGGAACACAAAGGGCTCTAAATATCTGCGTCTCCTCTATGCCGCCCATGGATTTTGTCACTTACATCAACTGGCTGGCACAGAGAGCCCAGTCCCTTCTCTCTCCATTATTTACCAGCCTCCTTCAGCCCAGGGACCACAACGGATGCTCTGAAGGAGCTCGACATTCCATTGCTCCAATATCGAAGGGAGATAGTGGGGATGAGCAGAGCCCACCACGTTCACGGTGGAGTTTTCAAGACAACCGTCCAGTACTAGAATGTGACAGCCGCTGCGGATATTTTTTGGCACAAAGACAGCAGTGGCGGTGCCAAGCCCCATGGCTAAAACTACTCAAAAGAGGCATAAGGGTAGCATTAATCGCTCAAGTCTTTTACTGCATGGAGTACCGTTGTCCATATTTTAAAAACTAAAAGAACCCGTTAGTGACATTTGTTATATGCCCATAAATTGGAGGGGGTGGGGGGAGAGAGGCTTGTGAAATAGATATGAGGGACAAATCTTATCAGGCATTCGGGTTGCTTTTAAACCTAGGAAGACCAAATGTGAAATTTCGCTGCTGGTAACAATTTCTGGGCAAGAAACAAATGGTCTAACCTGAGGAGGGTTGTTGGGATGGCTGAATGGGAGCGAGTGAGAGCTAAGTCCACATGCTAAACAACTCCTCTTCTCCAGCAGTGTTGCATGTACATAAGTAACATGGAACGCTGTGTCACAATGTTCCCCCCCACCTCCCAATTAAATACGAAGGATGCTGTAAATGAGCAGACACGGCACCCGTCAATCAACCCTGGAGACAAAGGAGATCAACACGCAGGCTCTTGTCTAGGCAGGTCCGTGTCTACAGAGAGCAAGCAATCCAGGAAGTCAACGTGGGCGTTGTCCAGAGGAAGCCTAGCCTATGGCTGAAATCGACATTTAAATGTGATTGCTAAAAAAAAAAAAAAAAAAAAAAAAAAAAAAGGCACCACATGGCAATCAATAAAGGATTCACTTCCTTCCTTCCTTCTGTTGCCCCTGAAAACTAATTCTCAGCAGAAAATATCAGCCATGTGCATTTTTTAGGGCCAGTGTTTTTGCTGACCCTGACGGTAATCTCTTAAAATCATATCCCCAAAAGCAGTAGGAAATGTTATTATTGTGGCAATTTAGAGGCCTTGCAGTTAGCAACTATCTAAGGAACCCAGATTCGGTCTTTAGATAATCTAGGATTTGTCATTTGATGGGTCTTGACTTCCCTTCCAACATGTCATGGTATCCTGTCACGAGGAGAATGGATGACAATGAAAACAGGCTCAGGGACCAATTCTACTCGCAAGGGGAGTCACCTGTGGTGGATCAGTGCCCCTGGGCTCACAAGAGAGTTTAAAGACAGGTGGAGAGCTTTAAAGACAGGATACAGGCAACTTCTCTGAATGGTTTCTAGCAGTAAGCTGGGGCATAGCACATGCTTTGGCGGTTCGTCAGCAAGATAACTGTGTCATATTGGGTGCGGAGCCCCTGATTTATAAAGGGCTCCTAACAGGTATACCCAGGTGGAAGATTTAAAAACAAACAAACAAACAAAAAACAAACAAACAAACAAAAACAAACAAACAAAAACAAAAACAAAACAAACCAAAAAACCTCACCACTGAAACAGGGGCGCCTGTATGGTGGAACACCGCCTCCTGTTCAAAACGTTGATGAAAAATTATCTGATCCCATAGGATGATACCAGCTAGCTACTCATTCTGCTAATCCTCATTCTGGGAACTGAAGAATAGGCCTTTTGTTCCGCAGCATCGGACCAGGGAACTCATGGTAAACCTGCTTGACTCAGAATCAGTTTCTGTCCCTGTCCCAACTGCAATCTCTCTGTGCTTTAACCTATTCGTCTCTGCTCCTCCCTTTTCTAATACAGTGAGAGGGTTACTCCACTGAGCAATAGCTAGAAGTGTCTGTCGGGGGTGATGAAAATGCAAGCTGCTGATTATGTAGATTCCTCTCTCATCCGCACATCTCTCTCCAAGCCCTACCTAAGTCAGAAGAGCTCAGGGCTCACCCTACAGGAGCCACTACCCAGAGGGCTCTATGTACTGTGGGCTCCATCCGACTAAACTTCACAATAGCTAGTGAGGTGGACAGCATGAACACCATTTAACAGATGAGGAAACTGAGGCACAGAAAAGTGGCCAAGGCTATGCCTGTCTATAGATGGAGTCAGGATTCAAATCCTGGCCGCTATGCCTGCTTTGTTGATGATCTTTGAAGTCTAGGACAAGAAAGTACCAATAAACCAGAGGCCACCGCTGAAATCTCTGAAGTCCCAGAGCTCAAAACACTCATGAATTTGATATGAAATTAATGAAAGTGTCTTATAGGCGGCGATAATTTACATTTACATGGTGTTTTATTCCTAAAAGGTCTCTAGATACTTTATGGCTGTACAAATGATATACACAGAACCTGTGACGTCTCACAATTAACTGCCACCGTCTCCATGTTAACTCAAAGCAAGTAATTAACAAAAACATGGCAGAAAACAGCGTTTATCCACCTTCTCTGTGTGGAGAGTATAACTGTATATTAAATACGCAGAGAAGAATGAGAGTAAAGACATAATTATAACATAGGGTATCTCAGCATCGCTCAAGTGTCTTCCATGGGAAAGCAATCCCACAATGGGCCCAAGACATCAAACGGGAACCTCACTGGAAGGATACAGAAAATGTCTCAAGCGATCGATCTATGATCTTTCCCCCTAAAGACTCAACTTAAGACTCCTAGAAGCCTTACAGAAGAGATGTGTAGGTCGTTTACTGTGGTGTTTAGTAAACTGACTGGAACATGTGTTCCTGCTTCCATTTTTGTTTTGTGTATTAATATGAGTTCTAACAAATTGTAAGGATTACAGTGATGAAAAGTGAACCAGTCCCACTTGCAGTGACTGCAGGTCTGTGGTTTTCTATCAAGCGAGTCATAGAGGCATAGCTTTTAAAGGTTTTCATCTTCCTGAAATTAGTATACGGTTATCTCAACTGTTCACTTCGTGATAACTCAGTAGGCTTCTATGTCACATGGAAATCAGTACCCCTTCCACAGTTTTAACTGGCTGGCCAACTCTAATTATCCCACCCCATACCCAGGTGAGAGCACAACTCTTATAAAACAGAAAGTGACAATGCCAATCAGATGTCTCAAATCTCAAGAGATGAGAGCTCATTTCTCCTGCAGAATATAGGAGAATATAGGAGAACAGGACAGGCCTATTGTCTCTCAGAGGCATTTAAAATTCCACACTGAAAGAATCGTAACCCAATTTCAAAGTATAGACCAGTCACTGGGTACCAAGGAAATCTTTCCATCCCTCAGAAACAAACACAGGAGAAAGGTGACACACTGATGGGAATTGAGAGCCAGCCATTTACCTCTCATCATCGACTCCTCTATTCCAGGCAAGGCACTGCCTTCAGAGCCATGTACAGTAACACCCAACAAACACAATGCCCGACGCTCTACCCAAACTCTGCTTTGGGAACTGCCTCTGGGTCAGCATCTACAGTCCATTCTCCTTAAAGAACACAGAGTGGCAGAGTGCTGTACTAAAACAGTATGGAAATTGGTTTAACCTATATCATGTAACAGAACACCCTCCAGGAGTTCAGTAAATGGATTCCAGGCCCTGGTTTTTATACAGATGTGGTCAAGGAAAATGGAGAAAGGGCACTGAAGCTATACAGGTATGAGAGGTGAGGTCAGAATGGAAGCCTCCACTACAGCTCTGTCTACAGCATGCCACCTCTCTTGGGACTATTCTAGATGACATTGTCTCCACACGGCCACAGCCAGGTTCCCAAATAATTTCACTCAGTTTAGAAAATCTAAGAGTTCTCAGGTCCCTGGTCAGGGGAAGGAAAAAAATAAAAAGGCATCCATGGGAATACACTTCAGGGAACCTCCTCTGATACATCGAAAAGCACCTTCTCGCTGCAGAAGAAGAGAAATGGTACCTTGGGTTATGTCACGGACCCTAGACGGCAACAGGCCAGCCAGCTCATCCTCCCATCCTCCGCCTTGCATCGGGGCTTAAGCGAGCTGAAGGGTGTGACTTCTATGTGTTATTTTCCAAATGCAGGAAAATCTTTCATTGAAAATAACGCTAATTCCACAGAGTGTGCAATTAATCAGCATAATGACTGGGCTAACTTAGCTGTTTGGGGAGGTGTGTCAAATAACTCCTTAAGACCACTAAAGTACCACTTGAGCCACCAAGTAATGATTTTCTGAATCAGCAATTTGTACAAGGGTCCCCTAGAGACCCGGAGGATGAAGGGCAAACCCCAGAAGCCTTTAACTTACTTCTAATGAGTAAGTTACCACTGGTTTTTATGTGTATAGCATCTCCACGTTCCTCCTACCCTAGTTTATGTTTTTGTGGCACTTTGTGTCTCCAAGGAATGGATAAAACAATAGCAATTTGGGATTTGTAGGTTTTTACAAAAAAAAAAGAAAAACAAAACAAAAAAGAACCTAGGTTGTGTGTTTAAATTTTTTTTTTACTTTCTATTTTTTTAGGAAATTATTTCTGTATAACAATAGGAGAAAGCACTAGGAAGATGGCCTAATGGTTAAAACCATTGGATATTCCTGCATAGGATGTGAGTTCAACTCCTAGCACCCACACATTGGCTCAGAACCATCTGTTACTGTCATTTCGGGGGATCTGAGGCCCTCTTCTAGCCTCTGAGGAAACCAGCATGTAAACAGCTCATGGACAGACATGTGCACAAAACATTCATACATATAAAAGAAAATAAATTTAAAAAGTAAAAATAAAAGTAAAAATGGAGAAAAGTTGAGAGCCAGAGAGATGGCTCAGCAGATAACAGCATTGGCTGCTTTTCCAGAGGACCTTGGTTCGAGTCCCAGAACCCACATGGCAGCCGTTACTTCAGTTCTGTTGGATTCAAATGGCCTCTGTGAGTACGAGGCACACATGTGGTACACAGGCATATATGTAGGCAAAACACCTATACACATAACATGAATTTTTAAGAAGTTTTAATGAGGAAAGCATTATCTTACAGTACATATATCAAAAGGAAGCAAAACTAAAAATATGTTTTTATTTTATTGTTTTTAATGTTACATTCTTATGTAGAAGAAAAGACTCAGAATGTTTATGAGGAAAACAATATTTCCTCAAATATTTTATCTATGACTAAGAATTCTTAACAATCAAGAGGAAGTTCCTTCTTAAAACCTAGCTCTTGGGGCAGGTGGAATAAGGTTCAGAATATTCTCTCTCTCTCTCTCTCTCTCTCTCTCTCTCTCTCTCTCTCACTCTGTGTGTGTGTGTGTGTGTGTGTGTGTGTGTACAGGATCCTGGTATACTTGTATATTCAGGTGGACATCCTATGCGGGCTTGAGTAGAGGTCCCAGGCTACTACTGGAATGGCTTCTTCAATCTTTTTTCTACCTCAGTTTTTGAGATGGGTTCCTCTGTGAGTCCAGAGCTTGCTGTATCGATTAGGTTGGCCAGGCAGCAAGCTGCAGGAACTGCGAGCCTTGGCCCCCAGAGCCAAGGTTACGTGGGAGTCCAGGTGCTGAGCCTCTGAACACCTGTACTCATCTGACTGTGGTCCTTGGCTCCCTGAGCAGCCTCCCCAGCCTTGCATTTGATTTCAATTTTAATAAAATCTCACTACTTAAGACCAACAATTTAAGAGGTACACAGAGCTCCACAGGTTATAGTGGGCAGGCATCAACAAACCCAGCAGCCTGCTAGATAACGAAATGGAAACGCCACCATATCCACCATATTTGAACCACACTTCACAGGACAGGCAAGCTGTAGCCATGGCCCTTGAGACAACTACATCTCAAGCTAATTCTGTCAGCAACCGGGAAATTTAAGTTCACTCAACCCATTCCCAAAGGGCATTGTTTGTGAGGAAATTATTTTACATGATCAAGTTGACTCACCCAATAAATAACTGTGTCTGCAGCCCCAGGATGCCTGGATTTTTGTGGATTTTTGTGAAGGTTGTTGCTCACGATCAGACCCTGGCCAGTGTCCCCAAGTCACCCTCTCTCTCCATCTTGACCCTAGAGTGGTATTATGTTTAGACACAGATGGGACTCCAGAAAGTGACCAAGGCCTGTGTGACTTTAAAGACTCCACATGCCCCTCTACCCAAACTCTCTAAACATGAGCATTTGGATCCTTGTTCATCCTCCAAGAAGATGTGTCACATTTCTGCAGAGATGTTAAAAAATCATATAAATTAGATTATGTTGCCTTGAATTTATTTATTTACTTATTTAGAATTTATCAGCAAAGTTTAAGATAATTGGTAGTAGCAGTTCACCGCATGAATCACTTCTCCAGATAATGTATTTTGTGTTCAATAAATAGTAAGGTCTAACAATGATAACAACAGTAAACATCAAAATTAAAATGTCAGAACTCTGAGTGAACTAAATATGGATTAAAGAAACTTTATTATTAAGCCTAGCTCTTAGGAGACTGAGGCAGGAGAATAGCAAGTTTGAGCAAGCATAGGCCAGACTAAGAAAATGTTTCTCAAAAGCGCGCGGTGGGAGGGGGTTCTTTTCCTAATTAAATCTCATATTTAATATGTTATTCAAGGCTCCACAAGGAAAAGAGAAATAGATGTTGGGTAATTTTAAAGCATAGTAAATATTTATATATGAACAGAATCTGAAGAGTGCACACATGATACTATACGTATGACATTCGTGTGCCCACATATCTACTCTTATTCTTTAAATCTCTATACTTTATCTCCTTTAAGTTTCCATTCCCAACTTAGATAATGAAAATATGTTCAATATACATAGCTACTGTACATACATACGCAGGCATATCTACATGTGAACATTTTCAGCTCCAGCTGTCTGTTTATCTGTAATTTCTGAAAAGGTTGTCTCTCTAGTTTTAATATTGGGACACAGTTAATCTATATTTTGTTGAGGAATTGAGAAAAAATAATCTGAATTCAAAATGTATTCAAGGTTACCTATGGAGCAGACAAAAAGCAGAAAGATGGGCAGCCATTAGAATTAATGAAGGGTGACACTTTGCGTCCTCTTCAAGACCAAGAACATGGAGAAAATAATCACATTCGTATAGGCGGGGGCCAGCTACCACGTGACACTAGCTACCTTTAGCCAAACTTGAGGTGCAAGATCCAACAGCACAAACCATCGATTCCCGTAATGTGATACGTAAGGGAAGTGTCCCGTTTACAGAAGGACTTGGTCAAGGGAGGAAGGCAAGAACACAGGACGGCAGAGAGAGGAAGAGAGGAATGGACGATCAGGGAGATGGTGCAGAGAGGAAGAGAGGAATGGACGATCAGGGAGATGGTGCAGAGAGGAAGAGAGGAATGGACGATCAGGGAGATGGTGCAGAGAGGAAGAGAGGAATGGACGATCAGGGAGATGGTACAGAGACTAGGGGAGGCGCCAGAAACATGAAGTCATCTTATCCAAAGCTCTCAAGAAACAAAATATGTCAGTGTTTACGGACAGCAATCTCCAGGGCTAGAGCCTGCAAAAATTATCCTCTGAATGTTTTTGGAATAAATCTGAACCATGTAATGGGGAAATGTTTTGTAGAGCCCTTGTGCACACCATGTGCCAGATGCTGGAGGGTAGGGTCCATGATGGATGTCACTCTCAAGAGATGTGTCACAAGAATATGGCCCAAAGCAAGAAAACCTAGCAAAACCTCATTGAAGACCACAGTGACAAGAGAGGACACTTGCCAGTCAACAGAGGTGTTGAGGTTGTAATGAGGACTATGCATTAGGATACGGTTATTTGGCAATATCAAATACATGAAAACAACATTCTAAAAATGACACTCATATGATGTATTGAAAACTGATGTTAAAAAGTCCCTGGAACCGAAACCTGGGATGACAGACCAAAAAGACGTTCACAGGCTTGTTGTCTCTTCATAGTCTAAGCCCTTCCAAGGGGCCATGTATGGAGAACTGGTCTGGGAGAAATTTGCAATGCACCCCCCACAATTCAATACTCTGAAGTTTCATCTACCATAATTAAGGGACTGATTCAATCACATAATCTCAGAGATGTATAGTAATCATTTACACAAATTAATTTATTATAGAAAATGTAGTGGAGTGAGTCAACAGACCCCACTGCTTTCTTGAGAGCTTGTTCTTTATACAGAGTCCTGCTCTCGCTGCAGGGAAGAATACTCTCCCAAGGGTTTGTCTACCATGCAGTGCAGAGAGGCAGCGTCTTCTTAGCTGTCCTTGAACAGTTTCATACTGTGGTGTGGAACCAAGAACGAGCTGTGTGTTTTTAACATCCTACATGCCTTAAAACAATAGGAAAAGCCGAGCAAACTAATAGTGGTTCCACTCAGACTATCATTCTCACCGGCTGTAGGTGAGCGTGGCTTTCCGATTTCTAGGGAAACCCCAAAAGCCTTCATAAGGCATCAGGATGCAAACGGGAGCTCATTTTCCTAGAAGCAAGGGAAAACTGCGCACCCCAGCAGGGAGCCCTCTTCTAGGGGTTACCCTCACTTTGTGAACACAATCAGACTTTCAGGGTTTATGCCCCATGAAATTCTATTCCCAACTCAGACAAACTAGG
The DNA here is from genome assembly GCA_902729485.2 of Mus minutoides. Classification (NCBI taxonomy): domain Eukaryota; kingdom Metazoa; phylum Chordata; class Mammalia; order Rodentia; family Muridae; genus Mus; species Mus minutoides. The sequence continues at coordinate 2,902,406 of LR749562.1, read as the reverse complement.
ATTTGTCGCAGACAGAAGGCCGCCAACAGCAAGGAAAGGATGGCTAAGAGCATCTCATACCTTATGTGCCCTTTGAGCTGTCATTAAGTCCTTTCAAGATGGCAAGGCTACACCCAAAATGGAACTCACATTTCAATGCCAAGGAACAAACTAGTGACCGCACTCAACCTTAAACGACTTTATAGTTGCAGAAAATATTTATTAATGTCTAAAGATGGAATGAAAAGGAAACCCAACAACACCTCAACACCTTAAGAATTTAAGAAATTAAGAATTCTACATTCCAAGTCTGTTCCTACGAGAGTGGCCAGCAGAGGGCGCACATGCGCCAACACAGCAGCCTCGGGCTAGGCAGGCACTCCTCAAACCTATTTAAGGCATTAAAACCTGACCAAATTTGAAAGAGGGGCGAGCAAGCTAGTCACAAAACTAATCTCAATTTAGGAATACTGAGAGACACAAGTACATTATTATTTAACAGCAACTTTAACAAGGGCTTCTTGGCTGCTCAATGAGAGCTGTTCTGTTAAAAAAATAAAAAAAGAGGTACATTTCTTTGCATATAAGAGAGCTTATGTTACTTTCCAAGGCTACTGTGGTTTTAATAGGCCTGTGCGGCCTATATTAGGAACTCTCTACAATACATGTATTTTTAGAAGTAAAGTAAATGTGACATTTATTTTGTGTGTGTGTGTGTGTGTGTGTGTGTGTGTGTGTGTGTGTGTTTGTATTATATTAAGTTACTCTTAGAAATAGCATCTCTCTAACTGTGTCTCTATCCATATGCTCCATACAAATCCATTCATCTCTGTGGCTTTGCAGCCACCGGGTACACATAGTGTTTCCTGTCTCAATTTACATGCATACATTCCCTATTGTTTTCTATGTTTTGTGTTCTATCGGTTAGCGCCAAACTGTCTGCTTTAAGCTTCTATGTTTTATTTGCTTGGGGGTTACAAAAAGTTATTCCCAAAAAGGTGCTCACAGCTATATGAATGCTGTATCAATTGACAGGCATTGTTTATTTAAGAGAGTGTAAAAAAAAAAAATGTAAAGAACACCCACCCATCTCACCCAGAACTTTCTGAAAAAAATGAAAAAAAAAATTAAAGTACCAAATAAAAAGAAATGTCGAATCCTACATAGTTCTTCTTTGCAGATAAAAAGATTAAATGACCCGCAGGAAGAGTGGCTTCTGATTTCAAATAGGTTACAATAAAGGGACAGTTGCCAAATAAGTCTCAAACTGGAACCAAGGTTGGATAATTCACCACTGTTTGTCTGTCCACCCGAATGGCCATTTCAACCTAACCCCATTTCTACCTAAACCCTGCTACTCAAACAGAAACAGTGGATCCCTGACACATGGCCATCAAGTGATTCCTTTTTTTTCCCCCTAAATCAAATTTCTGCAGACTTGAGAGATGAACCAAGTTCACGGTGTCTACAGACCAGGTGGCTTCGGTGACACGTAGGTCTTGGCAAATGATATACGCCCTTTAGCCGATGCGGCTCTTCCATTTCTGCATAAGTTAAAATGACGAGGTTTTTGTTATTCCTAAGCACTCAATTCCGAACTGTTTGCACAATCTGTTAAGTCCAGGCAGATTTAACTGATTCTGACATGCAGCCCGCCAAGGCCAGTGATGGGGATAATGCCTCTTTACATGGGTAAAATTCTGTGCCACGCAGGTCACTCTCTTCGGGGGAATCAACTGTGTGTCTCTTCTTTGCGTCTCCACCACAATCGCTCATCCCGCAGCCTGGAGCCGAGAGAGTGAGATGCAAGGAAGGAGCCGAGTGCTCAAAGCAAAAATCTGCTTCCAGGACAATCCATTATATCTGACAAGTTAAATGTTCCATGGTAGGCCATATGGCACCAGAGCAGGCCCGACGATGGAAGGGAAGAGCTGGGCAAATGCATCACAATTAAGGAGTTTGGCTACACACTTTAGTTTGAATTACTTTTTTTCCCCCAAATTGTAAATGTTGCCCCCCTCCCAAATTTTTTTTTTTTTTCATTTGAGTTCCTTTGCAAAAGGAGAGTCTCTTTGAAAAGACAACCAGCAGTCTGGGAATAGGAAGGAAAAAAGTTAGGACAGGTGGGTTTCAGAAAACCTTACAGGCCTGTGGCCTCGACCATTTCAGTTTCAAGACAAACAACAAGTAGATGCTAGCTGTTCGCTAGACTATTTAAATGAAACCGGTCATGGGGTTGGAACATGTAAATGAGTCTGATACAGCATAAAATGCAACCAATTTCCATGGTTAAGTCTCTCTCTATATATAAAATAATCTTCCAAGCTCCACAGTCAGAAGGGGCATGTTTCCATGTCTTCTGGGGCTTACTTGAACATCCACCAAATGACTCACATGGACGGCCTCTGCTAAAAGGTCACCACACAGCACACAACACACTAGGTCCCATGAACAAGTCTGAAAGCAATCTAAGCCACTCACCACTAATGCTATGCTGCCTCTATGAAGAGTGTGCTTGTTGTTAGGGACAATGTCATCTGAATTGTGTCAATGCTGTCATCAAGGGTGGTACTGAGTTACGGCTGGCTGAGGAAGGTGTGAAAAAAATGGATTAAACAGCTACTGTCCTGTGGCAGGCAGCTTCCCCAGTCTACCATATAAAGAAAACAGACGCTCTTAGTTAATTTCAAGGAGTTCTCAAGGAAGAAATGATTCCACAACGAAAGCTGGAAAAGCTTTTTAGGAAAGGACCCAAACTCGGGAGACCCCGTGGGAATTTTATCTGCACCCTCACTTTTTCCAAGTGGCCCATCCTTAAGCAAAATATATGATGTATGTGAACCTGTGTATACACAAGTATGCAAACATGTGTATTTGTGCATGTGTGTGGGTATGCATGTGTGTGCACATGTGTGTGTGTGTGTGAGTGAGAGAGAGAGAGAGAGAGAGAGAGAGAGAGAGAGAGAGAGAGAGATAATGGGTTGGTTCTCAACAGGAGTGATTACTGTTTAAGGTATTCACAGTGGTTTGCAAACATGAAATTCACAGTGCTTAAGAGAAGAACACACTCATGTTAAGACTCATTTCCCTAAACTATGTTCACTCTCCATCTCTCCAGAGGGTCACTATTTCACCAAATGTACCCGCTTCTGCCTTAATTAACAATCACATTGCTTCTAAGAGCATATATACTTTAGGAAAATCGATCCATGCTCTCTGTTGAAAACTGTGGGGTCACTTTTTTGGTGATCTGATAGTAACTCGGTACACTTAGGTATTTGCATTTCTCTTATTAACACAAAGACAATATTGAATTATGGAAGCGAGTAAGTGGGTAATGAGTTGGTAATCTGTATTTTATAACAACCATCAATTGTTACAACTCTATATAATATTGATCACTTTCATAAATGTGCCCTATGACCTTCATTATAATATTAATAGATATGTATCAGAACTGTTACAACAAGTATTCATTCAATGTGTGCAGCATAAAGAAATGTTTAGGTGGCTAACTGATTTGCATCACTACACACAGCAATGAAATAGAAAAACCAATACACGTGTACGTGCACACACACACACACACACACACACACACACACACACCCCTACCATCCCTGGCCCAAGCTTTCTTCTCATGCCTACACTGTATTTAGCCAGGTCTTACCATACATTACTAAGGAAAGCTTGACCATTAATGAAGCATACATATTACTTAAGAATGAAAGTGTATTTATATTATATACTATTGTTTATCATTTAATGAAAATAGTCATTTTGGGCACATTGCCTTGCAATGAATCCTAAGCGAAGAGGAATGGATACAATGGCACACAATGTCACTGCTTCACACTTGTAAGATGTCGCCATGCGCGACTCAGCGTCAGTACAGGGCACTGGGACGTTGTGTACTGCAGACCCTTTTCCTGTGCATCTAGACCTACGTTTTTATTACTAATTAAAACGGCCAGATGGTAAAACAACACCTGATCCAAGGGGCTTCTCGGTACACTGACTGTCAGCCTTCAGCCACTACATTGCTTACAGGCTCAGAAAACTGCCCTCAACGACAAAGCTTTCTCCAGCTCCCAAACCATAGGTGGGAGGCAGCTAAAACTTTGCTCATTAAAATGCACACATTCAGTTCAGATCTTTATGGGGGGGGGATCTAACTATCAAACCACAACTAAAAAAAAAAAAAAGCTTATGGATGCTCACAGGAAGAAATCATAGCATAGCAATATGGTTGGAATTCATCATGAGGAAAGAGAAAATGGAAGGAAAGAACAGGGAGGAATGGGCCAAAGTTACACCACCTCAGGTGGCCTTCATCTTTTCTTTGAAACATTTGTTAGTAAACAATTATGTTTTAAGTACATTTCTGTGTTTCTTCACGTGTGAGCATGGACTTCACACCTACACCATAAAACAAAACATTTACTATCATGTAAGATTTGTAAAATTTTGGAATCCACTTTGACCTCCCCCCGCCTCCCCAAAAAAATCAGGTTATAAAGTGCTCATGAATAACAGACTTCAAGAGATCACAAATGATTTAGAGGTGTTTAAGCAACTGCTTCCTCATCCTGAGTGGAATCTTTTTTTCCTCAAGCAAACATTTTTTTTTGCAAATATTTAGGCTGCTTTGATACACAAATGTTCTCCCAACTATTTCCACCTCCCTGAAATCACTGCAGGGACCCCAAGCGAAGGGGAACTTTGCAAGGGAAACAGAGGAGGCAGCTGGATGAGGAAGGATACAGGCAGTCACTCTGGTGTCTCCACCCACAAGCAAATGTTGCTGTGGTAGCAATACCTGAAACAAAATCTTCCAGTGCCCGGGCGAACGACTGCTTTAGCATCCTCTGTTCTGGGGTTCTAATGTTCTCCAACTGAGGTCATGCCTTCCAAGCTAGGAAACTCTGATCACCCACCCACAGGTTTCCGATTTCAGAATTCAGTAGCTCTAGTAAGTGTGGCCTGCTTCTGGACAGCAGAAATCCAGCCACTTGCAGAAGAAAACACCCACAGATATTAACCTGAGCCAAGCGGGGCAGGGGATGAAAAGCGGCCATGCCTTGGGTCTCGAGTCTGAACAGGTAGCCCAGAAGGGGAACCCTTGGAACAGTGATGCTCTCCCAGGGGAGCACCGTACAAGAGCTCGGGCCACCTTTCTCGGGCCACCTTTCACTCTGGAAATAACTGTTCTTGAAAATAAAGTTTTCAAGGTAAAAAACAAAACCAAGATGTGGCACAATGAGAAGAAAGTGGTCATTTCAGCACTGTTATAATTTATATTTACTAAAGGAGGAAACAATCTCAAGTAAGTATGATTCCCCTGCCTTCCGATCTCCACCACAAAAGAAAAAAGAAAAAAGAAAAAGAAAAAGAAAAGAAGGGAAAAAATGAAAAGAAAAGAAAAAGAAGGGAAAGAAAAACTGTCCTCAGAACTTGTGTTTGGAAACGAGGGGAAAATTCCTTGATAACAGGTGAAAAGCCCAGTCTCGGTGTCTTTCCAGCTCCCTCAGTTAACCACACGGAGAACAAAAGCTAACCCAGGGTTCTGGTTGCTAGACCCGGGCTGGGTGGGATTCAGGAAGGTCGGAGTTGGGATGAACTTGGTGGCCGGAGAAAGCCAACAGTGAAGCGATCAAAGCAGCAAGGTTGAAATGAAAATGACCTGCTTCTCAGCTGCTAAGAAACTGCTGGTCCATCCAGGCTCACTCTGCCACCCCTTCCCTCTTTACACACATCACAAGTGGTCAAAGATCGCATCAGATGTGCTCTGGACAGTAACAGCAAAGTGCCTGAGGCCACAGGTTTTTTTTTTTTTCATTGTGCCCCCAAATACAGATTTGGGGTTGAGGAGGAAGAGCCAATCACAGCATGATGTTTGAACTGGGGGGTGGGGGTGGAGAAGTGGGGGTGGTGGGGGTGGGAATTGTCTTCAGCAGTTACTCTGCACTTAGATGTAGTGTGTGAGAAGAAAATGTAAAAGCCCCATAAAGTAGCAGAATTAACCTCTCGTTTCGGATTGCTTACAGGTGAAATTTTGCCATCTGGCTGGGCAGTTTGCCTGCAAGGAAAAAAAAAAAAAAAGAGGGGCTCTAAGAGGGGGATGGGAGGAAGCCTTGCTCTGCCTCCCATTTTAACACAACAGATTTTAAAGTAAAAGGGGGCAGAGCCATGAAAATTGCCAAACGTAGGCAGATATGCACACGTGCGCACACGCATTCATGGATAAAGTGTGACAGACCGGAGCCCGAACAAAGCAGAGTGGACTGAAATTATGATCCTGGCCACCAGGAGATGAAGAAGGAATAAAACCCAACCCACTCCCAAGCGCCAAGCAGGGGAAAAGGAGTCCCTGTAAAGTCCTTATTGAGTAACTGGTAAGATGTCCTATTTTACATATATAAGAAGAGACAACAAACATATCAAAGTTCCTATCGTCCTCTCATAAGATCTTCATATCATTTACTCACGCTGGGGTAGTGACTCTGGGAATTACAATTTAGCTTCAAGTAAACAGGAAGCTGTGTTTGAGTAACTCCTGGGAGTTGTATCCTATCAAATTGAAAATGCTTATAAATTTTACAATCTATAAAAATACATTTTCACCCCTCCTCCTAAGTCCTTATCCAAATCGTTTTTTTAAAAGACAAACTCTAGGGGAGCCAAAAGATCTGCTTTGCTAGTAATTAGTTTTTTAGCCTAAAGAGAAAATACGAAATAATGCCGGAGCTACTAAGTATTACCCTGCAACCTTGAGGGCCACAGAGGACTTTCTGTTTCTAGTCTAGGCTCCGGGGCAAGCGTGGCACCGAGCGGACAGTAAATGGCTCTTTGCCAATAGAAGATTCTGCATTTGGAAGGTTGTACAGTCAGGACATTGTATAGTATGTCACTATCTCAGTTTGGGAGACCTGGGGTATCCATTTTGGTGCAACGTGTCTCCAACATTGACACCTGAAGCCCAACCAAACCAGAAGCATTGACTGAGAGAGAATGAAGGGCGGGTTCTCCAAACCTCTAGCTAAACCGAAAAGGGAACAGGTTAGAAAGTAAAAAGCATGGGGGTGGGTGGGTGGGTGGGTGGGGAAACAAGTATCTAAACGCACAACAAGACCAAACAAAAGCCCACCCTAGAGAGAAACGGGGTACTTGCTTTTCTTCTGGGCTTCTGGGCGGCAGGCAGAGGGAGGCACCAGCTCTAATACATGAGGCAGAGTCGCCAAAATCATGTGGAGGAATAAAGTGCTGTGGTGTCAGTGTGCCAGCCGAGGACAGAACAGAACACGCCGGCTTGGCTGTCCTGACGTGTGTTACTATGTAAATTTAAATAGTCTTGCAAGGGAAAAGGAAAGAAGCAAAAGGTGGAGGGGTCACATGAGGCTTCATTTTTTTTTAATATTAAAAAAAAAGTTTATTAGAATTTCTCATACTTGGGCCACAAATAAAAGCACTTTCGTTGCTGTCATTAAAAAAATATTAATTATTATAAAGAACTAGCTCTTAGGCTAACACTCCGACCGACATGTTTCCTCGGATGGAAATTTAGGGGGGTTGTTTAAAGAGTTAAAAAGACTCCCTACCATTAATTTGCATCTGGTGCTTTTAGTGTGTGTGTGTTTTTTTTCTTCCCTGAAAAGTTGGCAGAGCCTCCGATTTTCCATAATGCAAGCATTTGGGAATTGTGAACGGAATGAAACCGATCCAATCTCCTGACTGCGACATGAATTTTCATTAATTACAACCTTGTCAGCAAAAGCATTATCAAAGCTGAATATGAAAATGCTAATGAGTCCTCATTTGCATATTTTTCTTTGTTGGAATGTCATTAATTATTACATTTTATGATGATGAATGCAGCTGTCGAAGCTCTCCGATGCATAATTAGCCATCAGAATGCCAGGAGCCGATCAGCAGTTTTGGGTGGAAAAAAAACAAATTTCACTTCCACTCTCCCCATCCCAAACATCACCAAACACACACACACACACACACACACACACACACACACACACACACAGAGAGAGAGAGAGAGAGAGAGAGAGAGAGGCGGAGAGAGAGAGAGAGAGAGAGAGAGAGAGAGAGAGAGAGACTTGCTGACAACTGTCCTGAGGGTGGACGTTGGGGAAGTTGGAAAGGGATAGGTTAAAGGGAGCTAATTTTTGCTCTAAAATTATTTGGTTTTTAGCTGATAACGGTCTTATACAATAGAAGCAGTTCTTAATAAAAAAAAGTCGTTATTCCAGCTTAATTAATGCCATGCTTAATTATAACACCATGATGTCAGCGGTTTTAATTAAGTATTGGCTCCGTTACAAAAAAAAAAAAAAAAAAAGAAAGAAAGAAAGAAAGAAAGACAGAAAGACCTACTCCTTACTCTAGTAGAGTCACAAATACACAGATTAGTGAATTTATGTAATTTTTTTATCTTTAGTGGTTCATGAAGTATTCAGATTTTTAACAGGCAGCATTAAAACTCCATGCACACAAGCGTGCACAAGAGCGTGCACGCACGCGCGCGCGCACACACACGCACGCACGCACCACCTCTCACATACACTCATGCAGGCACAAATCAAGCTAAGGGGAAACCATACTTTCCTCCCACGTTCCTGGGGCCGACTTTAAAGCTTACCTACTTGACCACTTTTTTGAGCTAAAGTGTAAGTGAAGATGACAAAACATAGCTCATCCTCTCCCAGCCGCTGGGAACGGTGTTTATAAGTAAAAAAAGAAAAACAACACAGAGCAGATGGGACCATTACACATGACCAAACCAATCAATCACAGATGAAGGGCCCAGGTGCAGCGCAGCCGTGCAACAACGCACCATTTCACAGTCTGTCAGACACACACACACGGTCGTCCATGAGTGACCCTCCTCAGCTCCCCCCGGACCTCATCTGGGGCGCTGTGCCCCTCTCGCCTGCCTACGCTCCAACTGACGTCTTCATAATCACCCTGTCTTTCTATCTGTGGTGGCTCAGGGAAGAGACAGGATGGAAGGGGTGGTGGTTGGGGGTGGTGGGGAGGATGGGCGAGCTAGCTAGGACAGGGGCACACATCATTGTCACTTAGGAGGAGTCCAGTCTTCTTCCTTCTGCCGTGTCCCTGGCCCCTCCCTCTGAAAGCTCCAGAACAGCTTCTCTGACCACCATTAAGCTCATTAATTTTAAAGGGTGACTGCTTGCTTGTGGCACCCCAAGTACCTACTATAGGGAATGGACACTGAGAGTCGCTCGCTTGTGAGGAAGGGTGATGAATGGAGCGTCACAAAGTCACTGCTACAACAAAATGTCAGAAAGCAATCAAGGCTGAGAGTTTCTGTGGCCCCCTAAATGCGTTAAATGAAACCCCAGTGACCCAAAAGCTTCTAGGACCCAGACCTGTCTCAAGATTCTGTGTCTTAAATAATCATGATGGCCTTTGGCACAAATTCATCCAGGAATCCTTGAACCCAAATGAAGCGGCACACCTGCAAATATCGGTGTAAGTTTAGAATGACAGTCTTTGGAAGAAGTTCAATACACACTCAAGAGAGGCGCCAGTTCCTGCTCTAAACTCATAGCTCCTGATGCAGGGTTGTACTTCTTGCCCTTCTGATAGATCTCTGTCCTCTCTCTCTCTCTCTCTCTCTTTCTCTCTCTCTCAATAAAAGCTCAAAGAAGAAGGCAATATATATATATATATATATATATATATATAGATATATATATATATATATATATATAGATATATATATCCCCAAAGCCCAACTACTGCACAGGAACAATACCAACCACACGCATCATATTACACCCCCAAAACAAGCATTGGCTTCGTGGATCCAGTGAATCCTGTAATCCATTCGCATGTGTTCCTTAGCCTACATAACTGGAAACAAACTTGGTGAGATCTTTGACAAGGCATGGACATGATATGCAATCACATTCATTTGATCAAATATGAAAAATGGACATTCTTCCCTACTTTAACAACAACATAACCACCAAATAGCTTAACAAGTTCAGGTCCCAAAATGCCCGTGACATTTTATATTTTAATGGAGAATTTACACCGAAAACGAATAAAACCACTACTGTGTGATCCAGCCACTCTTAAGATTAAGAATCATTTATTTACAGTTTTGTGAGACAGTTGCGGGGAGAAATGGTACAGGCTGAATCAGTAAGACAGCACCCTACCTCAAATCTCCATGCCATCCCATTTACAGGCAGAGACAATTTTACAGAACACTGGGCAGGTTAGATTCATCTAAATGGAAGCTCTGTCTCTTAGCATGGGCCCTACCATCAAATCAAACGTATTCTCAAAATTGCTTGGTGACACACTTGTTTGGAGTGTGGTTTATTTTTGTTGCTGTTGTTGGTTTTGTGTTTGCATGTTTGTTTGTTTGTTTGTTTATTCTGAAGAGTCAGTATGTTTTTGGTTTTCTGGTTTTATTTGTTTGTTTCCATTTCTTTACCAGTGAATCTGTCTTGAGAAACTTCAAAATATTCAATCAATCATGAGTCTGTCTGCTCCCCAATGTATCTTAGAATTTTTATGTTTAGTCCTGTTAACAAGGAATGCCCTCCCCCTAACACACACACACACACACACACACACACACACACACACACACAGAGAGAGAAACCAAATATATCAAAAACTTCTATAACCATGCAGAAAGGTTTACCTTGTGTTTTTGAATGTTGTCTTTTTTTTTCCTTAAGGAACAGACCCTACACATTTGCATTAATATATTTCTATTGTCAAGCTCAACAGAAATTGCGGTACAAAAAAGCAGATGTGTACATTGGGTTCTTTCGCATTGAATTTCCAAAAGCAGAGCCTATTGTATCTCAAGATCAAAGGGACTAAAACACGATCTCCTCCCCCTTCCCATATAATTACAGAGAGTTCATTTCTTCTGTGGCGATGAGCACAACAGGTAAATCGGGAACCTGAAGGATAATGATCAGGTGCTGCTGCTTAGCTTTGCTGGGTAGCAACAGAGCTGTGCACAGGGCCCCTGCTGCTTAAACTACCACCCGACAGGAGGCTGGGAAATGTCTCCCTGCTCATCTCCTCTTTATTCTTAGTGGTTTGTTTCTTTCCTTTCCCGCATCAAGACTACGTGGAACAGTTTTTGAGATGGACACAAGCTCCCTCCCAGCACAGTGGTTGCAAAGGAGGGACTCGACTGCCCCAAAACACACACCGAGAAAAAAAATATTGCCTTGGTATGAGGCCTTGACGGGTAAGGCTGCCCAAACATCTCTTCTGGAGGTAGATGGGGTATAAATTATGAATAAAGGAGGAGTGACACTGTTATGAAATGTCATATCCTGGCAGTTCTGCAAAAGGACAAGACCCTGGGGAGAGAGAAGAAAGGGCTCTCCAATCACATACTCGTCCAAAACTGAGGTTCGGAAGAAAATCTGCTCCACTTGGCGTGATTAGCATGATCTATTTCTTTGGGGAATAGAGGTAAAGAGAGAAGAGAATTTAAGTCAAACCCACAACAACAAAAAACTCGATAGAGAACGCCCGCTAGGCTTAAACACCCTTGAAGCCAACTACATTCTATGTATGCATTTCCATCTCCCTTTTAAAATTCCTGGTACCTCATTTCATCCTTTGCTGCCCATAGGCATCTGTTCCCCTCTAATTATTTGCCATTTAGAAAAACTCTGCTTAAATTCCTTGTGCATCTGGCCCTTGCTTGGTGTATATTTGTGATGCTTAAATATGGTGCTTGGTGTTAGAATGGTCTCATATGCAAGCACCAAATCTTACCCTTCCCAGAAAGAAAATAATGTTTCAATATCCCACCCTCCAAAAAGTATATACAAAATAAATTCCACTTTACAGGTATTTATGGAAATAAATATGTATTCCAACTTACACCTTCTCCCTCTTTAATACACACATATTGATACTATTCCAAGACCTAGCTGTTTGTAAATAAAGGTTTGATCAGTGTGATCCAATCAATAGACTTAGGAAATACATGTCAATTGTAATGTTCTTAACCAAATTAAGCATGGGTCCTACCATCACCTGAAATGTGTTCTCAAAATCAAGTCACTTATTTTTAGTTAGTGTCTTCTAGCTCCTGAAATATTTTTTTTAATCAATGAAATAGGATGTTATTATTAGACAAGGAAATGCACCTTTAAGGATGGGCTCCCTTGAACACAGGAGTAGAGAAGTACTGGAAAACTGCATCAAAATCCTGAAATCAACAAGCTTAATCCTTCCCTCCATCATCTCTTCATTCTTCCTCCCCTCCCCCTTTCACTATAGAGCTCTTTCCTTATACAGATACTGTGCTGTGCGCTATAGCACATGCTAAGAGTAAATATGAGTAGCCCTTGATTTTTAATATTTGCTTGACCAATAATTAGGTATTGAGTGCTCATCTGAGTGATAATGATGATTTACCTTATGCCAAATACTTTGCAGTGGAGTAGGGTGACTGTCAGAACACATTTAAGAGCCAAACTTTCTGGGCCTGAACTAGAGACCCATTCCTACCGAAGGGCTGGGCTGGGCATGTCACTGTCTTGGTATCACAAAATTTCATCGATGAAACAAAAGGGGTGATCATGTTGTGAAGTTGTTATGTCAGTTGAAGCCCCTGAAATACTTAATCATTCTTTATCGCCTGTGGCCACTGTGTGTCAAAGCTATCTTCTGCTCACTGCCATGTTCACAGAGACTAAAACAACTGCCTGGCCGTGTGCTGGAGCCAACAAATGAGTGACTCTTCGGGAATCAATGGACAAAGGAATGGATGAACAAAAGACTTCAGAGAAAGGAATACTTCTAATGAGCTACTAAATAATTGGTAGGCACAATGTCTACGGTATTTTGTGTTACATCTGTCTTCAGGAAAGGCAAGTAACTACAATTACAAAGCATCTAGAAAAGACACGTAGAAAACTGAAGTTCTACCAGGCCAGAGCAGAGGGATGAGAAAGGCACTCTTCCTACTTTATGGCTCTACATCAACTTCCTCTGCACAGGGACTATGTAAGTCAGTGGTTCACAACCTGTGGTTTGCAACCCCTTTGGGAATCAAATGACCCCTTCACAGAGGCCATCTAGAACCATTGGAAAAACACACATATTTACATTACAATTCACAACAGTAGCAAACCTAGAATTAGGAAGTGGCAACGAAAATGACTTGATCATTAGGGTCGCCACAACATGAAGAACTGTACTAAAGGTCATAGCATTAGGAAGATTGTGAACCACTAATTCAAGTAATTAAAGCCAATAAGAAATGTTAAGTTCTTCTTTTGCATTATTATAAAAAAATGCTCCTATCTCTCCCTTCATACAAGCATTCTTCTCTGCCCTCAGCAGAAAAGTGTTGCTAGTGATTCTAGCACATCAGGACTCCACCTGCTGCTCCTGAGCTCAGAGTCCACCTCACACCTTCAAGGTAAACCTTCCACTTAGATTTCTCAGAATTTCATACCTTAAATCCAATTGCCTACTTTAGGGCTTTGTCTGAATGGCAAGTCTATCAAATTTAACAGCGAATTCATAGTCATCTCCTGGATAGCTGTACATTAGCTTATGTTCCATACAGTTTCTTAGAAACTAAACATGTGCTGAGACATTTTCATCTTCTTCAGGCACTAGACATGAAGATTTATTTTAAATTCCAGGACAACACTAAGGTGCATAACATTAGTAAATGTTTTTACATTTTTTAAATTTAATTTTTTGCAGCACTGAGGACTCAAGACACTGCACATGCCAGGCAAGTACTGTTCCACAGAGCAGCAACCCCAGTCCTACTCTTTATTTTTATGCATAGAGAAACTCATATACAAATGGCCTCCACTTACTGTTTACCATAATTTCCAACTACAAAGTTTAAATTAAGAGGATGTGCTTAGAGTCAAGAAAGACATTTTATCCCCTTACTTTGAGCCTTATAACCTAGAAGGAAACGTTATGCCTTTGTTCCATAATGGTGAGACGCCTGGTGAGTGAGTGACATGTCTATTTACAGGGAGAAATATAGCAATATTTTAGTAAATGGTAACAAAGGGGAAACATTACAGAGAATTAACATAAATGGAAAGAGATTAAATCCAAACAAAATTGGCAAAACCAAGACATCTGATATCAATGAAAAGCTGTAACACTGCAAACTGTTATAATGCATTTTCATCTTTGCAGTATAAACCAAGAACCTGACAAGGCCCACAAGGCCCACAGAAGTGTTATATATATCAGTGTGTGGTCAAGGTCAAATATCAACCTCACATATCAACTGAATCTTTCTGGTTGGAGCCCCCTCCCAAGTCTACTTACAACACCAGCATCATGAATATCAGGGTCTTCTCCAGCTTCCCTTTGGGGAAGTGGGTCCCCTGTAGCAGCCAGAATCCAATCACATTTCGGCAGAATATGAGGGCTAAACTTTATAACAGGCTCTCAGTATGTTCCTCCTTTTATAAGAGGTGACACACAAAATTCTAAGGTGATCCTCACTCTGAAAGAGCCTTCTACTCTTTCAATGATCTTCTAGAAAATTCCATTTACTTGTCAGGCTCCATCAGAATGTCTTTCCCAACCCAGATGACCTTTCTCCTACCTCCAAAACTGAAGGTCCTGCTGTTTGGGTCCTGATATGATCTATCACTGGCTGTTAAAGCTTGGCTTGCTTAGCTGTTTACAGGAAGGCAATGTCTGCTTGACTCCTTAGAGTAAAGACCTATAAGCTAGGATTCCTCTTTCTGTCCTTGGTCGACTGAGCTAGGCACAAAGTGCTGTTGTGTGTTGAATGTGAACACTAAGTGGTGTATTTCTTATATAGAATTAATATTAGATAAAACAGTAGTCTACCTATATTCACAATTTTAGACATATTATGCATCTAGATGTCAAAATAAAATCATTTTCTGGCAGAGAGACTAGGGAATGAGATAATTCTGTCACTCTTATTTATAGACAGGTCCGACTGTGTACACTGGCTCCCTCGGGGATATCTCCTAGTATGTGCTGTGCCAAAATGACCCTAATTTGGTATAGGAGCAGTATGAGCGTGGTAGGAGTTAGAAGAGATGAGGAGAGAAGCAGCTTGCCTTTTTTGGCTCTCACCTAGATGTTAACCACTAGCAAAGACCATAATTCCCTAGCGAACTGGGCAAGGCAGGTTCTTGAGCACCAACTCCACGTGGCTCCTAGTTTAGGGAGGATGATGACGTGGAGATGAAGGGGTCACCCAAGAACACACACCTGCTGAGCAAGGAAATTGAGGAGTAGCTGGAGTTTGGGGCCAAATTCCACGATCACCTAGGCTATCCTTGCAAAGGTAAAAGATAAAGAAACCATAGCTGGAGAAACTGAGTAAGGAGAGTTAGCTGTTCCGTAGCACAATGGATTGTGGTGGAGGCTGATTTTACAAGAAAAAGGAGACTAGAAGAAAAGTCAGTCAGAAGAGCTCTCACATGGTTCTGAGCTTGTAAGCCTGATTCGAGGTCACAGCTTTCACGCTGTCTGAATAACTCTTAAGTTAAAGCACAGTTTATCACTGGCAGAACAGAAAGGAGACATTTTCCTGGGTTTGTGTGTAGTGTGTATGGACATACACAGAGCATGTGCAGGCCACAGGAGGGTGTCAGGTGTTCTTCTCCACCATACTCTGTGCCATTCTCTTAAGGCAGCGTTTCCCAATGAAACCAGAGTTGGGATGGAAGCAGCACACTTCAGGGTCCTCCCCCCCCCACCCCCATCCCCCGCAACACGGGATTAGCGCATGTGTGGCCAAACCCAACATTTCATGTTAGTTTGGGGGTCCTGATGTCAGGTCCTTGTGTTTGCATATCAAGTGATTGTACTCGATGAGCCTCATGTACCTCTTCTTAAGCAAAGGAAAGAGGATAGAGCAGAAAAGGAGGTGACGAACGACAGAAAGGAGCCACAGGAAATGACCTCATGACAGGCAAGTTCAAACCAAGCTTGAAGATATAAATGGGAGAGTGAAGTCCAAAGAATGAAGGAGTGTATTTGTGTTTAAATGTGGTTATTATAAGGTCAACTACATCAAATCACAACACATGTCTCTCTCAAATTCTAGACACCCTTCCTCAGTTTGATGACACCTTCTTTCCTCTTCATAAGGATTGCTTGATCCTTATCCACTCTTATCCTTAGGGTGTTTTAGTCTGACAGAGGAGCAAAGAAAGACCAAAAGCAAAGGCCACTGGGAAGCAATGGTGAGAGAGAGAGAGAGAGAGAGAGAGAGAGAGAGAGAGAGAGAGAGAGAGAGAGAGAGAGAAGCTGGATCCAGGCCCCCTCCAAACATGGCCTGAAGACCTTAATGTTAGGCTTATTAGTTGAGTCATTCGAGGCCCAACATTCCCATTGGTTTCCATCAATTCTTCTGTGTCACAGACATGAATTTAAAAAATGCTCATAGGAGGGAGGAGCACAAATGTTGGGAAGGGTGTGGAGAGGGTGAGTCCAGAGATGCAGCAACCAGAGAAACAGTGGACAGTGTGGCATCACGAAGTCGCTGAAAGTCAACACTGGGAAAAGCCAACAGAAAACCCAAATGACAAGCTGGACCTTCCACCTTTATGGGTGGCCAACTTCCTCTGAGGTGATGAACAGATTGGCATTTTCTCATCCCCTTCATCAGCCAGATGTGTGGTAGAGGGAAAGGAGAAGACTGTGGTCCCGTGAACTGTCCCATATAGCCTGTGAGTATGGACCTCATGGTTCCACATCCCTCACAAAGGGAGACCATGGATTTTAAGTGGTTGGATCAGCGTACAGGTTCCTATCTGAGTGTAGAAGCAGACGGACGATCTCTGAGGACCTCCAGGTCCCTCATCCTTGCCACTGTGACTATATCCTGCCCAGATCTTGACGTTCTAATTGATTCCAAGTGTTTTGCTTCCATTCGTCAGGATGTGAGCTGCTTCGGAATAAAATTGTGTGAGTTCCATGGCGGAGCCCAGTGGGTGCAGTTCACAAACACAAGTCCTTACTAGATGCAGCATCCATTCCTTTCTATCAAAGCACCAGGACCTCTTCCCTCTCTGTGTCACCTGCCCCCGTTAAAAGCTAATGAAGATGGTGTTTTCCTTAGAATTGGAAGACCATCAACCATTCCTCTAAGGAAGTGTTTTTGAAAAGTGTTATTCCTGGGGTTTGATACTGTGCTGAAATGCATAAAAATAGGGAAGAGAAGGGAAGAGGAGAGGAGAGGAGGGGAGGGAAGGAGATGGGAGGGGAGGAGAGGGGAAGGGAGAAGGAGAGGGGAAGGGGGAGGGGGAGGGGAGAGGGGGAGAGAGAGAGAAGCATACAGCTAGTAGAGGTGTCCTGATACCTTGATTTCTGCTGTATATTATTCCATACATTTTTATTTACCAGGAATATTTTCTCTGGTCACATCAACTTGTGCTGTCTGTGAAAATGGAGTCTGCTTTGGATTTCAAAGATTTATTAAGCACAATTCCCATGCCCATCACTAACCAAGGTGATTCTAACCTTGCTGCTCTTCACTTTCCTTAGAGACAAAATGTGGGGAAAGTGTGTTCTGAGCAAAGGGTGACTATGAAATACGCAAACACCAGCCCAGTGTGTTATATGCTAAAATCTAGACAACAGCGGCCACTGTTAGGAGTCAGGAAACTATGGCAAGCATTTTATGCATAAAGGAGACCCGCACTGTAGAGCTTTAGTGCTGACAGAACAGGGACCTACCAGCCTATATGTATCATACTAGGTAAAAGATAAGGTCTTCGCCAGGATGGTTTGCAAATGCCTTGGTGGTAGAGAGCAGAGAGTCAGGAGGTGAAATGTCTAGTGTCTGAAGACAAGCATCACAGGAAAGAGCAGGCCTTGTCTTCAGGTGTCCTCGTGTCACTTCAGTGCCTGCCCTTGAGTAATGAATGACAATATTGAACCCAGATGGCATGAGTGGTTGGTCACGAGCTGATTCTCTTGTCTACCTAGAACCCCTCCTAACACCCTGCATCTCCCAGTGCTCTCCAGAGATGGCTGTGCCTTCCTTTTCTAACACTTCCAGATATGGTTCCACTCCTTGATCCATCTGTCTCTCCATGCTCTTCTAAGTCAGAGTTTCAACATCAACTGCCTGGATTTCCTCTGTGCTACCTCCATCCCTGCTAGGACGGAATAACCTCAAGTATGTGGCAGTAAAGCATGTACTTGACACACAGCACTTGTATGATAAACACTGAGGAACGGGATTAATGAGTGACTTAAAGACTAAATGCTAACTGTTGGCGGTATTTACCTCCATCCAGAGGCATGATGCTAATCCGTGTGTGACACAAGTCAATAAGCTTACAAACAATGATTTAAAAACCAACCGAGCAGTACAGCGCTGACCCTTTCCCTAAGTTACCGGCATTCATGGGCCATTAACAGTGGGATAGGCCTCCAAATAAAAGTTTACTAATCGGGATTTTGTGATTAGTAAAGAAACTTATGGTTGAATAAATGATTGTTAATATCCTGAGAAATAATTTTACCATGATTACTGCTCCAACTAATTTAGTCATTAAAATGAAGAGCTTTGGTTCTCTCTAAAGGTTGCATTTTCAACTTGGTAAAAATCCTGAATAAAAGCAGGCACAATAAGTTTCAATGAGAGGAGGGGCATCTGTGTGAGAAATGTGCTTACGTATACTATTCTAAGTGCACATTTCCTTTTCTTTTGAGCCACACATTAAAAAGAAATACAGACTTTTTTCTGTTTTTTTATAACTTTATGTATTTTAATTTTAATAAATACATAAAATTTAGCATGTTTGCAAAGGAAATAAAACACAAAATTTTCAAACCTTTTAGGATTGCTTTTAAGCATGTGTGTGTGTGAGTACACACATGAGTGCAAGTGCTCACGCACCCCTGACTTCTCAGATCCTTCCAGAGCTGGAGCTATAGGTAGTCCTTAGCCACGGACCACGAACATCCTAGGAACTGAACTTGGGTCCTTGACACACTCTTTACTGCTGGGCAACTTCTCCAGCTCCAATTCTTGAAATCCTAAAGATGAACGTGGTTCTGTTAGGGCCAAATACGTGAGCCATCAGGCTCCCAGCTGCCAGCTCGGATACCGTGGCTCCAAGCAGCTCAGAGTCAACTCTACAGCCATGTGATTAAAATATTCCATAGATGTGCAAAATGCACACCAGAAAAAGTCAGCTCTGCCCCTCTAAGGGTGCAGGGAAATAGCACAACATCTTCTTTTTTGCCCACTCTCCTGCAGCGTGAACAGCAACCACAAAAATCTCAGGAGAATGAAATCAGAAATTGAGCTCTTGATTCCTTTCTAGACCTGTATTATTATGGACTCAGAAAAAACGGCACCATCAGTTAAGCACAAACATGAGGACTTTGGAATCAATCCCAGGACCTACGTGAACTAAGCCAGAAAGGGGCCAACAAGGTGGCAACCTGTGAAGGTTCTTGGTGCCAGCCCGATGACCTAGTTATTCTGTGTGTGTGTGTGTGTGTGTGTGTGTGTAAATAGATGGATAGACTGACACATACAATAGATAGATAGATAGATAGATAGATAGATAGATAGATAGATAGACAGACAGACAGACAGATGACAGACAGACAGACAGTGATTTTTTTTTTAAAAAAACTGAGAAAGGCAGTGCACAATTGTGATCCCAATGCTGAGAAGGGAGAGTAGGTAGATCCCTGAGGCTTGTTAACCAACCACATTAACCTGCTACCTGCTTGGTGAGATCCAGGCCAGCCAGTGATAGATCTGATTCAGAACCTAAGGGGGATAAGATCTAAACATTCAAACTTGACTTCTGGCCTCCACACACACGGACATGTACACCCCATTCCACCCTCACAGTGGGCAAAATATGTAACACAGCCCAGCAGAAATAATACTAGAACATGTACCAGAATTGGGGCTGGGTGGATATGAGGTTCACTGATAAAGCAATTGTTTAGGGTGTTTGAAAGTCTTAGTTTCAATGTCACCAAAGAGAGAGAGAGAGAGAGAGAGAGAGAGAGAGAGAAGATAACCTAAATATACGTTGCATCCTTAGTTGACTGTTTCTCTAACAGTTTGAAAAAGCAAAGCTCTTCCTCTCGAGATCATTCAAGCTTAGCTGTACCTTATGGAAAATGATAATGGATTTCATTTGGAAATATGTATAGGGCTTTTTTTTCCTCTAATTTGGCTATCCTCATCTTTCAATTAGAAAAGTCTATCCACATTTCCTTCCTTCAAAATAGGAAAAAAAATCACTGTACTTAAGACAGACATACAGCGTTAAATTGTGAATGGAAATATAATTAAAGTCTGCCGAAACACAGAAGCAAACCTGTAGGAACAACAGGTTAAATCCGTTAATTTGAAGACACATTAATATAAAACTATAGATAAATTCACCCTTCCATTTTCCTCCAGTGGGAGCATACATAATTTTAGCATATTAAATATCATGCATTTTACCAAAAAGTTATTAATTTATGGGGTAAAAATATCTTGATGGTAAATAATTAGGTGCTAAGTAGGTGGTAACTCATCTCTACTAAGTGAGAAATATGAGGAGTTAAAAATAAATCATTACACCAACAGTTTGGAAACTAAAAGGAAAATACTTTGAAGTAGTATGCAGGTCAGAGATCCACACTGAAATTATGACCCCTGAACTCACACTATGCAGGTAGAGGCCAGGCACTTGCATCACATGACTAGAATAAAGTCGGGTGTATAACATAGATGAAGAGCAGAAGGATGCAGTCCTATTTCCTTAAGGAATTTTGGGGTCACGGGCTGACTATTGAAGAGTCATTCATCGGATCCAGTTGTGTGTTTGACATTAGGAAATAGTGAGATAACAGGACACTCAATATAAACAGACGTCCCAATAATCCATTTGCCTCTCTCGTGGTCTCTGATCAACTCATGCTCCGTCTTCCATTAGCCACAAAGAAACACACTTGTGCGGGGGGAGGGGGGTGTTAAACTTCAAAGATCCTTAAGAGATGTCTGTGCTTTATAGACTGCTATCGGAGAACCCAGCATATAGCCTGTCCGTAACAGGTATCCTCCATTAAACAAGGACATACCGGTGAGTTGCAGGATACCTCAGAAACAATGGGATTTACCAGACTTCATACATCAGAGTAAGTAACTGATGGCTCTGAACTTGGGGGGTGGGGGATAAGGTGTCTTGGTGATTCAAAGAGCAGACATGGTGAGCCTTTTAAAGTATACCTAGCTAATTTCCTTTATAGACAAATTCTAAAGACACAAATACTAAAGAGAATAACATAACAGCAAACCAGAGGTATTTGTTTAAAGGCACAGTTCCCTGTTCAAACCCACATCTTGAAGGTTTGCAGGTGTCTACTGCCAGCCTTTGGGGTTTGTGCATTTTCTCTCTCTCTCTCTCTCTCTTTCTCTCTCTCTCTCTCTCTCTCTCTCTCTCTCTCTCTCTCTCTCTCTCTCTCTCTCCCTCTGCTCTCCTGTTTCAGCCTGATCCTGGCATCTTTTATACTTCTTCCTTCTCCCTTGGGAACTTTATGTGTCTTTTGTGGACACAGAGGTGAAAACTTGACTCATGCTTGAACAGTATCTCCATCGCCTGTCAATAAGTGATCCTTTTGTGTCTCATAGATTAAGAAACAACCTCTGGACATCCTATTGTCTAGGTTTGTGGGGAGACAGCTCATCACTCTTTACTGTGCCCTTTGAGTGAGTATTCTCTCCTTACTCTTGTACTTTTGGGATTCTTTCTTCCATATTTTTAATATGGAGAATTTCTAATCCAATGGACAGCTGGATTTTTCCCATGGTGAATTGATTCTTACACAGACCAACTTCCAAATATGAGCTTGTGGAGTCTGAATATGATATATTCATCCACTACTGCCCTCTGCACTCTTCCTTACCCACCTCATGTCTCCCCTCCCCCTCTTCTGCATTGTGGCCTCTAATTCATCAGGATTAATTGTTAGAATTTGTTTGAAGAGATAAAAAGGCCCAACATATCTTCCATTTTTAAGTGTTTCAATCAATGGCTCATATACTAATTGTTAAAAATAGCATAATTTGATGGTGAAATCCAGTGCAACACCCCATAGGTCTGGACTCTTGGAGGCATCCAAATTTACATAACCGGCCCAAGCTGCCTGCTCATTCTTTCCCTTGTCAAGTTTGACCACTCACTTGCTAAAGCCCCTAGTTGGTTTTTCATCATGCTCTTAAAATATTCTCGCATTCCACACTTCCAATCACATCTTTTGTTTCAGATAGAACTTAATCAAGAGGGGTTTTGTGCAAGTTTCCACTTGTACATGATGATAAATAGCTTAAGCTATGTTCAGCACATTCACAATCATTAGTTTTCTTTCTTCGCCATATACAGATAAATCACATGTTATCTACGCCATTATTTCCCGAGGCTATGCCCATATTCCCGTGGTCTTTTCTACCTGGTGGGCAGAATTTAACTCCTTTCCAACCGCACATTTTATAACATCTCATCTTTAGACAAGAGCTTATACGTGCAATGCGTAGTGTTATCCTTCTCGCATATCCGTAAATGAAGGAATGGAAATTGAGCAGCTATATCCTGAATGCCAGCAAAGAACCTGTACTTTCAGACCAGTGTTACTGGAACTCCCTGAAACCCAGGAAAGGGCAGTAGTATGTATATCAAACATAAAATGATTTCTCTAACTCAAAAAGTCACAAAATAGACGGGCTCAAGGAAGCTCGTGGCAACAAACAGAACAATGAAGGAAGGATGTTGCTGCTGTAACAGGGAACTGACTAGGGAGTCAGATAGGAACGTAAGGAAGCAGAGACAGGAGGCAGTCTTCGGCAGGCCATCATGTGTACCTGTAAAGTCGCAGTGAGCTACTCTCAGGCACTAAGTGTTAGCTGCTCTGAAGTACCACATTTAACTAGATTTTCTTACAGCACGAATGTTCCTCCCCCAACACAACTTAGCAGGCAATGCATTTACAAAACTATAACAGGCTGAAAGGAATTAACAAGGAACAATGTGCAAAATAGTCAATTACAGCCTTAAACTTTAAACAAGCACTTACAAGGAAGATGTTTAAAAAAAAAAAAAAAAAACTATCTTGGCTATTGGGTCATTTTCCAGGCTACTAACTGCTAAACCATGTGCAGAATGTGCTTCCAATTTAACCATCCAGATTTCTGAAAAGCCAGACAGTGTTAGTCTCTAGACAGAATCAACGTTGTCTTCAGATTGAATTTTGAAGTGAGGCAGATCTAGGGAAAACCAGTGAGTTTTCTTTTCTATAAATTATTAGAAGAAGAAAGGATAAGTGGGGTTTATTTTAAGATTCTAATTTGTGCATACATAACAAAAAAAAAAAAAAGATCAAAAACCCTTACTTTGGTCTGGAAAAAAGGTAGTAGTTGAATAAATCCTACAGCCTGTCAGTCTCAGGGGATTATTGGCCACATGTCACAGTTCTTCTGGGACACAGCATCAGCAATGGGTGCCAGAGCAAAAAATAGCATGTAAGTCAGGAGGATTCTTCAAAAGCTACACAGAAGATGAGAAAAGCTTCCTAACCAAGGCAGCATCTCTCGTTGTCTTACGCGTGGTTGGATAACATGAAACCTCAACTCTCGTAGCTGCTAGCTTTGATGGCAATAAATCAAAACCTTACTCAAGGAAATGACCCATTTTAAAAAGGAAAGGGAGGAGAAAGAGGAAAAGGAAGAAGGGGAAGAGGAAGAAGGGGAAGAGAAAGAAGGGGAAGAGGAAGAGGAAGAGGAAGAGGAGCAGGAAGAGGAGGGGGAGGAGAAGGAAAAAGCAGCAGCAGCAGCAGCCAGGTACATTGAAGGACTTTTTTGTTCCTAAATGTGCCATGAAGTTTATCCAAATATAAATGAACACAGGAAGGTCTGGGTATATTGCTTTAGAAATCGAGGTTGGAGCCAGAGCTGAGTCACACATAATGCTGAGATGAATCAGGAAGAGGAGGGTTTTCAAGGTCTAACCATACTTCTAAAGCAATCGATGAGAATCTTGTCTGGTGGGGCATCTAATTATGCAGACTATGTGTTGCTGTCCCCAGTAACTTTCGCCACTCTGATGCTTATTTATGAAAATAATTGAAGTTGACTTAACCTTAGCTGACCTATGCCTAAGCCCTATACAGGGGGGTGGGGTGGGGTGGGGTTGTGGGTTCCAGCGCTAAGTCACAAAACAGGTTGTTAGAGACTAGTCAATCCCTTTCCTCCCTCTGGGTCTGCCTAGATGCAGGGCCTCCTTCTCACAACTCCCCTGAAAACGCACACATCCGTCTCCAAGGATTCTGTCTGCTACAGAACTATGCTGCTAAAAGTTCGTGATCCTAATTCTCATAGTCTTAGGATCTAACAACATTGCCCTGGTAAGGACTATTGCGAACATGAACCCAATTTTCATATAAACTATCATTTCCTATTGGAGTTGCTTTGTACATTTCTGCCTTAAATCCAGATACAGGTAAAGGGATACTCAGAACGTATCCACGTGATTTTAAGGTTGTCTGCCTACTGTTTTCTTCAGCTTGTTTTTTGTTGTTTTTGTTTTTAAATAAAATGCAACAAGGTAGCAAGTTAATAATTAGGAGATCACTGAAAACTGTACTCCCATTTTATCAGCTGCCTGGTGAATGCATTGAATTCTAGAACTACACGAGTCCATTCCCTTGGTTTGAAGGGTCTATTTGCCTTAGGTGGATAAGTTATCTCTAATCATAGAAGTCACTTCCATAATATCCCATATCTCCTGCCACAGTAACCCTCAGCAAGTATCGCATCTTCCTTATGCCCAGGTCTTCTTTGCATCCTGTGGGCATCGCTTCACTCACTCCATCCAATACAGTAAGATTCTGTAATGATTTCCAACACATACATGAGGAAAACATGATCTCACAAAGCACTGGTTTAACCAGCTCGTAAATCAGCTAAGCTAACCAGCAAGGCTCACCAATAAGGTTAAACATCTAGTAAATGGAATTAAACCAGAGAACAGCCACTGTTAGGCATCATGCCATCTGCTTCCCAGGGCAACAGAGTGAGAGGATGGAAATGTGCCATATTTGTGTACCCAAACCAAATGTAAGAAGTCAGAAAAGGATAAATACAAAGTCCCACCCCATACACAGACAATAAAGCCTTGGTTGTAATGAATGGGGGTGGGGGTGGGGCAGGGTGTCAATAGACCATAGGTGAATTTTGAGGCTGGAATATTAGATTGGATTTATATTAGACTGTTTGCAGAGAGAAAAATGAAACTGGAACACAAGCAGAGGATGGTGACTGGGTGTCCTCATTAGCATTTCTACTGCTGTGATACATACCATGACCAAATGCAACTCGGGGGGGTGGGAGAAAAGGGTTATTTTAGCTTGGAGCATGGAGACTGTTTCAGAGTGAAGCCAGGGCATGGCTCAGGGCAGGGAGTGGGGACAGGAATTGGAGAAGAGAATATGAAGGGGTGCTGCCTACTGGCTTGCTCCTCGTGACTTGCTCAGTATGCTATCTGCTATCTTATACCATCCAGGGCCATCTGCCTGGGGGATGTACAGGCCACAGTGAACTGGACCCTCTCACATCAATTTATAATATATACTGATATAGTGAGATAGATAGATAGATAGATAGATAGATAGATAGATAGATAGATAGATAGATAGATAGATCACAGATTACCACAGGCCTACAGTATCTATTGCCTACAGACCAATCTTGAGGGAGCATTTTCTTGAGGTTCTCTCTTCCCAAATGATTCTAGGTTGTATCAAGTTGACATAAAAACCAGCCAGCACACCAGGAAAAGTACGAGATGTGGCAAAGCCATGCTCTATAATGTGGTAAATGTATTCTCATTATAGTTTTGAAGGAAACCAGATTTTTCATCCTCAAAAAAAAAATGTATAAAAAGAGTGGCCAGTAGCTATGGAATTGAGAACTTTGTCTAAGCAGGGACCTTTGGGTGGGCTGAGTCACCATGTCAATAGTGTCTCCACAAACACTATTAGTGTTAACAATAGTGTCTCCACAAACAGAGGAGTTAGCGCCTTTTGAGAACCATTTGTTCATTCATTCATTAATCCACTCATTCGTTCATTCGCTCATAGCCACATGAGTCCCAGTGCCACTCGTGTACCATTGTGCTACAGCTTCATGTAAGGAGGTGGAAAGAAAAAATCTACAGGGGACCACAAACGCAAACAGTGGGTTTCAACTCCTTTCTTTAAGAATGTATCATAACTTCCCCAAATGGTGAGAAGAATCAGTGTCAATCTGTCAGGGCTGGGGAGGGTGAAGGTAAGGAGAAGAGACAGACAAGGAAGGAGGTGGTGAGGAGCAGTGGGAGAGGACAGGGAAGGTAAAGAAAAGGCAGAGGAGGGTAAGGAGGAGGTAAGGTACAGGCAGGTAAGGGAAAGGAGGGGGAGTGTAGTGAAAACACTATGCTAACAAGGAGAGATTAAGCAGACTGGAAGTGATTACCCATTAAGCAAGAATTAACTAGTTTACTTAAAGATATGGTGTTTGCAGGCTTATAAGACAGAGGATTTAGTTTCTTCAATTGAAAGTCTGTAGAAAACCATGATTAATCAGAAAATGTGCTCACTTTTCTCTGACCCAGTAAGTTATCTCTCCCTGTGATTTCACTGCTAAGTATGGGACGCTGCTTACCAAATCTGCAGTCCTGAACCAGACCACAAATCGGTCTTCCCACAAACATCTAAAAAAAAATCATTATGTCTAAAACTGGACCTATCAGCATTAGTCCCCCATAATGAATCTGCATTTTGTATATCTTAATGAGTAACACTACCATCCAATGGAAAACCTAAGCCAGACAGACAGACCAAGAAGCCAAAGATGGCCTCTTCCTTACCCATCAGTTCCCGGTTCCCACCATTTCCAGCAGCTCGGTAGTGCTCAGATCCATGATGTAATTGTTCCTGACTTTAGTTCAGACTATAGCCACCTCCTCTGGAAACTGCTTTAGCCACCAACCAGCTAATCTCAACAGCCTTCACATCTACATGAGTGACTGTCCTATACTACAAACCTTTTCACATTATTGACCATTTAACACCAGTCCTTAGATAGGTCATCACATGTTCTAAAGAAAAGGCCTCTTCTTACACTCTCCACATGAGATACCCTTCCTTTTCCTAGAGCCAGAATTCTATTATGACTTAGCCTGTCAGCCCTTCCTTTGGGGTACCAGGCCTGGGCCTGCTCATGTAGCCTCTAGCACTAATCTTTGCAATGGCATTTGTAAGCTCTGTTAACTCTCTTTGTACCTGGACAGTACTCAGCAGGCTTTATGATATAGCCCAAGTACAACCATCTGTCTTTCTCAAAGTCTGTGCTGACTCAGCCAAACACCCAAACCCAGTTGCTTCAGTCAAAGACCCATTCTGTAGGCGCTTACTTCAACAGCCTCTCTCAGAGTTTCAGCTGGGTGTTTGTTAGAAACCTGTTAGAAATTAAACAAGAATTAACTAGATGCTTTCTGGTCATCTGTTATCAGAAAAACTACATTCTGGTGACACTTTTGCTTTTTCTCAATTGGATGAGATATATACAGAGGAACAGGGGGTGCCTCTGGACTATTTGCTTCCTGTCATGAATTCATGTGCTGTCTGGGGTTCAGTAGTCACCTTGCAAGAAATGTAAGAAGGATGGGAAATTAAGAAATGAAGAAGGATGGGAAAGAGCTTCGTGTTAAGATGGGTAGAAAGGGATGCTATTAAAGATATGTATGCATCTTCCTGCCATTCACTTACCTTAAAGGGAGAAGAGAGAGAAACACGGGCTTTATTTGACTAACGTATTCTTTTCAGGGATTGGATTAGCTGCGCTTTATTTCTGGGGAAGATCTGGAAAGATCATTTCCATATGATCTTTGGTTGAGGGATCCTGGGGAGGTAAGGACAAGGACTTTGGAGTTCAGCAGATGTAGCTTAGATTCTGGGCTCCATCACTTAGTGGTCACACAGCACTGGGGAGGTACTCTGTTCCCACACAGCCACACCTACATTCTCTAGAAAACAGCAAAGGCAATGCCCAGCCAAGAAGCTTGTCCCATGTGGAGGACTCTGAGAGGCCTGTGAAAAGCAAGTATTTAAAAGACTGTAGCTACATTAAGAGATTAGTGGCTAGGCTGGACGCCCTAATAGCATTTGGGGTAAATGCTGATCGTTAACCAGTGTCCTACATAAGCACATACTACTATTATCTGATCCTCCTTTAGCAAGTGTGACCATCTGAAGGCAAGAAAGGGCCACACTAGTTTGTAAAGCCTCACCAGGCATTCAAATTTATCACAAGCCCTTGGAGTATTTGTTAAATGAATGAATAAACCAAAGTCTAACTGAAGGTTGGCATTTCTCACTTTAGTCAACTAGTATAAAGGAAGTTTATACAGATGCTTTCCAAAACTATAAATACTGAGGATGATGTCACTGTGGAGACTGTGTTTAGCCACTCACGTTGTTTTGTTTTCTCTTACTTTGTTTTGAGACAGGGTCTCACTGAGTAATCTGCCAGGATTGTATGGAGACCAGGCTAGCCTCGAACTCACAGTCCTCTGCTTTCAGAATGCTGGAATGAAAGGTGAGTGCTACCACATCTGGCCACTGCAGCCACCGTGATGACATCGAGTTTACTTATCCAGAAGTCGGTGCAGTTTTCCAAGCAGTGAGGCAGTGCCCTGTGCTTTCACAGATATAGAACTTGCCCTTCCCATTGCTGCTGTCAGAGAACATTTCCTCTGTGCCTGAAAATCAAGACAGCTAAGCCAGGAGGTGCAAAATCCGCTCCTGACACAGCCAAGCCCAAAACTGAACTTGCGAACCATTTCATCATCTCTACCCCTTCCAACTTAGCCACTAGAAAAAGCTCCCTGCCTCCGTCTCTAAATAACTACTTGTGCTGAAGTTACCAAATTAACAACCTCCATTGTTGATGGGCAGGGGGTATGAATGACAGAGTGAAGGTAGTTTCTTGAATAAATAAGTGGTCTCCAAACATACAAATATACCAAAAATCTAGAAGAAAAAGAAAAAGGAGGAGGAGGAGGAGGAGGAGGAGGAGGAGGAGGAGGAGAAGAAGAAGAAGAAGAAGAAGAAGAAGAAGAAGAAGAAGAAGAAGAAGAAGAAGAAGAAGAAGAAGAAGAAGAAGAAGAAATTTGCCATCTGTGGTCAAACCACACAAAAATGCTCTAAATTAGCAGAGGTCTTGAAATTCATACTGACCATGGGAAATACTAACTGACAGGAAAATTAATCCTCCTTCAACTGTGAAGATGTTTCATGCAGACAGGAAGCATTGCGTTGTTTGGTGGGAGGAACACTCACAACAAAGGAAAGTAATCTACGCTGGTACGACTTCCAGCAGCAACTGACATTTGTATATCCTATTACAACCTTAGATGCCCATGCTAATTATTAATTATCCACCTAAGTATACGCCAACTTACACTTCCTGCCCCTTAACTAGAGCTCTTGGAGAAGCTATTGGAAGTTGCCTGAACTAATGGATCATGTCTGCAACAGCTAAATGGTGTAGCAAATGCAAAGGTTTCCCCATATGCATACTTTACAGTGCTCATGTAAACCCACCGCCAACTGCAGTCCAAATGCCTTTCTAACAGTCTCATACCTGGAGGAGGGAAGGATCTTCAGAGTTGTACTCAGCTGTAGGCGGTCAGCAATGAGGCCCAGTCTGTATATGCAGCTTCCCTAAAGCACGGACAGGGGGACCACCTTGTGGAGTAAAGACTGTGGAGACCTGCCTCCTCTGGTCGGCCCAGAGGATGTGTAAAGTCACAAAGAGACTTCTTTTTATGTTAGAGCAGGTGTGAACTAATTCCACTGGTAAACTACCATCAGCTCAGCTGAGAGAAAAGCCGTAAATTTTTACTTCAGAAGCAAATGAAAGTCGTGAAAATTCAGGGGCAAAATCTCGTTAACCATTTGGATACCTTAGAAAGACTGTGAGCTGTGGTCGAAGACACTTTAGTTTGATTATCTACTGGCTTTCAAGTGACTGAGGACTGTTGCATAATAAAAAGCATGAATATGTAGAGCCCAGTTCCTCTCTGAGGATGCTCACCATTCCTAGTAGGTCTACAACCTGAGGATGTTCCCTATCCCTAGTAGGTCTTCATCCTGAAGATGCTCTCTATCCCTAGATAGTCTTCATGATTTTATATCCTAACTGTTCTCCACGTTAGTTTGTTCCAACAACTAGCTCACGATGACCACCCACTCCACTGAAGTAGTCTGTCATGACAGTGAAAATATTAGGATCACTGCATGTTAATTTTCAATTCATATTTGTGAGGCCATCATAAGTAAAAAAGAGAAAAACCAGTTCCAATGAAATAAAGTCTAACAGCTAAAGAAAATGTGTAGTTAATTCTCACAGGATACCTGTTTTCAAAAGTTCTGCAACTGGATATTGGGTTCGCTTCCAGACATTCTGGAAGCTCTGAAGGAGACGAGGCCTCTTAGAGCTCCATCTTTGATGCATACTGCCCAGTTAAACAGAATCTGTTACACATAAAGTGTTCACGCTTGCGTCTTAAGCAGTTAGATTTGCTAGTTGAATTGTTAAGAGTACAGTTGGTCCAAGTAGCCAAGGTAAGTAAAAGGCACAAAATTAGCCACCAGAATAGTTTCCAACTTCAGTCTCTGCTCACAGCACATGCCTGGACGACCATATTCTGGGATGAGAGCAGTAAGATAGATAGATAGATAGATAGATAGATAGATAGATAGATAGATAGATAGATAGCTTTGTATGTGTCTTTCTCTCCTCCTCGTCTTCTTTTGTCTTCCTTTCCTCTAACAAATATCATCAGGTATCATGGACTCTCTATTTGTATCCAGCTTTAATATGGCCTACGAGGAGTGGTGCATCATTTATCACTTCCTCATTCTTCCAAACTTCGCTATTAGATGCTCAAGGTTACAAGAGGCCAGCCCTAGGGAGCGGGGAAAACACCTCAAGTAAACTAACAGTAGGCGGGATGGTGATTTGCATGGACTGAGTGTAAGCACCAGGTGGTTTTCATTTCCCTTCACTGGACACACGCCATCTACTCAAATGGCAAATCCCATCATAAGCACTAAGGAGACTTGATCCAAGTGAGGCAGCCAAAGCACTATAGGATAGGATGTGTTCACACCAAAGCACTATAGGATAGGATGTGTTCACACCAAAGCACTATAGGATAGGATGTGTTCACACCAGAGCACTATAGGATATGATGTGTTCACTGGGTAATTTGTGTTATGTTCAAGCTACACAAAAATAGCCTTCAGTGCTGTACTTTAGCATCAGCAATTAAAACCTGTATTATACCATTTACAATGATGCATATTAATAAACATATGCCAAGAAATTCAGAAGTGATTAAGGAGTCATCATTCCAAAAGATGAAAAATGATTGAGTTCATCCATAAAGATCTTTTGCGCCGGGTGGTGGTGGCGCACGCCTTTAATACCAGCATTTGGGAGGCAGAGGCAGGCGGATTTCTGAGTTCCAGGCCAGCCTGGTCTACAGAGTGAGTTCCAGGACAGCCAGGGCTACACAGAGAAACCCTGTCTCAAAAAACCAACCAACCAAACAAACAAACAAACAAAAAACATCTTTTGCCTCCCTCAATATATGCCCCATACAAATTGCACTGGTTGGCTAAATATGCATGCCACACACGTTGTACTAGCTGGCTCCTAAGTCTGAAGCTCTACAAAAGGGAAGAAAATGAGATTCAGTGAATGAGTTCTCTCAAACATACATGTTCCATTGGCCTCTTAGGAGTGAACTCCACACAGGGCCGATGTTCCCTACCAAGCATCTCTTAGAGGAAAATCTCAGCAGGCAGACGTCCGTCCATCCGTCCGGGGTGTCACACGACCGGGGTGTCCCCAAGCACATGAGAGGTGTCAAAGTACCGCTGAAGAAAAGCCTTGTTCTAAGCAGTGATTCCACTGTTCAGTTGCCGCCCAGTATTGTTTTTGTGGACATTTTCTGTGATTCAGCTTGAGGGCCTCTCAGTCACGTGCAGAGATGAAATTGAGAACTTTTAAGATGGACAGGAAAACAGCTGGAGCCAACCATGCCACAGATCGGCACACCTGAGTTTAGCAAAGCTGTCACGATGAGGTACTTACTGCCTAGGATAAAGGCTTTTGGGGGCAGGCTAAGAAAGAAACCCTCCCACTTTGGTGTGGATGTTGTGGAAACTGATGTACTATCCCTGGCCCGCCTGCTCCTGCCCTCTGGTCCATCTGCACTAGAAAACAAAGGTGTTTTTATAGCTATTATCACCTGTGGCTCAAAGCCTCTGTATTTTCAATTCATAACCAGGACCCAAGAAAGGCTAACACAGTCCTGCCGTAACTATCCCATAGAGAGACAGATGCCATGGCACCACTTGAGAGACCCCATGCTTAAAACGGGAGGTTCCTGGGTCCTCGGGTGGTGCCAAGCAGAACACTGACAGCAGTCACGTGTTCATGGGGCAGCGGCAGTGCAGCTGAGGAAAACACACAGCCTTTACCAGACGATGCACTAATAACTGCTCTGG
The DNA here is from genome assembly GCA_902729485.2 of Mus minutoides. NCBI lineage: Eukaryota > Metazoa > Chordata > Mammalia > Rodentia > Muridae > Mus > Mus minutoides. Next base: position 2,869,787 of record LR749562.1, on the reverse strand, counting down.
ATATGAGGGACGATGGAAAAGCTTGAAGAAATTCAGTGTGTAGGAAGCCAAAGAGATGGCTTAGCGGGAATGTGTGTGTGCAAGCCTGACTCATGGATTTGATTCCTAGAACACTCAGGGAGGGAGAGAATGGAAGACCTGTCTGTTCTCTGACCTCCACAGACATATAATGGCACACCTATACCCCTATAGTGTTTTTAAAAAGATACAGTATTTAATCCTCCCCCAGCCCCAGAGTCTGTCAAGAGGTAGTGTACTAGTTACCTCTCGGAGCTTGTCGTATGCAAAATACGGAAATGCTGTCTTCCCAATGAAGACTGTAAAGAACAACTTTCCTACTAAATAAAAACACAAGTCAGTTTCCTACCCTGTTTATCTTCAGAGAAAGAAAGCCTTTTCCTTTGTCTGTGTTCTCCCTGCCACCACACCGGACTAATTCATGCCACGGTACTCTTCAGCAGGATTAGAAAACTTTGAGCCAAAAAGTTGGAGCCTGGCCTTACAATTTTACACAGTCTTGGCATGTTGTCCAGAATTAAATGTCTTTTGGCACACCCAACCCTTCACACTACTTCAGCAAGTAAAATTATATACATAAGAAATAAAAAGATATATCCCCCCACACCCCACCACACAGGGTGGGCATTCTTCTCTGCCTGCTTCAGTGTAGAATGACAGCTTGCTGCAGGTGAATACCCTAGAGGCTGAGTCTAGTCCGGTGGTTCTCAACCTTCTTAATGCTGCGACCCTTTAAAACAGCCCCTCATGTTATGGTGACCCCCCAACCATAAAATTATTTTCATTGCTACTTCCTAACTGTAATTTTGCTACTGTTGTGAATTGTAGTGTAAATATCTGATGTGCTGGGTATCTGATATGCGGCCCCCGTGAAAGAGCTGTTTGATCCCCAAGGGGGTTGCAGCTGAGAGGTTAAGCATGGCTGACCGGAGAGAGAGAGAGAGTTTCTCTGCCTATCGTTTGTAGTGGTGCATCCAGGGTGCTCAGCCTACCTCTGCAACATGGGGATAATAGGAAGTTGTTGGACTTCAGATTGACCTTTGGCTCTACCAATGAGAACACCAAAGAGACCTGGTGTCTGCAACTGTAGGCTGGCTACAGGATGGAATGCTCTAGAGAGTGTGGAGAATAGAACAGCCAGAGCCATAAAGGAGAAGGATTGGTCAATGCCGGGGCACAGCAAGGTAAATAGCTGCCTACTGAGTTGCTCAGGAATCAGCACAATGAAGGCTCAGGCTCGTGGGTAAAAGTGAACACCCTGCCCCAAACTCCAGCACCAAGCTCATCAAAGTACCTGTTGATCTACTATGCCTCTATCTGTCCTTTCTTCTCATTATCTGACCAAAAGTGAGACACACTTTTACGCTTTATTGCTTGAAGTTTTGCTCTTGGATTTCACAATTCAGGCATGAAGAAGTACTTACTGTTCACTTATAAAATGTACACTCTAGGGGACAGGGGAGCTGGCTCAGTGGTTTAGAGTACCTGTAGCTCTGGCAGAGAGGTCCCCAGCATCCATACGGTGGCTCAGAGTTATCCTAACTCGACGTCCCCTCTTCTGGCACTCAATGAATGCCAGGCATGTATATTGTTTATATATACACATGCACACCAAACATTGATACACATTCAATTAAATAAACCTTTAAAAAGATGCCTTTAAGAGTGGATACCATGAACCAAGCGGCTGCTGCGGCTTCTCAACATCCTTCTCTTGTCTTTTGCACTGAGGTGACTGTGAGTTATCACACGCACAGCCATTACCCGCCCCATTTCCCAAATCCAGAGACAGGCAGAGAATCCGGGAACCAGAGAGGAAAAGGGACAGACAGATGTCACTAAATGCATCCTTCCTGATCTCACAGAAGCTATGAGTCATTCCTGGACAATGATAAGGACAAAAGAACCCCAGAGCCACCAGCCATGAAACCACAGACCTGCAAACACATTATAGCAGTGGCTAGCACCAAACTTAGGAAGCAAGAAATAAAAAATAAAAATTAACCTACCATTAGTCAAATTTTCCAGTACCTAGAGCACAAATACTCTTATCAGATATTCCTATCTCACCATTTGCATGTAAATCTTAAATTATATCTATTTGTTTCTTTCAGAATCAGTAATGTTTTTTTCTTTCTCGTTCTTCAGTGGTCTCAGCATGAGGTGCAAACTGTCTCACCCTTGGGCTTCAGACATTCCGCCTTCACAGAGCTGGGATTACCACAGCCCAGCTAGAGAGCCAGCCTTGCATAGAATCCACTCCAGTCCCTAGGGGAACTACATAGTTCTGTGGTCCACACTTCTCAAGGTACATTTTTCTGGTTATCAGCCCTTCCAACTTTCAGAAAAGGCAGCCTTTGCAAACCTGTTCTAACTGTGAAAGTCTTTCACGGGCACAGTGTGAATCTCGTTGCAATAGAGAGGAGATGGCAGAATGAGAAGGCAGGGAGACCATTGAAGAAAAGAGCAGCAGAGGTGATCGTTGGCCGGACAGCAGGAAGTGAATTATCTGAACGCTGGCAGCCATCAACTTCCTCAATGGCTTTTCAAAATAGTCTTGATTTCACTGACTTCTTCTTAAACATCAAACAAATCAGTGGTGTGGATAGTGAAAACAGAAATCTACCAAACCACAGTGTGAACCGTACCCTAACAATGGGAGCATAGTCTGTATAGCTGAGGACACAGAACTATAAAATGAACCTTGAATTTCAATCGGCCAGGTTCTACTACAGGATTTTCTTCTAGTTTAGTAGGCTCTAGAATCTAAATACAGGTATTTCATTCAGAGTTTAAACCTTATATATCTTATTTTTATCTTGGACCATTCAAGGCAATTTGTTGAGGTCCTGTATGGCTCCCCTAAATACTGGCCTGCTACAGAACACTCTCTGGTATTCAACTGAATGAGTTGCAATTTCATGCTAAATCCATCCCTTAATTATAGATCTGGAATAAGTGGAGATATAAAAGAAACATTGAACTGAGACAGTGCTTTAAAGGTTACATTCCGGACCAAGAAAATGGCTCAGCAGGTAAAGGCACTTGTGGCCGAACAAGTTCAATTGCTGGAACACACTTGGTGGAAGGAGAGAGCCAACTCCTTTATGCTGCCCTTCACCCTCCACTGTGGTGCATATATACCCACACATACCCCAAAGTACGCACACACCAAACAAATTTAAATTTTGTTTTTTCCTGTTTGTTTGTTTATTTTTTTGTTTTCAAGGCTGGCTTTCTCTGTGTAACAGCTCTAGCTGTCCTGGCACTCACTTTGTAGACTAGGCTAGCCTGCAACTCAGAGATGGGTCTGTCTCTGCTTCCAGAGAGCTGGGACCTCCGCCGAGCTCATTACTTCAAATTTTAAAAAATGTACATTTGAAAAATATAAGACTTCCTAAAATAGGGATAAAGGTTTTAAAACACGGAAACAAACTCCTCTAATGATCAAATACAGGCTATAGTCAAAATGACACAGTAAGAGAAAAGGACTGTGAGATTACAAAATCACCACAGAGACCTTCCAAAAGATTCTTCCTCCCTCAGCTAAAAGAAGAAAAACAGAGAGTACTAAGCAATCTTGGCAATATAGGAAACAAGGAGAAGACTGGAACTTTCTGAGCCCAAACCTTACCACAGCAGCTAGAGCTGCTAAAATCACTAATGCCGGAACTTACAGCATATTTTTCAGAATATTTCTTGAAGATGGTTTAATATTAAAAGAATCATAACTCACCTCAAAAAACAAACAAACAAAACAAAATAAAAACAATAGCAAAAGAATTGAAACTCTCAGGCAAAGCAAGTAAAGTCAGACAAGGACACTATTAAAGGTTCCTCATATGCATAACTGCAGGCTCCATATTATCAGAGCAACATGTAAGAGAAGACAACCAGACAACATAAAATGAGAAATGCCATTGCCATTACACACACACACACACACACACACACACACACACACATGCACACGCCTGCACACACACACATACACACACACACACACACACACACAAACCTGACCACTAGCGCTGGGTATTCAGTTCTGTAATGGAGCGCTTGCTAGAATATATAAGGCCAAATGTACAGAGCTCAATGCCAGAATAAACATAATAATGATGCTACCAATGATAGAAATAATAAGCAGAACTTCAGGGAGGAATACAGAACAGTAATGGACTTAAAAGTTGCCTGCTCAACTACTTGCTTCGGGATACTTTACAAGTGAACAAGACTTTCCAGAGTTGGCTTTTGCTGTTTATTAATATTTACATTTCTGCATCTGACCTAGTGGGCTAGTAAAAACCCATCTGCCCAAGTGGGCTAGTAAAACTACCCAGGCTTTGAAAAGATGAGGTTTCTTTGCGGTCATGCTTCCCTTTGCACATAAAGATTTCCAAAAACAGTTTTCCTCATAAAAGCCAATTCATTGGGTATTTTCCATCTTTCACTGAAAAGAAACCCCACATTAGCATCTTCAAGAACATGTCTTTTTTTTTTTTTTAAAGAAGAAGTCTGCATCGCCTGCCTCCGCTGCTGGGGTGGGAAAGCCCGGCATGCTTCACCTTTTTGCTGGGGTAAGCTCACGGTAGCCATAAACACTCTGAAGTAATACAAACCTAAATATTCCTGCTAGGCAAACAGAGCAGTGGAACCGAATTGTAATGAGCCAGCAGCTGTCACAATATGACCACAGTAACCAAATCAAAATACCAACGGCTAACCCAGATGAGACTCAAAGGTCATCCTATAAGCCAGCAGCTTTCTTCAGTTCTTCCCAGAATCCTCCATCTAATCCCACAGTAAAATGTTCCGCTGAGCTAGTTTAAAAACATTGACTTTGGTGGTGAATTATTCACTGGCCTGGTGCTGTCTGACTAAGGACTAGACACAAATACCACAGCTAGGAAACTCAACCACTCACCCTGGAGCATGTGAAAACTGCGGCAGCTGACAGGGAAGGCTACAGGCAACTGTTACAATGTATCACCTGACAGGGAGGCTACAGGCAACTGTTACAATGTATCACCTGACAGGGAAGCACAGGCAACTGTTACAATGTATCACTTTTCGCTGCCGCCCCCTCTTACCAATTCATGAACCTAACCTCACTGGGCAACAGACTCGCTCATCCTGCAACAATGTGGTTTCTAACTGAGACTCTGGAACAATAGAAGGAAAATACTGCTCCCATCTGTCCTTAAATCAAGGAGTTCCAGCTGAAAAATGTACTGGCTGCCATTAAAAACTCCTCAGACAATAAGTTGCAAAAAGGTTAATGCCTGGCAAGACCAAATTTATTGTATTAATATAGGCCAAAATGAAATTTTAAAAACTGATTACTTCTGAAAATACCTATATTCTTTGTGTGTGGTCCTTACCAATACTTTCATACAATTCTAGACGGAGTAAATAATCTTAAAGACATTAGACTGTCCTCTTAGCATGTTCCAAAAGTTACCCAACTGATAGCCTGTGAAGGTTTAAGTAAGCTGGTTCATAAATACAAGAGATGAAGATTATATTAACAGGACTTGTCTCCTCTATATACAAATGGGTACACTGGCTCACATTAAGGCAAGTACGTTATTAGTTCCTCAAGGAATGCTTTTAGTTCACAGAGAAACATCAAGTGAAGAGAAGTTTCTCATTGGTCTCTCCATCACTCAGAGCCTGTCCCATAGCAAAACAAAAACAAAAGGCCACTTATCAGAAGTTTGCTTCTTGATTGGTTAAATGTCCTTTGCCAGGTTTATAGAGCATCACCTACTGAACCTGTATGTACAACAACCACAGCTAGACAAGGGCTCTCCTAAAGACAACCTGTAGCTAATGCAGGTCATTAGTTCTCCCAATGCAACAGGCACACATGGGTGAATGTGTGCACTCGTGTATATACAAACCTGTGCTCACCTAGATCTACACTGAGGATGAAACAAGCATGAGACAGGGCATTAGTTTTAGATTTAACAAGTTGATTTCTAAAGGAAAAGATTGATAAGGTCAATTTAATGTTTATCAGTTATATTTCATTTGGCTGGAATTTTAAGATACAGGCACAAAATAGAGTGTATTGTGTTTATTCTAGTATCATGCAGAAATTTCATTTTCAAAAAAAATTATAGCATTTGTAAAAGATCGTTCATATGAGTTCTAAACACTGATGCTTGTACAAGAAAAAAGACTTTGCTATAAAGAAGTTTATGGGCAAACATGCTAACAGGTATTTGTAGCCTGTCGCTAAAATAGTGTATTGCCATAAGAAAGAAAATAAATCATAATAATGAACTAAAAACAAAGGAGAGTGAATGCAGTACCTTTTTCTTTCATTGAAATGAAACCAAACTTCATAAGTAAACAGTTTAAAAAAAAAAAAAAGCAAATCAGGTCAACTGCAGTTAATAACTCTTTCCCGTAAAATTAGTGTCGCTTATTTCTGTAGCAGACATCTAATTCAGTCACAGACTTGATTGATTTGACAATAGAGAATCTGCTCCAATAAAGTGGCTGATTTATTTCCAATGCTATAGCTTTTACCCTAATGTGACATGGCAGAATAAAGTCTTTGAAATAGAAAGAAATCTTCTGGAGCGTTAATGGAAACCAGTTAACGATTCAGGAGCGGACTATAGCCCAAAGCTTTCAGTAGAGTCTGAGAGCTTCTTTTAGTTGAGGAAAAGGATTCCACATGACTGTCTTCTAAGAGTTCAACCTGCTGTATAGCAAGGGCTCTTACTTTATCTCTATTTGCAAATTGCTTTTGGAAATCATTTTTTTAATTATTTAAAATAAAAATAAAAAGCATAACACCCAAAGCACTTGTCATAAAAAGTACTTTCAGTACCCTGGGCAAACTCAAAGAAGATCTTTGTTCACCAGAGTCAGGCCCTGAGATGCCCAAGCCAACCAAGAGAGCATCTGGGATGCGACAAATTGCAGGCAGGGAAGAATGTTAAAGGCACCAGCACCCTCAGTTCTTTAAAAAATACCTTCCCATTCTTCTCTAAACTAAAAATGTAAGGCATCTCATATATGCTTCCATGCCTTTCTCTCTCTTTGTGTTCTTTTGCACACTGCACAGTGACCTCTCGCTCTTAGGGTGACTTTCCTGACCCGAGTCTGACACTGCTCCGTTAATGTCAGATAAACCATTTATCCCAAGCACAATTCTTTTCTGTGCAGAAATCTGCTTGAGGTGGAAAATGTCGCAGTTTGTAAACAATAAAGAGCCATGTTTCAGACCAGACAGCTTATCTAACAGAGAAGCCTTTGCACTGGGGACAGTGGGCAGGAGCCTCGCCCACATAGCAGAGGTTCCAGCACAATGCAGGGCTCTGTACTGGCCTCCATGACTAAGAGTCTAATGGGAAGGAAGGCAGGCAGATGAAAGAGAGACGCTGACATGGGTTTTCAGCTTAAACAACGACCAGGCAGAAAAGAACCAAGTGTACAGTGTCAGCCCACTTATATTTAAATAGTTTGGGGGGGAAAAAAAAGAGTTTGGGGAAGTATCTGTCCACGAAGAAATGCGGAGAAGTGCCATCATTTAAATAAGTTGCACGCCTTGTTATGTTCTAAAACATGAACCCATCAGACTGTTCTTTAAGCCTGTTCATGTACACACCAAACTTCTAAACAGGAGTAGCTTGTGTTTTTTAGGTAACATTTTAGCTCATCAGAGAATAATTTTGGACTTTTCTAAATAAAGTTAGTATATTCTGTTCACATTACGTCTCAGACCACCTTCTTAACTTTACCTTTGACTCTATCATATGCAGTCAGGGGAAAAAAATGAACAGAGAAACAAAAACAGAAATCCTAAACTCAGGGCCCTTCACACCAAAGACTTGAAACTTGTCCTATAAAATCCAAATGACCAAATCCCCCATCACAGATTTCCATACATCTTGAATTTGCTGAGGCTGGACTTATTTTTCACCAATAATTAAAAAGAGCTAGGGATGCCTGCTTTAGTTACAAATTAGGACATCAGCGTCAACTTTGCCAACTTTGAAGTCAAAAAGAAGCTACCAATAACAAGCACCTAGATCAAATAGCATTCTGTGGGACTCTGAGAAGACACTCAAAGGCATAAGCTAGATGTTATCCATTCAAAACAACTTTGTGTTACATGCCTGATTGGATGGCAATTAAAAAAAAAAAAGAAAGAAAACTGCGATTAAAGGACCATCAACACCTTAAGTAACTGGCAGAGCTTCCAAGGCTTAAAATCGGGACACTCTTGAAAAGCATTTGCAATTACAGTTTCAAAAGGATATAATTATTGCTCGGAATTTTCCTTCGAGAATGGTCCAACAGCTTGTGTTCATGAAATTGAACTTCATTTATTGATAAATTTGCAATAGCATTTGGCCAGTCTGAAAGACTTCCTAGTATTGTGAAGAACTCACATTCACTAGAACAAAGATCATTGTCTCCAATCAAAAGGAAGTATCTGGCTGCTGGGACCTTTTAAGTCATTGTAGATCATCCTTTCATCGCTAGGGTTACTGCTGTTAAACCAACATCCCGCCTGAGTAGCCAAAGGCAGGGGAATATGCTAGTGAAGCCAGTGTAGAGGGCACAGAAGAAATCTGCAGACAGACTCCAAATGCAAGCTGCTATACAGCTTTTGTAAAGTGAATAGAATTAGGTCTCACTAACGGGCAACATTAAATTACCACACCCTGGCAAAAACACAACTGGATTGTACAATTCACCTTGAAGCAGCTCCTCTGACTGTATGCCCTGTTACTCTGAAAGCCAATTATTTTATCACAAATATTCTTCGCTGTGCCCTGAGGAAACTACTTACTGTTAAAGGACACTTTATGTCTAAGAAAAGACAAAAATGTACAAAGATATTGTATCACCGAAATTCCACATGTGTAAAACTTACAATATTCACACCCATTTTGTTATTATTTATTTATGAAAGGCATTTCCATCCTTTGGGAGCACTATAGTAAACTGACTATCCCTACTCTTAAAGGATGAATGTTCATCTGAGGCATAATTAATTATCTTCCATTGGCAAAACATAAGCTTTCCCAAAGTATATGTTGATATAAAACTTTTCTTACTTTGTATTCTGGAATTGACAAAAGGTGGAGAGAGATTGTCATGTGACCCAAGATCCCTGCTAGTCATGTGGTCATAGGGAGTCCCATCTCCATAGTTCTGTAAATAAAATGACAGAGTAAGTCACATTTAAAAGTACACACATAAACACTCCTAAATACTGAAACATCTCCAATTGAAAGAAACTGGTTGGTTATCATATATCCCATGCAATCTCACTGTAAGAACCTGAACCTTCATAAGAATAGTAAGTTAGAAAGAACTCCTTAATCCACAGAATTCAAATGTTTCCCATAATGATAGCTGTGAAATATTGATACAAAGATACTGCATGAAATTTTTGATGTGATTAAATGAAATACTACACCAAAAACGTCACCTGGGAAGTAAACCGCACATAACCAAAAGTTCTTCTTTCTCAAAACCTATGTCAAAGCAGGCAGAACGGATTCATAGCCTGCCGAGATTGACCCTTGTAAAAGCATGGTTGTGTTGTTTAGCTCCCAATATTACAGTTTCAATGTTTGATTTTAGCTTCTGTTGCAGCTGCAAAATGAATGGCTCATTATATTAGTAATTCACACATACAAGTGTGAAAACTAACATACTTGAACTAAGAACGAATACCAAAGCTTCAATACAGGGTCTGTGAGATGGTGCAGAGGGGAAAGGTGCTTGCTGCACTCGCCAGAAGACCCTAAGCTCAACCTGTGGGATCCATGTGAAAGTGGAACAAAGAAATAAGCCTGCGGTGGGTGATGTTCCCTGACTTCTGCATATGGGCAGTGACGTGGGAGTGACACTCTCACACGATAATGATGCATAGAGTTGAAAGCTTCAGCATAAATCAGAATTTGTGCAGGCAAAATATGCCAGACAAAAGTAATTTTAAGGGTGACAGTTTCTTGAAGAAATGTCTCACTATAATATTGTTCTCTTCACCTTCAGAATTTAAAATTAATATTTTGTTTGTAAGCTTTCCGATCACTTAAGTTCAATGGAGAAATTCAATACCACGTTAAAAAAAAACAATCTGTTATTTGATTCAAATATCAGCCTATTAAAGAGCATAAAGTGTTCAGAAAAGGGGGGTTGGGATGCGGGAGGGGAGGGGTAGTGTATGCTCAGCTGGTTGAACTGTCCATAAAGTCTAAGACAAATAGATCCAGAGGCATCAGGTTGGTATGTTTTGGTATGTTATGGTATGTTATGGTATCTTAGCCAAACGGCAGCGTCTTGCCACACAGCAAAGATGGAGGCTGTGAGAACAACACAGAGTCAGATCACCTCACTATGGAAGGACTGCGGCCTTCACAACAAACATTCTTGTGGCTCGTCTTTCGTCATGTATAAAAAAATTAACCCTGGGCTACAAAGATCCATCCGTGAAATTCCCTGGGTTGGAGAGACGGGAATTATAATATAGTGATTCAAATCGTTCCCTGGTGTGAGTTTCATATGGACTGATGTGTTCGTGTGTGTGTGTGTGTGTGTGTGTGTGTGTGTGTGTGTGTGTGTACTCATGTGGGGGAGTGGATGTATTTGCTTGTGTGGATGGTACGTGTTTGTGGTGCCCAGAAGTCAAAGTTAGGTATCAAATGTAGCGATTAGGGCAGGCTAACTGGACAGTGATCCCCTAGTGCTGGGATTATAAGTACACAATACCATCCCTGGATTATTTTTTTTCTTAATAACACACTATTGGGCACAGGGGGTGGGGGGTTGGGGGGGGTGACAAAAACAAAAATAAGCCAAAACCTTAGGTCTTACGATTGTATGTAAACTCTTTGCTGAGTGACCTATTTTCCAGGTATTTCTTTTTCCTTAATTATACATATTGTTTTTATGTGTGTTGTGGGTAGCACATACATGTGTGCCGCAGCCTATGCAAATCAAAGGAGGATTTGGAGTCAGTTCTTGCTCTACCCTGTAGGTCTCAGGGATCGAGCTGTCAAACATAGCAGTAAGTGAGTGCCTTTACCCATTGAGCCAGCCCACTGAGCCGTTTATCTCAATTAAAAAAAAAAAATCACAGTTTCTGGAAAGTAAGCTTAAAAGTCGAAAAGATTCTAAACAGGCTTTGCTTGCCAAAATTCAACTGAAAGTGTGTTATATATTAAGCTATATACACACTATAGGACATTTTAGATTTTAAAAGTAAGCTAATGGTAGGAAATCAACAGTGAGAAGTTACTACCAGAATTTAGTTCAGTATTTACAGGGCCATACAAAGCATGTATAACTGTCTGTAAGGAGAAGAGACTAAGGTAGCCGGAGAACACAGAACAATGCGGGGACGTTCTGCCATCCCCTCTTGCTGTCAAGGGATTGGATTTATTTGTGCAAGTGCAGGCTGTAACTTGAGGAGGAGGAAAGATTTCCTCAGCCCATCCATAGAATGCATTAGAATGTCAGGCTTGACAGCTGCTCCGGGGCTCAAAAGAGTTCCTCGTCGGCTTAGAGATCCCGCTACACCCTGAAGACCAGCGTGGGGCTCCCAGGGCCAAGGACAGGTGCAATGTGTTAAGTAGGACTGGCTAAAATAGCCTTTTTGGCAGCTTGGTGGGCCACCTCAGCCTCTAGTGACAAAGCAGAGACTTCTTCCAGTGCAGAAGGATGGGGACACTTACAGTAAGATATCCCCTCCCAGCTGACTGTGCCAGCCAGAGGAGCAGGAGGAGGGATGTTCATTTAAACATGCTAGGTCTACTTCTGACTGGGGACATTGCATGTATATTATGGAACCGGCTATGGGCATGGAGAACCTTCAAAGAATTGCATTAAAGGTGTCATATGCAATGGCCAATTGGCGGAGCAGTAACATGGACATAAAGTAAAAACAGTGCACACTTACTGTGCACATCGTACTAATGCTAGAACCGCAGTGTGCTACGCAGGAGTCAACTCATGCCCACCTGTGCTGGACACGTTAGGATTTATCTAAATAAACTTGGTCTGAAGGCAACGAATGACTTTCTGTCAGACTTGACCACAGGCAGACCAAGGTAAAGGCATGTATGCGGTTTGAGAAAAGGTTTCTCTTCAGGTTAGCACCAAGGCAACAGGTATAAACTCATGTATGGTAACCAATAAAAGCAAAGCACCCCAGAAAGCTGGCTGTTATTAAACTCATGACGTATACAGATGTGTGCAGGTTTGCACATGCATTTGCGTGTGTGTGTGCATGCATGCTTGTGTGTGTGTGTGTGTGTATGTGTGCGTGCGCGAGCACATGCATATGTGCACTTAAGCATCCACCCTTCTGTGTGCATACATGATGCATGTTAAATGCTTAGTCAATTTACATATATGCCATGTCTGCTTGCAGGGAGAAAGATTAGATATACTTACCCTGGATGGGCTTGGATGGCCTCCAGTTCCCCAGGACCCTGAGCTACTTCTGTCTTCTACATCTAGGGACAAGAGAGAAGTTCTTTAGGCTTTCTTGCAATAATTCTTTCTTTTTGTATATGCACTTTTAAATTAATGTTTCAAATTAATCTCCTGTTGCCTTTAATTAAGAACCAGGCACAGGGCTACCATGATGACAGTGGCTCCTGACCCATCGACTTAAATTAACTAATTTAAATTCACAGCAGAAGTGAGCTGGACCCTCAGGAACCAGAGGTATGCACATAAAAATTGCTTCTATCCTCCATAGCATTTGAGAGCCTCCTTTGTGAAAGAGAGGAAATTGTGCTTAAAGTTTTATTAAAATCTTTTGGACAGAAACAAACTTGAAAGTACATGAACACAATTTTAATCCGAGAGGAAAGTTAAGCTGAAGTAAATACCCACACTGACACTGTCAGCATCGCTGCCAGAACACGACTGGATACTGTCTGTTCTCCAGCCAAGGTTATTACAGCAGAAAACAAACTGAGGGAACTCGGCAGTATGCTCCCATCAGTACAGTGTGGAGATATGTGGGCTTTTGTAAAGGTTGTGGAAACACACTCTGTTTCTCACAAAAAAAAAAAAAAAAAAAAAAAAAAAAAAAAAAAAAAAAAAAAAAAAAAAAAAAAAAAAAAAAAAAAAAAAAAAAAAAAAAAAACCACCAAAACAAAAGTCCCAGAATTTTCCATACAGTCTAGACCTCCATCATCGTCGTCGTCGTCGTCGTCGTCGTCATCATCGGCATAATCATCACCACCACTTAGAATTTGATATAGTGCATTTGATCGTAGTCACCCTTTCCGACTGTTTACAGGCCTGCCCCTCCCCTCTACCTACCCAACTTTGTGTCCTATTCCTTGTTAATCTTTCGAGATTAATTTTTGCTGCCCAAATATTCTTTGATGTATGACCTTCCACTACAGGGTAAATTACCATCTTGGCATCTGCTGTGTGGAAATTAAAATTGCTATTGGATTATAAGGCAATATTTTATTCTGATAAATAATATCTGAAGAGACACTAGTCTATGGCCAGGAAGGTGGGACTCACAAAACCCTCTTCCTATACAGTTCTAATGCCGCTAGTGTAAGGAGTAGTCCATCAGGGATATTGTGGGTTACAATCCTGAGGAGAGCCAGGCAACTGCTGAACACATCATGGTGTTCTAAGGAGTGTGCTATATTTGGGGATGGCCTTGAGATTTTTGATAAAAGGCTCATCCCTGGTGTGTGTGTGTGTGTGTGTGTGTGTGTGTGTGTGTGTCCTGGTTGATGACAGAGAGCCATCACAAACATCCCCTGACAGGCTTGGAGGAGGGTGTGAAGTTCTGTTTCAGGAGACATAATCCCATGGATTGACTCTCCTCTCATCTCCCTGACACTGTTTATTCTCATAATGGTCGACTGACATTCCTTTTATCACCGCTGCTAGTGTATTATCAGCAGAAACGATCACAGTATAATTAATTGGCTTATTTTTGGGTACAGAGGAACACATGGTGTTATAGGATATCTTAAGAGATGGGGAGAGCAACAGCAACTTACTGCTAATAAACTTGAATCTTCAACCTCCCTCTATCTTTGTGTCCCTAGTAGCATCCTGGCCCTACTCTCTTTCCCTCTTGCTGTCTCTCTCTCCCCCCCTCCCTCTTCCCCTCTCTCTTAACCATAATTCCTCAATTCCTCTTGGTTGTTACTCAAGAAAACAAGAAACTGCAGGTAGATGTCCCCGGTGGACAGTTAGACTCAGTGCACAGCCAGCTGGAGGCACAGAAAAAAAGCTCAGGAGACTACATGGAGCCTGAAGACAAGCTACGAAACCTTCACAAAACCTGCAGTTTAACCAGCCAACACATTGCCCTGCCCTGCACCCACTGAGCTGTAGTTCAGAAAGAAGTCACTTACAACCTCAGAGAGTTCGCATGAGAGAGTTTGGGATCATGCATGGTTCTCTTAATTCCTAAATAAAACACACATATTTTTTGGAGGGAAATGCAAAAGGAAGCCTCCTCATTCACTGCAGATTGCCGAACATTTAGTCCGTACTTAAACAAAAAACAAAAACAAAAAACAGCCAACTTGGATCAATGGGAGACCCTGTCCTTAAATTTGCCCCTAAGACAAGAGAGGAATAGATTTGATTTTCTCTGTCTGCCATAGACTCCATATGATTTGGACCTGTCTATCTTTCAATTATGGAGTGGGGTAAGAATTTTGGACATATAAGATGGGTAAGGGCTGAGTGGACCATACAACTCTGCCAAGGAATCTCTACTGAGAGCAATTTTGCCACCAAAGGACATTGGCAAGTTCCACAGGCCTTTTTGGTTATCACAGGTTGGTCTAGAGGTCAGGGACATTTTGAAGCTTCCTACAAAGGCACAGAGTAGCCCACTACAATCACAAATTAATGTTCTGGCCACCACCTCCCACATATAGGCTGTACTAAGTAAGGTACAGTCACCCCAGGCCAGGGAAGAAAGAAAAGGAGTTGGAGAAAAAGATGTGGAACTTGGCTTATAACTAAGAAGTCTTTCCTCGATACAGCATGTCTGTGGGTTTGAAACCAGACTTGAGCTGTCCTGGTTCAGCAAACCTTTAAGCATATCTTCTGTCCCCCTAATAAAGGGTGTGGGGAGGTGGGGGTGGGGGTGGGGATGGTCAACCCAGCAGACTGCTAATTAGCAAGCAGATAAAACACATCAAAACTTGAGTATTCCCAACTGGGCAATTTCAAAAGCGAGCAAGCCACTAATTAAAAAATGCTGGAAGTCGAGCTTTTTCAAAACAGGTTAAATACTGGCTGGGTTCCTCCACAGAGAGCTCCCCACCCAATCAGCTCAGACTGCTCTTTTTCCCATCCTTCGGCATTTCCATCCTTCTCTTTTCCGGATCTCACACTGCCTGCCTTCCGTTCAGTTTCCGCTCTTTTACTGCTCTCTTTTGAACAGGATCTTCCCTCCCTTTGCTGATCAGACCTAGAGGATGCAGACAAACCAGCAGCTCTCCCAAACTCAATACACAGGACCGACCGCCCAATGAATCCTAATTATACTTTATCTTCAGAAAGAAGAACCTATATAAATGGGTATGTACTCATCTACTACAGCAAAAAGAACGTTGGTTGTGGCGATTCACAATTCAGGTAAACATGCGACTTCTTCATCTGTTTACATCTTCTCTGCCCTGAGCTTCATCAGACCTGCTAGTCATGTGAATGTTTCCTCAATACCTAGGCCAGAGCATCCCATCTCCAAGTCCACCCACCTCCATCTGAATCATTTGGCATGCTCACTTCAAAGCCAGCTTCTTAGGCTGCATTACAAGCACTGCTGAGCCTGGAGCTTACCAGTGATGCAAAGGCAACCATGTTTATTATAATGTCCCCAGGTTGCTTTCATGCGCATCACAGAGTATGAGAACCACAAGACTATGCTACTAGAAGCAGACGAGAAATCCCGCCCACACCGCTGGGCACCGCCTGCTTCGTGGGGTAGTGAGCTCCGTGGTGGTTAAGAGCACATGCTGTTCTAGCAGAGGATTCCCAGAACCCACATCAGAAAGCTCACAACTGCCTGTCACTCCAACTCCAGAGTATCTGACATCCCTCTGACCTCCTCATGTACTCAAGCATGCACACACACACACACACACACACACACTTTTTAAAAGCACAAATGAATAGTCCACTACAAAGAAAAAAGAAAAAGCTCTGACTCCACATCAATTCATGCTCCTGTCTCAACTGCATCCCAGTGGTTCTTGGGAGAATTGCTTTGGGTGAACCCTGCACATGATCTATGCATGCCCACCACTCATCCTCTGCCAGACACTGGAGAGCCTCTGATGTCTGATGTCCCCATGACTTTTTCCTATTACTCTTTCCTATTATAGCAAAAGGGTGCCCAAATTTTGGACTGTGTAACACAGCACAGTTACATCTATAAAGTCCATGATTAAGACTTACAAAACAAAACAAAAGGGTGTGTTTGTTTGTTTGTTTGTTTGTTTATTTTGTTTTTCGAGACAGGGTTTCTCTGTGTAGCTCTGGCTGTCCTGGAACTCACTTTGTAGACCAGGCTGGCCTCGAACTCAGAAATCTGCCTGCCTCTGCCTCCTGAGTGCTGGGATTAAAGGCGTGCGCCACCACACCTGGCTCTTATTTATTTATTTACTTGCTTACTTACTTACTTGCTTACTTCTTACTTATTGGAGAAAGGGTCTCACTATATAGCCCTAACTCTCTTAGAATTCACTCTGTAGACCAGGCTAGCATCAGATCATAGAGTTCCACCTGCTTCTGCCTCCCAAGTGCTGGGATTAAAGCCAGGAGCTACCACCTCCTGCTAAAACCTCAATGCTTTAAAATAAGTCTGTAATTTTGTACAAACTTTACAGCTATCTCTGGCCACATGTGCCCTGAAGACCATGAGGTAGAAATGGCTTAACTAGTTGTTCCCTCTCAGAAAGTCAAAGCCTACAGGTGTGAGCAGCCTTGGGCTGGACCTTCCCATGCCCAACAGCGTGCCAGTTTCCATATAAGAAAAGGGAAGCTTAGGCTGGCAAGGTACTGAATGGTTAGGGTGCAGAAGCCCTGAGACATACACTGGGATCAAGATTCAGTGAGTTCAACCAGCAAACGCCACAGTGGCATGAATTTCCCAATCCGACACCACCTAGAATGTTCCCTCTACTGCCTCCGAGGAGGTGCATGCATTTAATGCACATTATCTACCCACTGCTGTATAGACAGGACATTAGAGAATGTCATTCGATATTAAGTAAATTAAATAAACATTTGGATGAATAAAGCCAATGTGTAGCAATTTTTTATGGTAGGACACATATTTGCTTGAGGTACACGGAAATGTTAGAAGCTATTATATTGGCAAAGATAAAAAAAAAGATATTTTAATGTAATTATCAGAATGAGAGGTGAAATTTGTTTGAAAGAAACAAATTAACAGTTTTAATTTGATGGAAAATTCAAGTCTTCACAACAGAGGTCAGAATCCAAAGGACCAACCCACTTTACTTATAAAAACCATGAGTTCCTGAGGCTAGCTTGATATTACAGTTCATTAAACAGACATTTCTTCTACCAATAACCCTGTGGATATATGCACTCTCCATTCCAGGCTGTGATGAGTATACATAACATATACCTTATAGCAAAGAAACCTGTGTAACTACCTTTAATTCCTTGTATGGTGCAGAGCGGAGGGTGGGATCATTAGCTCCTTACTAAATCAAACAAGAAGGAAGTGATGAAGGAGTCATATATTTTGTTGTTGTTGTTTTGTGAGACAGGGTTTCTCTGTGTAGCCCTGGCTGTCCTGGAACTCACTTTGTAGACCAGGCTGGCCTCAAACTCAGAAATCCACCCGCCTCTGCCTCCCAAGTGCTGGGATTAAAGGCATGTACCACCACGCCCGGTGAGTCATATTTTTCTATAGGAAGTGTTTCCATCTTGATGAGGAGAAAAAATAACTCACAAGGAAGGACCAAGGTAACACAGTAAGAAAATAAAACCCCTTGGCATGAGGATGGCTGAAGAATCAGGTCCTGCCACATATCCCATATGACCAGCCACCACTTCACTGTGGGCATGAAGGGACCACAATGCCATGGGCAGAAGGAATGATATGAAAACTCCAGTAAAGGGAAGAAATCATACCTTCAAAGATCAAAATGAGCTCAAGTGCCCGAGTGTGTTTGTTTGTTTGTTTGTTTGTTTGTTCTGTTATTAGTCTGACGTAGGACAGGCTTCACAGATACATGCCGATGGCTCTGAAAATCAACAGGACATTGAGGAACTCTCAACTCACTTGGTTAGTTCTGTGGACTTACTCTAGGATGGTTGACCCTTCACTGGCAAATTCCAAAAGTTAACCTGGGCAGAACTTGGCCACCAGCTGCCAAGGGAGGCAGGACTCACTGATAGAATTCTGACCTGTTGTGGTTTTCCATTCATTCTGTTCTTCGACACTTGGTGATATAGATCTCATTTGTGGACAGCTAGGCTGAAAACACCAAGGAATCTAGACAAGGCTTGAAACACCCTGCTGTGAGTTGGGGAGGAGCTCCAGATCAGAGCAGAGGCTTCGCTCTGCCCATCAACACAGTCCAAATAAGTCACTGGCCTCTTTGAACTTATTTTTGTGAACCATAAAATAAGCGAGTTCGATTTCCATTCTGGGAAATAGGGCAGGCTAGTATATTTGGATAACTCACCCACATAAGACTAAAAATGATGGATCGCAAGGTTTTTTTTCTTTTACATCTTCTTTAAAATACTAATGAGCTGACAAGATATGAAACTTCCATCAAGCCAAAAATCAAAGAAAAGCTGGAATCCAGGACACAGGAAGACATTTCTACCCTGAGAACACGAACACGGTCCAATTTAGAAAATTTTGTTTTGTTTTGTTTTGGTTTGGTTTGGTTTGGTTTGGTTTGGTTTGGTTTCTCTATGTAGTCCTGGCTGCCTTGGAACTCGTCCTTTAGACCAGGCTGGCCTTGAACTCACAGATTGGCTTGCCTCTACCTCCTGAGTGCTGGGGATAAAGGCTTGTGCCACTGGAGCCTGGACACTTTAGAAAATTTAATGGCCTCTTGAAACAAAGAGATCAGAAGAGATCTCCCCACAGGGAGATATCAGGAAGGTAGTATTTGCAAGCTTAAGGAGAGACCTTTCTGGTAAATGGTTGATTTACAATTGTTAAACATTAAGGGAAGCGTTAGTGTCTCCCCTGCTCATGGCCACCAGAATTGAAGTTCTGCAAACCACTTGAAAACTGTGACTTCAAGATATCAGAGTCTCTTTTATGATTTCTAGCTTTTTGCTAAACAGACCTGAAAGACTCCTGGCAGTATCACCGGGAGACCTGAGAACCACGAGATGGGGGTGTGGGTGGGGCCACAAATGCCACTTTGTTCTTGATGCTCTAAGGCTTTATCATAAGCAAGAATTCAAACAGCATCAGGTTTGCTCCGTGGCTCCAGTTGGCTTTAAAATATTTCCTTTTGAGAAGTCTGGTGTAATTCTACAAAGTTTGTAGCTAAGACGAAAGGATAGACTATCCAGAGACTACCCCACCCGGGGATCCATCCCATAATCAGCCACCAAACCCAAACACTATTGCATATGCCAGCAAGAGTGTGCTGAAGGGACCCTGATATAGCTGTCTTGTATGAGGCTATGCCAGTGCCTGGCAAATACAGAAGTGGATGCTCACAGTCATCTATAGGATAGAACACAGGGCCCCCAATGGAGAAACTAGAGAAAGTACCCAAGGAGCTGATGGGGTCTGCAACCCTATAAGAGGAACAACAATATGAACTAACCAGAACCCCCAGAGCTCATGTCTCTAGCTGCATATGTAGCAGAAGATGGCCTAGTCATCCATCATTGGGAAGAGAGGCCCCTTGGTATTGCAAACTTTATATGCCCCAGTACAGGGGAATGCCAGGGCCAAGAAGTAGGAGTGGGTGGATAGGGAAACAGGGCCAGGGGGGAGAATATAGAGAACTTTTGGGATAGCATTTGAAATGTAAATTAAGAAAATATCTAGTAAAAAATAAAAAATTAAAATAAAATAAAATAAAATATTTCCTTTATGTCTTATAACTGAGGCATCTTTCTGCATGTGCTTAATAAATGGAGTGGTGTCAAAAGCTGTGCTAGCCGACCATATAGATCCATGTAAAGGAGACAGACCCAACATTATGAAGGTAGATTCTAAACAAGTGTGAGAACTAAATGGATGTGTTGGTTAGATGTAGAGCTGGGAATTAGTTCTTCCCATACTTGGAGCCTAGAACATGCTCAATACCCAAGAGCCCAGAGCACCCTGAAATCACAGAAAAAGTGACTGACGCTGTACATCACCCAAATAAATGCCCACTCTTAGGGACATCAGTCCTGATCCCCTACAGAAAACTTCCACATAGTCAGAAAGCGTGCAGAGGCTAAGGATGGTAAAATCCTCTGAGAGAAATAATCTTTCAGAGAGAGGTTAGCATCTATACTGTCTTGAGTCCTCTCTGCAACCACAGGCCCTGTTAAATACCCTCCACAGGACATCTGTGGCTCCCACTAATTCCCTAGTCCAGGAAGAACCCTTGGCTGAGCCCTCCACACAAACTGAGATGGCATATGCTCTCTGTCAGTGCCAGATGAATTTAGAGTTCAAAATATTTCATCAGCAAGGAGCATGTTAAGGACGTGCACATTTTCATTAGCACCAGCACAATCAGAGCTCTAAGAGGAGCGATTGGAAGTCACATTTGACGACTGGTGCCGACATGGCAAGAGTTGAGGAGCTCCTAATACTGATAGACCATGTCAGCACAACCATGGCTGCTGCTGTTCTGGATTAGAAGCAAGGTGGGGTGCGGTGATCTGTGCAAGGATGAGCGCTGAGGAGTCACCTCTCCAGCACTTACAAAAGCCGAGCAAGGAAAGGACAAGATGGCGGCACTCGCCACGCACCCTCTAAGCGGCAATCAGTACAGAGAAAGGGGACTGTGTTCAGATCACCACGATCAGCTCCAGCGTCCTCAGCACTTTCCATATCAGATCTGAAATCAAAAGGGAGGGTGTGTGTGTGTGTGTGTGTGTGTGTGTGTGTGTGTGTGTGTGTGTGTGTAAATGTGCAGGTAGGGGCAGTGAAAATAAATTGCAGATACTAGCAAAAACACAGTATAGAAAATAACTATTTTGGACTAGAAACACCGCAATGCTTTTAGTCTTTATTAATCTCAAAATGTCTTTTAACCACTGTTAAAAAAAAAAAAAAAAAGTTATTTTAGAAATAAATAAATAAATAAATAAATGGCAATGTTATTTTTCCCTAAGTTTATAATGAGCTCCTTTACCAAAGTTAGTATTGAACCATCTCAGGCATATAGAATGGAATAAGTTTCACTATATATGTACATGCATAGGGGTGTGTGTGTGTGTGTGTGTGTGCATACATAGTATACACATGTGAACCAGGGAAAGAATTTTCACAAATTCAGGTGACAATAAAATAGCAAAAGAATCACAAAACTATTATGGTGAAAATATGTCAGTAGTGTTTCTGGGTCTAAACTCTGCAATCTTGTTTCAAATGCAAGGTAGACAGTTCAACTGTGGAAGAATGGCAAAAGTCACCTGCAAGTTTTCCTGGGTAGCAATCCCTATAATTTGGAGTTCCCTAATAAAATAACTTGGAGAATACTCTAGTTCCCCTAATCTGTTGGAGATGCAGAGAAACAAGTTGCCAAGATGGATCCGGGTAGTTTTTAAAATGCTTGGGATGATGGAAACTTCCCCTCAAGTCTTGCTCCCCCAAGCAAGAGGTCAGAGACCACAAAGGCTGTGACTGAAGTCATATAAAATCATAAATCATAGGCCTGAAAAACCAAGTCTCCCCAAACATCACAGTAGGAGACTAACAGCATCATACCAGGTGACAGTTAACAGCCAGAGGTCAGCTGTGGTACCTGAAGCCTGAGGGCTGGAGCTATACAACCATCTCATCGCACAGGGAAAAGCCTCCAAGGATCCAAACTAGAGGGTCTCTTGTGGGCAAGTTCCTTGAGGAGTGTGAGAAGGACGAGGCGAACACTGCCGAGGATAAAATCTTAAACGGAGCAACAAATTCACAAATGAACTTTGTTTCTTAACAGAACACATTGTGATTCCATGGCCTTGAACATATATACCTTGCATGTGCTTTTTGAAAGTCATACGAGAAATACGAATACGCTACTAAACCAAGGGATGCTTCCGTATCCACAGATGCAGGAGATGCTTCCGTATCCACAGATACGGAAGATGCTTCCTTGCTTAACCACTGATGCTTTGTGTTCCAGGAGGAGAGGAAGGAGAACAAGGTTGAAGGGCAAGACAGTTCTGCCTTCCTTGTTTTGCCTAAGCTCCCTGGAGTGCCATTAGTGAGTCTGAAAAGAGGGGCTCCTTTAATCGAAACGTTTATAGGGCTGTAATTGCTCAGTATAACCATGGTGGTCACCAACTTCTCCCAAAAGGCATTTTTTATTCTGTTTCTTACTTTTTTCCTTGTAATTCCCTTTTGGCAAAACAGTGATGATGGTGATGATGATGATGATAATGATGATGGAGAGAAGGAGGAGAAGAGGAAGAACAAGGAGGAGGAGGAAGCCTCCCATTTCTTGTGCGCTCATCTCTTCTCCTTTCCTATTCTAGATACTTCTCTGGTATTGGTAAAGCCAACACTTCTCAGCATTCAGAAATCCAGCTTTCTAATAGTACCAAATAATCACCACACACACACACACACACACACACACACACACACACACACACACACACTGCCAGCTCTCCCTTCATTCTCTCTGAATCTCTATCCTTCCACCTATGTCCCCCGCCACAGCCTATGACCTTCCAAATGCAGGTGACCAATCCTGCGTGTCTACAGGGGTCCTGTCTCAGTTTTAGGCCAGTTTTCTCTGTATTTAGGCTCAAATGTGCAAACCACACTATATTACTCTGCAAAACATCAATGAGTAAGCTTAATTAAGTAACACTGACAGATAAATCCATTTCTTGCAGAGTAATCAAATCAAAGCAGGTTGACATAACACAGGGACTTAATGCAGTTATTCCCTTGTAATTGGAAAAAGGCCCTTTACTCCTCATTAAAGCAATCTTCTGGGTATCGGCAAAATAAGAAGGCTCGGAGCTTTAATACTGCTCTATAAAAGCCTCAAGGCGCAGAACCCTTCAGCAAACAAGGCAGGTTATCTAATTCCTTGATCAAGACGGAACACACAGTTCCTACCGTTTGCAGCTACTCTTTATGGCTGTTACGATTAAAAAGGGGTAAAGAGGCCTCAACTCCCTGCGCACTGGGAAGCTGTATAAACTGTTGACACTTTTATAAATCTACCTCCATGCTTATTTGAAATCTCTCAAAAACGAATCTGAAACTCTTGACTAACGGGAGTCTGGGGCGCAGAGGTACAGGCCTTACCCCTCTTCACCTCACTTCGTGGCCTCAGTGGTCTGTGCTGCCTAAACACGATCTGATTCTTATCCATACATAACTTTATTCATCAGTATTAGGAAAATGTAGAAAATGAATACATGGAGTATCTGTGGTTTATCCAAATACTTACCTGGTCAAATGTATGCTGCACTGACTAGGCCAAAATCCAAAGAGTTTAACACCATGGTATCTTGTTCAGATTCCCAAATTACACAATTTTCAGGCATTTACTTGGAATTTGAAGACCCTGCTGTTTGTCTATTAGCCACTAACCAACTGCAAGATGGTTTTAGTAAAGTAACCTATGCTGTAAACACTATTTGGTGGTTCCTACACTGTTGGTTGACCATGGAACTACCCTGATGATCATCAATAAAAATTACAGCTACCCTGGTCAGAAAAGTTCAAAAGTTGAAGGCTAAGAGAAAATATCTTTTAAAATCTTCCCAATGTTCTCAAAAGTTCCTAATTTGAAAGGGTTTTAACTACATTGCAATCTAAGTTTATAGAATATGTTGCTTGTGAATAATTTGCAAGCAGAAATGTAGTAAATATTATTTACTTCTTCAGACCCTTTATGTGCAGCTATCAAAGTTATGAAGTTTAATATTGATAGTTTTATCCAAACTCATAATTCTCTTTCCAAATTGGTACCACCCTTTCCTATGGGGAAGACTACATTAAAAGATCATGCAATGTATTTAAACTCTATGCCTCTTTTATCTATTTTGGTTGAAAGGAGCTCCTTGGTGCGTCTCTAAATAATATGGAACTTCAGAATAAGTCAATTTCGGATAATGTTCCCTCATGATTATATGAAGGTAGATACGGTACTAGAGAAGTGGCCCTGTGTGTTTCCAAGGCAGAAAGTCCCAGTAAGGAGCCCCAGGAAATCACAGTGGCCAGTGGCCGGCTTTCTAGGTGTTAAAGCAACAATGCCTGTCACCTAGCCAAGGTACCCTGCAGACTGTACTTTGTAATTAGTATTCTTGTGCTGTATTCACTAGCAAATGATGAAGAAATCCTTTAAGACCATTATAACCAATTTTTAGTTACACACTCATTGAAAACGTGGCATGTGAAGATACAGTAGGTAACACCTGAAAGCCCCCCCCAGTCCATAGCCCCACCCTTATTCTAAAATGGCTTCCTAGTGAGGCCTAACAGATCTCTGATCTGAGGTCCAACAGAAATAATCAAAGAAATCTCAACTCTTATGTGATTTTAATTAGAAGATTTCTTCAGTAATTTACTTATATGGCTGTGATAGACCCCAGGCACTGATAGTCTTCTTGTAGTTTAGGTCAGGGAGAGGAGTACAGGGAAAAGAATAGGGTAAACATATCTGCTCTATAAACTGGGAGAGAATCATGCCAACACGGAGATAAGATTGAGCAAACCACTTGGGAACCAAGCCAATAGATACGAGCACACTCAAGCCTCCACTCTGGGGCCAGGCTATCACCCTCTGGGCCTTTGCTCCAAGTCACGCCCTTTCTAGACCTGCCACAAAGGCAACACATTCCACTGGATAGACAAGCACAATCAGGTGTGACACAGAGGAAGATCTAGTAGACCTGTCAGAGGCTGGCAAAAATAAGGGAGACATCTAAAGTTTTAGTGGTGGATGGATAAACTGACACTTTAAATGAATATTTTCTTATATTTCTTTATTTGTGAGCCTGGCCTCTAATGGCTGAGACAACAACCCTTTGATCTACAGCAGTGACCTGCCTACATGACATTCTGCTGAAACGGTGGCACAAAAGTGGAGAGAGCAAGAGACCATTATCTGATTGGAATGAAGGCCCACTCCATGAAACGAAGTGACACTACTTGGGTAACCAAGAACCTGGGGGTAGATAGGCCATGGATCTAGGGCAAAACCGAACACTATTATTCTGTTAAAGCAAGAAGATGACTTCTATCAACATGCTGCTATACCCATAAATTAGTGCTCTGTTCAGCCATTGTCGGAGAAGCTTCATCCTGCATTAGACAGGAACTAATGCAGAGACCCACAGCCAGACAATGTGCATGGAAGAAGAGACCAGGGACCACTACAGGAGATGTCTTCACCCAATTCCTCCCCTAGGAAAACTCTGCAGAAGGGGAGGTAGAAAGAGGATCGGAGCCTGTAGGGGGATGGAAGACACCAAGACCTCCCAGACACGGCAGCACTGATGCACACGTGAACCCGGAGAGTGTGGCAGCACGCACAGGGCCTGCAAAAGCTCAAGCCAGATGAGGTTCCAGGTTCCAGGACTGGGAGAGTAGTGGACACAAGCTCTCATCCCTAACTCAGAAGCTATCTCCAACTCACAACCATTCACCAAAGAAAATTGAATTCTATCCCATGGGGTCTCACTGATTATACAACCTTTAAAGTCAGCCATGCTGGAGATGTTTTGTTTTGTTTTGTCTAATAATGCTTTATTTGAACATTTGTTTTTACCTTACTGGTCTTTCTTTTTTATCTTATGGTTTCAGATTTTGTTTTTAGTGTGTGTGTGTGTGTGTGTGTGTGTGTGTGTGTGTGTGTGAGTGTGTGTGTGCGCGCGCTTGTGTATGCACAAATGAAGTCAATGTGCGCAGGACAAACACAATCAAATACATGAATACTCTTGATATGAATGATCATGTCTAAGACAAACCAGTGTTCTTGTTTTTCATCAGCCTGGTCAGAGACATCTGACACAGGCACTTCACACTGTACCTCAATGATATAGTCACACATTCGCCTTATGCTCTGGTTATGTCTAAAACAATTTTTATATTCATATCAATTAAGGTGATGCCTCCAGAATCACTTAAGGTATGAAATTGGGATCAAGAGCAGCTTCAGACTCAAATATGAGCGGACTACAATCATTTTCACACTGCCAAGACGGTCCCCAGATTGTGTCAGCAATGAGCGCTCCTCATCTCTGCTCTGCCCTGTGCACACAGCATTGGCTGTGAACCATGGGATGGGGGTGACATCAATTTGTGGCTGCCTGGGACTGTGATACAGAAATGACCCACGCTGTCCCTCAAATGCATTATGTTGCCCATATTTGCACTTGCAGGGCCTTAGAAACACATGAAAACAAGCTCTTACTCCAGCACTGGGTGTTCCACAGTTATATCTGTAACAAGCCAGAAGCACTACTTGGGGTTCTTAGGTACAGCCCTCTCACTCTCATTGGTTCGGGGAGTAGATATTTTATCTCCATAAGTCTGCAGTGAGGCAGCATCCTGTCTTGGCCCATCTGGTCACCAGCAACACACTGGTGAAAAACGAGGTTAGGTGCCCCGCTGTCTGTGTCACAAAGCCAGAAGTCTTCTCAGGAATGGTAGAAATGTCGCTGGTTTGAAAGGAGATGGATGCAGGGGACCTAAGGAATGACGCTAACCAGGCATCTTGAGGGAGCAGGAGAAGCAGAGAAGTGGCCAGGGAAGCCAGAGCTGTTGGTGGAGAATAATGATTTATCTGATGAGATTAGCGAAAGTTTGATTAGAAAAGAAGCCTGCCCACCGCGGCGTAGACGGCGATGCAACTCAAGAGATGCTGTGGTGGGGGGGAGCCTGTGCCTGCCAAAGTCGCTCTGTAACGCAGGCTAGCTGTGAGGGATACAGTGGGAAAATAGCCACTAAGCCAGATTTTATTTGATTTGTACTGATGATTTTTATTAGAATACATGGATCATTGCTTCAACCTTTCCGTGTAAAACCAAATCAAATTCAGAAACTCACACATCAGCCACCTAACCTTCTGCCGCTCCTTCTGCCTGACGAACGTACAGCAGCGGCATCTCGTCTGATCTGTCCTCGATAAATCCTTCAGCTACTTGAAAATGTTGGGCCAAATTTCGGGAGGCAAATGGCCCACAAAAGCAACTGCGAAATCTGCAGCTACAAATAAGAAAACGGAAGACGACAAACACCCCCAACAAGCTTCATGAAGGGGGCGGGGGGATCAAAACAATACACAACCAAGGCCTAACAAGGGAAAGTGGATTCTCTGCACTGGGTCAAATGTCCTGTCACTTGTTTCTAAAAGGCCTCACTTCCACTAGCTTATCAACCCTGCTCAATCTGAGAGGCACTACGCAGGACTCTGCAAAGGACTACTCTCAAATAAAAGGAAGCCCACCAGCATGTGACATGAGCGTAGACTTCAACAATCAGTTTCGCAAATGAAAAATGTTATGACACTTAAAGAGAAAATTGCGAACACTCAGTGCTCCACAAGCAGAAAATTCTCTGTATTATTCATAAGAACCGCATCATTAAAAGGAGTCAAGTCCTACGGCATGAACTGAGGCCTTCGGCCAGCCCCTTCCTGCTCCTATACATTTTCGTCATATGTGGAAGGCCCCTTAGGCTTTTTCCATTCTTCCTTGGAAATACCATAGTTTTCTTATAACCCTATACCCACCAACAACTGCTAGATTGTCCATTTCAAATACATATCACCTTCAAGGTGTCCTGCTATAACGCATCGTACTGGTGCCCCCTGCGAGAACTGAGAACCAACCTTCCGAAGCAGACTGCCAACTTCATGACCATACAGCCACATGCTACATGGTAGCATCCCCAGACTAAAATGCCTGAGAACCAGCTGCTCCCTAAACTTTTAAGCCTTTGTTACTTTAGACTAGCCTGTAGCCAAGTGGCTACTAGGAAGGCTATAGCCCAGTCAGATCATGTGACTAGGGCTTGGCCAATAGAATAAGAGTAATATTTGTTTTTCCTGGCTTGCTCCCTAGCCTTCCGTGCCACCTCCTATGAACCCTGATCAGCCTAATACATACTGAATCCCCTGGACCCTGATGGGAGGCAGAGTAGAGGGGATTGGGGGGGGGGGGAGGTGAAGCTAGACCTCAAGACTTCCAGGCAGCAAAGCAGATTCCCGCTGTTCTCTGACAGCAGAGGGAAAACAGCCCTCGCTCTGTAGGGCTGAGCTGCGGAAGTTGGGAGTTGCTTGTTCCAGCCATTCATATGCCCTGACGAATGCATCCTCCAAACAGACTTCTCTGAATTCTGGCTCGAGGACTCTATCGGGTAAGCAAAGCAAACACGCGCAGTTAGAGCTGGCACCGTGAAGCTGGGGAAACTGGTCTTTGAACTATCCTCCTTTCCACTCAGACTTGTTTTCCCCTCTCAGCACTTCCTCCCTCTGAGCACCAAATGTTCTCAGGCTGCTCAGTCTGTCTCAAGAAAATAAACAGAATGCATTTAGTATCGCCTTTCCACCATTACCTTCCGAGCACCACCCACGAGAGTGTGCTGAGCTGCCTGCTTTGAGGACAACTTGGGGACATTTTTTTTGATTTCTCGTACTGTATGGATTCTCATCCAACAAAATGGGAATGACTGCGTCTGCTCTCTGGATTGTCATGAAAAGTATAGGGAAAGGGTCACCATAAAATCTGGAACATTGTAGGAACTAAAACTGTATAGACATAACTCACAATTTTATTATAATTGTTGTCTTCTTCAACCCAAAGGAAACAAAAGATTAATATTAAATGGGTCTTTAATCTCTGAAATAAGCAATTTGAATTGGGATAAAATAAAAAGGCAATATTTGATTAGCAAAAATAAAAGTTTGTGGCAGTATATAAAATTTCATAGGATAAAACTACTTTTATTTATTTTGCAATGGACACAGTAGTGAGTGAACTCCAGACCCTGAGCTATGCCCTCAGCCCCTGTCATTGATCCTTGTAAGTTACTGCTATCCGCGATGCAATGATAGTAAGAGTCAAGGGTCTGATAGGAAGGCTGGCACTTGAGGGAATGGACTGAACTGCCTCAGTATGTCTCAGAAGCACCGATGAGGGAGCACACATTCCTCATCTCTCAGCTGACCCAGTTGGAGATTCTACAGCAAGCATGGCAGGGATAACACGAAATTCAAACAAGCGCTAACACAATAATGGGAGTGTTATCAGTAAACAGTTTTGCTTTTGCTTAAAATTAAAACATTTTAAAACCCAATAAAAAATAAACTAAACATCTCTGGGATAGGTGTGTCCAATGACCAACACATTCATTATTCAAAACTAACAATGGTGGCAAATTTACGCCACGGAAATTGGCAAACATGGCTTATATTTTTTTTCCCTTGAAGAGGAGGTCGTCTAAAGCTGACCACCATCTCAATGTAAGCTTTTACCGACAAGCCTTTTGCAAAGTCCTTTTGGTAGGTTGATTGCACCCTTTGGCTTAAAGTGTAGGCATAGCATGATAGGTAAGAGGCAAGGGACCCTGTTGCCTGTGCTGTCTACGGGGAAAACTGGATGGCTTACATTTGTTCTTTACTTTCCTCAGAACAAGAAATAGAAATCACTATGGTCACGGAACGCTGTCACTTAAAATGTCTAAATTCAGATGCTCTCCTTTTATTTAATTTTTTTTTATCTTTTCACTGTGCCTTTATTTTTATCCTCTTTATGTGTCTCTTCTCTACGTGTCATTTCTACCCTTACTGCTACTCATCCAAGTCAATATATATCCAAGTATAAGTCTTCTTCAAGAACTATCATTCTCTACATGGCAAGAAATAGACTTGTGTGCAGAGGCTGAGATACACTCTGGAGCATCCTGAAGTCAATGGTTGCTCAAGTACCTGATCCCTCCACAATGGCCCTCTCTCTCCAGGACTGACCTGCACACTAAATACCTGATGAATCCTTACTAGGATATACAGGGACAGACACTGGATTCTGAGAGATTCTGATGTCAGTTCAACTGTGACAGGTGGGAACAACTGATATGAGGCTTGATCCCCTGCCTTGGGGTAAGGGAGCCAGGGCACTGCAATAGCTTCCAGGTGTAGCCTGAGCTCCGGACAACATATAGCCACTAAGCAGTCTCTAACAGGCAGTGAGTTCTCCTCATGCTGCGAGTATGGCATGATTCCTTTGCTATGCGAGCAAAACTGGGCTATCTCATCAGACCCAGAACCTTGCAAAGGCAAAAAAAAAAACATGTACCAAAGCTATCATTCTGTACAAAGGCAGTGGGAAGAAACAGTGAATACCTACAGAGCACAGGGTGTAACTTGGTCACAATGGTAGACATCAGGGCGGGGACCACGGAAAATACAGTCTTGTATCTGTAGTGCTGTGTACTACTAAGATATTTACCACATGTTCTGGGGACGCTGGACAGACAGCAGAGCGTAAACCCGTGAGATGCATATGTGCATACAGGAAGAGTGTAAACCCATGAGATGCATATGTGCATACAGGAAGAGTGTAAACCCGTGAGATGCATATGTGCATACAGGAAGAGCGTAAACCCGTGAGATGCATATGTGCATACAGGAAGAGTGTAAACCCGTGAGATGCATATGTGCATACAGGAAGAGCGTAAACCCGTAAGATGCATATGTGCATACAGGAAAATGGTTTCTGTGAGGACGGGTGGATTATTTGGGTGAAGTCTTAAAGAAAAAGAGACAAGCCACTGCTGTAACGGGTCCTAAACAATGGCAGGTTATACTTGGATTATAGAGGAGACAGATTAACAGCTAATTTAATGAGAAAACTGAGGGGGAAGGGTTATTATGATCTGTTCCCAAGTTTTCATCTGACAGCATTAGTAAAAATCTGGGGGGAAAAAAAAAAAACTAAGAAAAGCACATTTAGACATTTGTGTTCTAAGTGTCAATTTGTCAGCTAAGTCTAAAATCCAGCAAAGTCTACTCCTGAGAATAGGGACATAGATTTCGAAGTCTAATTTAAAGTTCGATGGGGCTAGAGAGGTAGCTTAGGAGTTAGGAGCAGTCGTTACTCTTGCAGACGACCAGGATTTGGGTTCCAGCACCAACATGGTATCTCACCAGCATCTGTAACTCTAATTCCAGGGGATTCAGTGCCTTCTTCTCAGCTCTGTGGGTACCCAGCATGCATGTGGCACACATACATACATGTAGGCCAAACACTTATTTCCATAAAACAGATGGATCTACAAGAAAATGAAAGTTCGTCATCAAAGGGCATGGACTTGCCTCTACAGGCACAATGGCAGAGGCCAGCCAGCTTCTAAGTCTGGCAGCCGCCTTGGAGCTGCTCTACCTAGAGGGGCGAATGACCTTCTATCTCTTCAGTCTCCTCCATATCATCTTTACCTTGGAAGTTTCTCTCAGAATCAAAGAATTTCTAGATCTTCTCCTCCAATGACATCTAGTGACAAAGAATAGTCTATAAAACGTTCTTGTCTTCTGTCTTGCAATTATCATAAAATGAATCCCTAAAGCCAGGGGTTTTTTTCAGCCGTATATAACTGGAAATAACCACTGGAGTGAGGCAGTGAGATGTACCTGGTAAGTTAAGTACAGTTAAACTGTCCCTTTGGGAGAAAATAAAGCACACAAGCCACGCAGACAGAACACAGGGAAGAAGATTATATGCCAGTGTGGATCACAACTCAAGTTGGACCCTGGTGTTGGGGGTTTGATTTATGCTTATAAGGGAATTAGTAAGTCTGCTGCAGGTCCCTGCCAAAAATTGGTTTTTTGATGGGTCAATCAAAAAACCAGCAGCCAATGACAGGGCAGGGTGAAAGAGGTGGGACTTTTAGGATTCCTGTGCAAGAAAAGACAGAGAAGAAGGAAGTCCACTATAAGAGGTGTAGGATTGACTACAGGCTGTGAAGGAGCAGGAAGGTGAGAAGGCCAAAATGTAGGTACAAAGGGAAAGCTGCCCCATGGGAGGGCTGCTCAGAAGGAAACTGGGCAGCAAAGAAAGTATTAACTCCGCAATACTGGAGGGAGTGTGTGCTAGTCATGGGAGTTTGGAAGTGCCCAGCCATTGAGCAAGTTAAGGCTTATTAAATATAAAGGTTGAGTGTGCATATATTTCGTAAATCCAGGGCTCTTGGGTGGTTGCAGAGCCGTGCACCCGCTGGGAGCATAGAGCTGACTTTTTAAAAGATTTACCACTACACCCCGGCATGCCAATTCAGAGGGCACAGTATATCACCAATGAGGTCTTTGTGCTTGGACATAAAAACCCTGCCTATTCACCCCTTCATCCATATACAAGGTCTTTCCACGTGTCAGAAGAACAGTATCCTTAGCTGTGGACCATCATGAACATCTCACTATCCACACGGGCCATTCAGATTCCCCTGGTCAAACCTAAAGCACCTCTTGTTTGAACTTCAGCATGTGTTTCCTTAGATATGACACCTTCCCAACAGTGCACACCACTCCACGTCCCTACAATCCCAAGCTCAGATTTTTAGAAAGGCAACAGTAATGTGACATTGTATATCTTATCTCTTAAACTCTCCTTTGGTTGTAGAGGGAGATATGTTCCCTTCCATAAGCACTAGTGGTCTGACATACATATACTATATTATCGCTAGCCTTGGGACAGAGGATCAAAATAACTATCTCTCCTCACTGCTGAAACCATCTATAATCAGTGGGCAGAGAGGCAGAGAGTGACTCGTCCTTCTGTATCAGCTTCTTGAGTAGCAGCTACAACACAGAGTTTTTCAAATCCTTTCCACAGTAACTTATCCCATTGATTAGCAACACCACCCATTCATATTTAAAGTTCGGCTTCAGTTATAATCATCAGAGCTGCCACGGTAACAACAAGCAGCCTATAGCAGCGTACTGCTTTAGGTTTTTTCAAAGCACTTTGGGGCACAATTTTTCATCTCTCTTTCCAAATTTTATGCATCAGAGATTTGGGGCTCGGTCTAGACCCTCAAGGCAAGGTACTGGGAAATCTGGGAAGAGAACCCATCATTCCTTCTTTCAACTTCTTTCCAAACTGGCTTGTACCCCATCTTCAGAAGCCAGGAGAGAAAAGTGACATCTTCAGATGTGAGCATCCCAAATCCAGATGAAGGGTGCTCTCTGTAGCAAATGCTATTTCACTTTTGGCAATCCAATTATTGAGAATTCAGATGTCCTAATTATCAGGGTTTTACTTTGGGTTAAATATGCTCTCCCCTCCAAGAAAACACTGGGGTTTTCCTTTTTCAGTTAATATTAGCTCTGAAAAGCTTTTTAAAATTCATTCATATGTATGTGTATTTTCTTCCACACAGAACCTGAAATTATTTTTAAAGTGAACAGGTCTCATGAGAGACTATGGCATGCACTGGTTCACAAGCTAGACCTAAAAAAAAAATCCTCAATGGAAAAAAAAAAAAATATATATATATATATATATATATATATATATATATATATATATATATATAAACAATATATAAACAAACATTTTAACAATCAACGCAGCCATGGGGAAGGGCACAGTTTTGTCAGTAAGGGTCAAGCCACACAGACACGAATGATCTGCCCAAGTTTTAAAACTCTCAACTTTCTCTTCATTCTGAATGCTCATCAGTGGGGCCCACATTTCCATGTAGTCAGAGCACCTCTTATAATGTTCCTTTCCCAGAAAACTCACTAGCAGAGATCCCTGTAGCAGAGAAAATTCCAGATGTAGATTATGACTACACAATCCGGATATTTTAAATAAGAACACCCGCTCATTGAACGAGCATGACGCTATAACATCCGTCTGGCTCGTCCCTTCTTCTCTTTCTTCTTATCAGACCTGTAGTGGTTTTAACTTGTAGTGATTGGTCTGTTGTTTCCTTCTATGTTAGCATCCTGCAGATCTTGGTGGGTCAGCAAGAGGGAATCTTAATTTCAGTTCCATAGCCCACCTCAAACTCACTTCCTCTGCTGCTCTCCACCGGGCTAAGGACTGAGTTTCTCAGCCATACATACCTGGCCACACTAGGGCCCTAAGAGAGGCCCCCTACTCCAAGGAAAGAGATGATTTCTAATACTCTCCAAATATTTTCCTGTTTAAATATGAGGCACAAAACTAAGTAAATGTTTCCTTTCTGGAATGATACCACACAGAGCGAGGAGCCTAGAGATTTGGGAATGGGGTAGCTATGCATTTCTTACACAGAGGCCAAACTGTGTCAGGATTTTCTTCGCTTTGAAGCTGAAAAACATCTTAAAATAAGCTAGAGTTCCCCCTTCTGCCATTTAGAACCAGGCTTAACTTAATGCTCACAAATACTCTTTAACAATAACTGCCTGGATGAATCTAGACTTTGTCAGATGGGCCAGTGTCTTGAGGCCACTAACTTGTATTGAGTTGGAGTCATTTTGGCATCGAGTCTCTCTGCCTCACAATGGAACATCGCTTTTACCTCTCTCATTCACTACTGTCATCCCTCAAATATCACACATGGCTCAGGTGACAGCTAATGGCTGCAAAGCTTACCTAGAAAGCATCCATCGTTGCTTTGATTTACCATCATTAGCTCTATATATGTGCAACCCAAGGTCCAAAGTTACTCATATGTCTAGTTACAGGCATTTTTCTGGCAAGAGTATCTCTAGCTTTTCTTGGCTTTTCAGAGTAGTCTCTTGAGTCTCTGCCATTTTAGCAAGCTGGTCCTTAGCCAGCCACTGTGTCTGCCTGAGTCACATGTATTTTCTCTCTCTGTAACAGAGTAAGAACACAGGACATGTTGACCAGTCTGTCCAAGCTCTTGCTTGAATCAAACACCAGCTTTAAGGAAAATAATCCTAAAGTTTCTCAATATTTTGAACATCATAAATGTTATAAACTTTCCCAAAGCCTCAAAGGCCATTCATATCCCCAACTTCAATATAAGAAAAAGCAAAAGTTCCATCGCTTAAAATGTGAAACGGGAGTGATTTTTCTGTTTGTGTTCTCCCCCCCAAATAAATTGTGAATCCTAAGCTCAAAAATTTAGTGTTAAGAGAAATAACAACAACACTGGTGAAAGGTTTAAGTTCTGACAGAAAAGTCAGAAAAGCTCCTGAGAGCTGTTTCCAGGAGGAGATATGGGTTTCCATAGAGCAGAAGTTCAAGAGAGGTAAAAGGGGTTTCAAAGTTTAGGGAACTCTAAAACAGAATTGCAGGCTGTGATAAGTAAAGGCATCCAACAGGAAAAGCTGGCAGGGGAAGGGCAGGCTGGACCTTCAGGTCATTTGAGTGCTCGTTCCCTGAAGAAGGAGTCTCTAACACCAAGAATGGACACATACAGGTCTTCTCCACACCCAAGTTGAAAAGCACTTCACTTGGTATTACTTAATTCATCTACAGCTACTACCTTACGGACTTCTCTTCCTCTTTCCCTCCCTCTTCCCCTTCCCCTTCCGTCTTTCCCACCTTGTGACCCCTGAGAAGCCACCAACAGTCACCTCTTGCAGTCACTACCTCCAGTGGTTCCCCTGCTGCTTTCAGCAGGAAGAAAACCAGTGCCATGGCCCTTCTGCCTTTGCCACTCCATTCTGCGCTTCAGCCACATGCACCCTCCTCTTGGGGCACAGTCCGCTGCCTGGCATCCTTTTCTCCTTTCACCAGGAAACTCACAAAATGAAGAGGCAAAGGGGTAAGCCATCAATTCTCCACGGGGTCACAAGGTATTTACATTCTTCTAATACCCCCGACGTTAAGGTTTAATCAGGTGGGTGGTTGATACATGTCCAAACTGTAGATTACTATGAAGTGATGAACGGTCACATCATGGCAATACTAGCTTGACTTTGATGCTTCCATGGGATGTGATTTAGGATTCTGCATACTCAGGCTGTATTTCCATAGGATAGAAAGTTAGAACACACGTGGTGACTAGTGGGGCCTCGGCATCTCAGTCTCTGATGTGCACAGAGGCCAATTCTTTTCATTGTCACTTCTAGGGGTAGTCTATACTGGTAAGGTTGACCGGTATTTACATACGAGGATCATGAGAACTCCCATTCCATCCTCGAACATCTTGCAAAGTAGTATTAACATTCTCCACAGACTGAATCTTTATCATCAGGCAAGGTGTCTGCTTCATTATCACCTCCACAGGCAAGATCTCCCTCACCATCCGTCAGGGAGTACTGAAGTGCCTACACACCCAAGATTGGGCTCTCTAGCCCCTTTGGCTGCTCTGTTCACTCTTATTCACCACTATTGGAAGTTATAAATATATAAATGTGTAGATGTGAGTGTGTGTGCATGTTTGTGAGAGGGAGAAAGAGAGAGAGAGTGTGTGTGTGTGTGTGTGTGTGTGTGTGTGTGTGTATGTGTGTGTGTGATCTTTGCTGGTTTCCAGCTGGAGCAAAAATCAACCAAAGAATAGAGACTGTGAGACTGAGCTCCTAGGGCCCTTAAAACTCAATGAATATTAGTTGTGTGAATAATCAATTTTATTCTATTAAAAAAGAGCCTGAAACTTTATAATATATATATATATATATATATATATATATATATATATATATATATGTGTGTGTGTGTGTGTGTGTGTGTGTATACACACATATATGTACATATATGTGTATGTATAGTGTATACTACAGAGCAAAACACACATAATCTAACAAAATACTTATCATTAACAGAATTTTTTATGCTGATGAAAATATATTATGATAACATATGATATAATAAAGGAGAAACCATTTTTTCACTAAAGGCTTCACATATTTTTAATGAGGTCATTATATGTTTTATTTCACTAAAATATTGAATTGAGAGCATCTATAAAAACAAGAGGCAGAATGAGATAAAAACTTAAGTCTGTTACATAAAAATATCCCTGAGATGAAATTTTCCAACTTATGACCCTTTTAAAATAAAAACCACATTGGAAAGACAATAACTCCGATACCTGATACACAGTTTACTACTCTTTTCCAGAGGGGTTGTATACAGAGCTCTCATTCCCTTTAAAAAAAGAAAAGGGGGAAAAAAAAACCAGAAAGGCAGAACCACAAAGGAGGCGAAACCAGCCAGAAGATGTATACATGTATACATTGCCCTTCAAAAGCCCCGGTAAAAGCCACAGATAATTGCCAAATGTGTTCAAATCAAATGGACAGTTTGTTTTATGTATGATTTTGCAAAGCCTTTACAAACATCCATGCCTGGCTTTGCACCCCATTTCAGAAGATTTGATGTAAAACTGTACTGGCATAAACAAACAAAGCTATTCTCAATACTTATACTCAAAACAAGAGGGAGAGAGGCAGAGAGACAGATTAACTTCTGCATTTAGTGTGGTTACCAAAGCCCTCCTTGCTCCCTGGATTTTCATTGGTTAAAATCTAACATACAAAACAAACTGGGTTTTCCATTTAAATACAACACACACACACACACACACACACACACACACAGCCTTTCTTTCTGTCCATACTATGCATTTTTCAAACATTCACTCACAGAGCAGACCAGCAAAGAAATGTGTACAGATATTTTAAAATATACCATGGCCCTTTGTGATATAGGATGTTTAAGCTAACATGAGTAAAACAAGTGTTTCAAAGTCCTTCTTAAAATTTTTTAGAATCCAAATAGGTTATGAATTGGGAACAGAAAGGAGAAAAGCGGAGAAAAATGCCCAACAGAGCCAACTGGGATGGGGAAAGAATTGAAGAGTACTTGGCCTGACAAAAAGCATGTTCTCCACCAGCTTAGACTACAGCTCTGTAGTCAGCAGGCCGCCTGGGACAGGGAGTGTGACCCTGCTGACCTTGGGGTCTGTAAGGACGCGTCCTCTGCACACAGAACTGGATGTACAAAGCAAGGAGCTAGTCGCCACTAAATAAAACAAGGCAAACCCCCTTTGCTCCTCACCACTTTGGTTTGGACAAGGATCCTTTGTTGTTGTTCTCTTTTTAATTTACTTTGTTTTTTTTCCTTTTTAATTCAGAAACATAGCCACAGTGCATACACGGAGAGTGAAAAGCCACGAAGACCGTCTTGACGAAACAAGCTTTCTAAACACACCTGTCCGGCGTGGAGCTTTCTCTGGGTCTGTACAGACAGTAGAGCCACTATTTCTTATCCATACAGACGGAAAGAAGCAAGGTTCTCTATAGATGTTAGAAGCATGACTTTGTACGGGCATGGGGAGCATGATTTCTAATCCTCCAATTTGACCCCGGTTTCCTATTATGGAGAATGGCTAAGGCAACACTTTTAAAACTGTTCTAGAAATACGAATGGGGGGGCGGGGGGGGGGCACAGATCCTGGTCCTGAGGTTATATCCAGGACAGCCCAGATAGCTACAGACAGGAGAAGAGTCAGCGGGTTACAATAGGGCACCTGCTTTGAGAAACAGAAGATAGTTCACCAAATTCCAACTGTCTCTCTGGTGTAAAACTGATCTACAGTACTTACTTAATGGGAAAGACAGGAGAGGGGGAGGGGAAAGAAGAGGTATGAAGAGGGAGAGGGAGAGAAAGAGGGATATAGAGGGAGACTGGGAGGGGAAGGGAGAAGGAGATGGAGAGGGGGGGCAATCCTAGATATTTCTCAAACTTCCAAAGGTACTAAATCAGATGTTTTCAGATGGGGAACATAGATTCTGAATTTTCACCAAGCCTCTTCCAGAGTCACCCTTTCAATGCTCCAGACACATTGTCTGGAGGCAGGAAGTGAGCCACAACCTTTCTCCTGGATCTTTGAAAACACTTTGTTCACTAAGTATCTAAGAAATGAAGTCACAGAAGAAAGGATTCAGAATGTCCAATGAGAAGTGAGTTTCACAGTGGATATCAACCATCAGCCCAAGAAGGAAGAAGGAACACACAGAGCCCAAAGCCCTCCAGAGAACTGAGTGTCCATCATGGACCTCCCACTGTGAGCTGAGCTCTGGGGGAGAAAGGACCCTCCCCCCCACCCCAGATAGCATGTGTTCAAAGACCAAAGCCGGAAGAACCTTTAGTGGGGACAGCGACCTGTCCTTTGTACATGGTGGTCTGGATCTGAACACAAATGAACACACCACACCAGAAACAAAACGAGAAATACCTGGAATTGTTTTCCAATACCCCCATAAAATCTACAGAATCCGGCAACAGTCAGGCCTCTACAACCTAAAAACATAGACCCTCCAGCACAGGGAGATGGCTAAACAAAGGCACCCCCCTACATCCTGTCTCCCCCCAGACAAGATAAAAAGCTGTCATCTGATTCAATCAGACTGCATTCAAGACAGGGAGTTCCAAACTGTATCTGAGCAACTAGGCAGGCTCCTTCACCCCCATTGGAAGCGCTGTGTACATTTCTTAATGGTGCACGAACCAGACAGTGGTTTCAAACCTTCTGGTGGGTGAAATTCCACATTTTTAGTTGGAAAGAATAAACAACATGAGAAAATGAGTCTTGAAGAACAACATGCGCAGACACAGCAAGAAATGTAAATATTAGCATTGACAACTTTAGTGTCGTCTGCTGACCAACTTTTATCACCATGGTATTTCTGCGGTTATTTTACCTTTTTCTGTGGTCCTTTAAAGAACAATGTGGTTTGTTTCATTTACTTGAGTACCTGTTTGTTAGCAAATATGACTCCACTAAAGCAACAAGCATCAGGCAGAATTATAACTATAGTCCTCTAAACCCTTGCCACCCTTTAACTACATGGCACATATCTGTAAAAGGCAATGATCGTGTATATTGAAGATTCAGTGTACTTAATGGAATGTCATAGTCATACACACAGACATGAACTTATTTAAAAAAAAAATAAGTATCATCATTAACTCCAAATGAACCTCTGGGAAAAGAGTATAATCTGTCTTGAACTGGAATTTTAAAAATTGTAAATTTAAGAATTATAATAATAAATTATGTCTACAGTGGCCAGAGCAATTCTGGAACATGGTTCATCTCATTAAAAGCAGACAAGGTTTCTACCCATAATCTCTTATAACTCCAGAGAAAGACAAGCAGGAGATAGGGCAGGTCACAGCAGTAAGCCCTCCACAGATTCTCCAGTTGAGAAGAATATCATTTGGACCACACCAGTATTTCTCTAGTTGTCTTCTGTGTGGTACAGAAATGTTCATAAAGAGAGAGGATGACTGAGAAAATCATTTGGTTGTGAGCTATGTAATAGAAAGTTTAAGAAATGGCAGGGAAGAAAAAGAAAGTCATCTTTCAAAAGATGATTTCTGTTAAACTTCAGTAGAGGGGGGGAATCCTAGGCCATTAGTCTGTAGTGTTGGTTAATAGTTCTCCTTATTTGCAGAAGACAATGAACGCTAATGAGTTACATCCAACAGCTCCAAGACATGAATTGCTGTGTGTGATTCACAACTCCTTCCGAGCCACGTGCCTCTGTGCCGTCCCTCTCTTAGTTAAGGTTTGAAATTAAGGTTATTATTTATGAGAGAAAGTTGGAGTGACATTAAGAGCTATCACAATTCACCCAGACCATCGGTGGGCGAGGGCGGTTCCATTTGGAATGAATGGGGGAGAATAGACTGCAGGCCAAATATTTAAACAGGGGTGCAAAGGATACCCACACGGCACCGCACGCACCTGTCGCTGTGAAATTCAACACTCACAATCGAAAGGGCATTTGTGTTCACAAATCAAGTAATTATATCCCTAACTATCCATCTGCATATGCAATTACCCAGTCTGTTGCACAGAAAAGCAGATTTTTGCAGGTGTTTCCCAGCCATCTTTCCTTCAAAATCCAGTTGCCCTTTATGTCCTGAAATCTGGGCACATACCAGTCCTCTAATTGAGACTTTGTGGTACCATGGTGAAGATCAAGTGCTGTGTTTTCACAGATCACATTCACATACAGAAGACTCTGTAATCTAATCAGGCACTTGCTCCATATTGCCACTTCACGGATGGCTTAATGGGTTCTGCTAACACCTTGGAGTTAGAGGATGGAAGGTGGCCCTCGCGACTCTTGGGTGACTCTCTTCCTACGCCCCTGACGGGTTCCAGTTTTGCCCACCTATCTTCAGGTCTCAGAGTTACAACTCTGGGATGCCAAGCTAAGTCAGAGGAGCAGGATGACAGAGCAGCAGCCTGAGAAGATGAGTAAGTGTGGCGGTGGGCAGTGTGCTTAATCAAAAAGGAGCTTTTCAGAAATTTAGAATCACAGACATTCACACTGCCGAATGGTTGCTTATCCGAGGAACTTGTTAAACAAACACCTGTTCTGATTGCCACAAATTATAGTGTGTGCTGTAGTATTAAACTCAAAAAATCAATACCATCTCCATCCTGAGGGCATCTAGGGACCAGGCTCCCTGGAGAATCTTCTGTACATGAATGTGATCTGAGCTGACTGAATTCAGTCCAGATCAAGCCATTCAGAATCTGAGGGCTGACCGGCACATCAAACTGCCATCAGATCCAGTAATCAGTCAAGAAAAGGAAAAGGCGTATATCACGGCTCGGGGGTGGGGGGTGGGGGGGGTATCCAGTGTCTCAGGCTGTACCTCAAAGACTTTTTCTAGAACTTCCATCTTGCTCACTTCCACATCACTTGAAATCAATACTCATGTTCTCCTAGGTTGTCCTTTCTGTGAAGAGCTCTTTAAGGTTTTTTGGCTTCCTTTGATGTACATACACAATAAAGGAAGAGGGAAAAGAACAGTCATGGAGTTAATTTTGTTATTCCTCGCAGAGACTTCTAAACTCTTTTAAAATTACTTTTAAATAAATCTCATCTACAACCTTTAGACCTACAGACGATCCCAGCTTCCCTTTTACTAGCTAGGCATTAATCACACATGCCAGATCTATGGTGGAGAGATAGTGGCGAGATAGTTAGTCCTAAGTCAAGGCTTTTGGTTTATCTTTGTACCAAGGAGGAGACACTTCTGGCCCCCACATACAATCTGTCTACCCAGCATGGGAGTCTGGGCAGTTGGAGCTCACAGAGCTTGGCTGCCTTACACTCAACAATCTCTGTTATCTACTTCATTCATTCAAGAGCTTGCCCAGAGCCCAGAGTAAAGGACACTGTCAAGACTACAGGATGGGTATTGAAAGGCGAAAGGACATGAATTTTTGAAATATATCTGTCATCTCTTGGGAGACAGACAAAAGCATTGGGTTCTAGCCAAACCACACCTCTCCTAACAGAACGGCCAACATTGGCCATAATTCAGCTACCATTGTCTTAAAATATTTGGGGAGTTGACCTCATTATCTATACACATATCACAAATAGTATTTTAGGAGGGAAATGTTGTTAGCATGAATGCTATGATACTGGACTAAATGGAAGTATTAGCAAACAGCATTTCAAAAACAAGGACTAAACAAACACTACCAACCTAAAAACATTTTGGAGCACGTCACATGTGATCGTGAAGGCCTTTAATCCCAGAGGCAGAGATAGGTGGATCTCAGTGAGTTTGAAGCCAGTATGTCTACATGGGGAGTTCCAGGA
Organism: Mus minutoides; assembly: GCA_902729485.2. Classification (NCBI taxonomy): domain Eukaryota; kingdom Metazoa; phylum Chordata; class Mammalia; order Rodentia; family Muridae; genus Mus; species Mus minutoides. Next base: position 2,827,059 of record LR749562.1, on the reverse strand, counting down.
TAGCAAGGGCTCTGTAAAGAGACCCTGTCTCAAAAGAAACAGAGAAAAAGCACTCTGCAGGTAAGTTATCAAATCCCAGTGTTTTGAGCACAATGTTCCATCTGGGAGCTGTGTGGTAAACAAGGGAGGAGTCTTCTGTCAGAGCCATTGGGGGTCACTACAAACTATGTCCCGGGGTGTTTTACAATACTAACACATACTAAGCTCAAAATGAAGTGGCAGTTAACAAGCTCTTAAAGTGGCACGAGGCTCTTAAAAAACCTTCTCTACATTATTCTTACAGAAAGTTCTGCAGAAACTATGTGGAATAAATAAAACTATAAATTGCTGCCTGGTGGATCACTAGACAGCTATAAAGATGAAGTCAGAGATATGGGTACTTAAGCACTTCTTACCTGATAACACTTAAATGCAGAAAAAATATTTTTAAAATTCATTTGTAAATCATATATGTTATTTAACCAACTTTCTTCAAACACACATCTCTCAAGTTAACTCAGACCATAATTCTCTGTCTGTGGTGGTTTGAATATGCTTGGCCTAGGGAATGGCACTATTAGGAGGAGTGGCCTGGTTGGAGGAAGTGTGTCATTGTGGGGGTATGCTTAGAGAGACTTTTCTCCTCGCTGCCTGGAAGACAGTCTTCTCCAGTTTGCCTTTGGAACAAGATGTAGAACTCTCAGCCACCCCAGTTACCATGTCTGTCTGGACACTGCCATGCTTCAGCCTTGATACTGGACTGAACCACTGAACCTGTAAGCCAGCACCAATTAAATGCGACCCTTTATAAGAGTTGCATTGGTCATGGCATCTCTCCACAGCAATGGAAACCCTAACTATGACACTGTCTCTGCAAGAAGGTGACCATGAACTCTTGCCTTCAGGCGCTGGGGCCTTTTAAAGCTAGTCCTTAACCAATTTTCCAGGTCCATGTTACAAACATAAACAGAAAAAATACATTTCATTTACACTAAAATACTGCAAATTGGTGAAACGAAGGCACTTAGAACATTGCAGTATATCAGACTTGAGGTCAGATCTTTTGAGCATGTTATCATCATCTCTGTATGTTTGGAATGCTTTCCTTATCTTTACTTTCATCGTCAGGATTATTAGTAATACAATTATTGTTATTATTTATCTCTGTGGTGCTGAGGATCGAACACAGGGCCTCTCCCGCATGCTAGACAAGTGTTCTACCTCTGAACTAGACCCCCCCCCCCCAACTCAAAATATCACATTCTATAAAAATAAATAGCTGGAATTATTTCTCTGGCCAAAACACAGCAATTTAGTTGAAAGATTTATAGGAATACCCATGTGGACAGGTTCACCAGGACAGGTCAGGGACACACAGAAAGAAAAAAAAAAAAAAAAGAGCACGCAGCCTTTGAGCTGGTTCAAGTTCTTCTCTACCAAAGTAACCACAGACCACATTTGCTTGGGGGGAGGCGGGGCTCACATGAGAAGCATAGGAGTGGACGGGATGGGGGAGGGGTGCATTGGTTGCACAGAGGAAAAAAATACCAGTAAGAATAAAGGGGACATACTGAAAAATAGACCTTCTTTTCAGATTAGTATTATGATTTAAGTCCACTTCAAAATGGTTTCAGCCTTATTAAAATTACATTAAAACTAGCCCTGGTACATTTGCATTTAAAGCACTGCTTCATGCTACTTAGCTAGAGCTGAATTCAGTCCCCATTGACTCAGAGTATTAGGGCACTACGGTCACCGACAATTCTTTAGGATAAAAGATAATAATACTTTGAACTAAAGGGTTTAAGGAACATGAATGAGGGACCTGCATGCATTGGCATGGTAGGACAGTCACCTGAGACATGAAAGCTTTGGCACTGGCTAGTCAAGGGAATCAGATCACACATGGCCCTGCCCAAGGGGCTCACACTCAGTTGAGAACACTGTGCACCCTTGTAAGAACAAAAGTCATGACAAAGGAAAAGACTAGAGCCTCAGTTACAGCTACTAACTTGATCCTTCAACTACTACACTAAGAGAAAAGATACCTTGTTGCAACATGTATAAAGGTTGGAAACAGATAATGAAGTCTTTCTTTAGAAAAAGAAAGAACTCTACACAAAGCAACCCAACCTGAACAAGTGGTCTTGCCTTTCTTTTTAGAGAGAAGAAAAGCATTCTTAGATCTAGTTCTTAAACCATCGCTAGCTCAGCCACAGGGCTACTGGCTATAACCCACTCAAAGCTGTTGACTCACAAGAACCAAGAGGTGAGTTGTGTGCCCATTTCCTGAGGCTTTAAAAACAGAACTCAGTCCCAGTCTAGATCAACCTACACTAACTCGATGAAAAGGCGAAGAATTTGAGACGAGTTTTGAAGATGTCCACAATTTCCTAACTCAGTACATCGTCTGTTTATTTCTGCTTCCAATGGGAAAATGACTTAATTGTTTTTAATCTTGTCCTAAACATACATAGATGAGAAAATGCTTTGGAAAGTTCAAAGTATTACACAAAACTATTATCATCATTTAATTACCAGAGAAGTTGAGCAAGTACATTTTATGAGAGCCAGCCTTTTCTACAGCTTCTTAATTAAAAGGAAAATGCGAATGTGAAAGAATCCCCCACTGCACACAAATATACTTTTAAATGAAAGAGGTTTTTTAAAGGCATCCGAAGTCAGTCACTAAGACTTTCTTAAGTTCAGTAAATACTTTCAGTATCGAAAAAATGTTAAAACAACAACAACAACAACAACAACTAGTTAAGTGGAATGCCCAAAACACACAAATAGGATTAGTTGTATTGAATTCCATAGCAGGCAGTAATTTCTAAAAGAACAGCACACATGCAAACCTAGAGGTTGGTACTTTGCATCATATATATGTATATATGATACATATTCAATTTATAGAAAACCACACTGGAACATCACGTGGCAGTCTATCAGTGTGCACATTTTTATTTATGCTGCTATGCATTCAGATTTTTAAAGTAGGCTCAGTTTGTACTTTCCAAGTGATTGAATAAATGTTGGCTGGATAGGGAGAGTGTGCCTCGTTACCCCATCTTCCCTGGGAAGACGGGTGGGGAGAGGGTCTCCTGCTGCCCTCTATCCATTCGTTCCTTAGTTCGGACACTCAGGACCACCTTCCTGTCCTGTTTCTGCCTGCCTCTGAGTTTACAAGCACACACGACTGCACTGTTTTTTCGTTTTTTGTTTTTTGTTTCAGAGAAATCACCCACAGCTGTGGCGAGCAAGAATGGAATAAGCAAACACTCGCTTATAACGCTACGCATGGAGGTGGCAAGTGAGCCTCAAAGTTTTCACACATCTACTCTGCTTAGAGCTGCCAAGTGGAGGACCTAAATTCAAGTGCTTTATAATTGTTACAAATTGTGCCAAAGTACACTGTGTAGCAATAAATTACGAAGCTTATCTAAATTATAAAAGTAATTAAACTTTCCTCAGATACTCATAATTCTGCCCTCCATAAATTTTCTGTTCATTGCATATTCAATAGCTCTGTGTTCCAGTTAGATGAAAACAAGGAAAGGAAAACGAGAAAAAAGAGAAATAAAGGGAGGGATGGTTTGGTTCCAAGAACAACCATGCGTATATAACATAGGACACACCTAAACTCCAGAGAGGCGTACACAATGGCTTTCAGGATCTGCAAACCGCAGCAAGTGTTAATGAAAATATTTATGCTAGGGACAATTCTGGTAGGAGCTTTTTGTCGTTTGTTTTCCTCCCATTATGACAAACATTTGTTTTAGCACAAGTTCTGTCCACCATCCCGAAGCTTCCTCCAGATTCACTCACGGAACTGTAAGTCTTGGTTAGCATATCACTGTACAATTTGTTACAATACTAGCAAAACTAATGATGGCAACAGTAACCCGGTCCCAGGGCCTTGCCATTCGCCACTGGGGTCTCTTTATACACTCCAGATAGTAAGAGCTCCACCCACCACGGAAACAAGGCAGTCTGGGATGGATTACAGCTGCTGCTTGAAATCAAGCACAACGGGAGCTGTGAAATTACAAAACTCAAAAGTTTACAGCCACCGGCAGTACTGGGAGGAATGTTAGCATTTTTCAAGCTTAAACTTCAAAAAAGACCCCAAATGACTTTTTGATATTCCGAAAGGGGAGGGATCTCTTTTCAAAAGGTTCAGCCACATTTCCCTGTGGACACAAATCAGCCGAGCAGGTGGGATAGTGGTGAAGGGAGCCCCTGTTTTAATGACATTTCTCCAATGATTAGCAAACACAGTGAAGAAATTAAGAAGTGCACAGGTTAAGGCCCAAGTTTGGGAGCCGAGCCTCAGCATCGCCTGAGTTTTCTGTTTGGGTGCCTGGCTCCTCAGCCCCGATTCACGGACTTTTATTTTCGTATCTATTTCAATTTAACGAAAACATTTATTTTTATAAACAGAAAAGGAAATGAGTTTGAATAAGATATACTTATGTAATTACCATATCTAATAGCCAATTACATGTCCTTACATGAGCAGATAAATAATATATGCACATACATTTATCAATCTTGTCTGTGAGGCAAACAGAAAAGGAAAGTCGACGAAAACCAAGCTACTGTACACAGCGAGCAGTTTTCATTGTCTTATAATTGTATATGGGAAGTAATGTTTGTCCTCAACAAAGCCACAGACTCAAATCATTTGGTTTAAACCTTTTAAAATCAAGCTCCACTATGTAAGTAATGTATTAAATATATTATGTGCCCAAGAAGTTCTATGATATCACTAGTTACATTTTTTTCTCTTGTTGTAGAAAATAAAAAGCATAATATTCAAGTTCCTACAAAGCTATTAAAACACTAATTATTTTAACATCGGGTTAAACACTTTGAAGATGACATCCATGGGCAGTTTCTGTTAGAGTGGGATCAGATGTGGTAAATGCCTAAAGTATCCATTAACTAAAGCTACTTGAAAGTGGAAGGGTTGGGGGGGTGTAGGAGGGGAACCTCTGACACACACATGAATATGAAATTAATTCATTATAATCGGTGCTACTACAACGAGCACAAATTAATTCATCACAGTGGAAGGCACTACCCACTTGTTACACCAACTGACAGAAAACAATAGGACTCCACCACCACCAGGTGACACGCATGGCCATGGGCACGACTGGCTTGTCAGTCACACCAGTAGTTCCTTCCCTGTAAGTCTGTATGAAGACATTTTCACAAGGAGGCGCTTTACCCACCAAGTTAAATCAAACATAAGAGGGGAGGATGCCTGCTACCACGAGTTCTTCTCGCTCTGTGTACTGCCTGCTGGGGGCTGGTCCAGGGACGGCAGATGGAGTGCTTGCTGAGGCTCCGTGCTAAATGATGTGTCCACACATTTTGTCCTCCAGAAGTGGACTCTGGCCTTACGTGGCTTGGAGAGAGCATTGCTCAGACTGAAAGTCTGGGCTCTAGCACATGACCACCTTCCTTAAGAGCAAACCTGGTCTTCTGCCAGACAAGTGCAAACTCACCATCCCTGACAGGAGCTAATGTGATAGGCAAGGCCTGCTGCTGTCTTATCCCTAAGAGACCCTTTCTAGATGGACACCAACAACCTTTAGAATCCTTATCCACAGGCACTAGATCAATCCTGAGAGTCTGCACTCTACCACAAGGACAGTAAATGAATTCATACTCTCCTCTAGAAGAAAAATGTCTGCCGGCTTTCCTTCTCCCAAACTATTGGATGTACAAACCTCGTACCTACATCCCAGGGGCCACTGTCCATTCTCACTTCCAATATCATCACCTTAACCACATCTTCAGCCTTTAGTAATGGGACCATCTAACCTGGGTGTTACACAGTGTAGCTGCATTTTCTCAGTTATTTCAAGTAAATGGAGGCGGCGGGAAACTGCATTCAAGAGAGAGCTTTTCCCTACCCAACATGCCTTTCTCCTTGAAAATGAGCAACAACCGGAAATGACAGCCCTTTCCTTAGCAAATACTCCTTCCAGCTAGGGACAGCTGGGAAGTTTAGTCTTCAGTCACTTACATCGTTATTCTTATGGAAATATTTCCCTTCTTCTCCTGAAATAGGAAACTATGTTTGTTTGCTTCATGGGTCTTCAGAGAAGGGTTGTATGGCCATGGACAGTCCTGACCCAAGAAATAACAAGTGTGGGTCATGAAAGGCTCCTGTGTAATGTCAAAAGAGTTATTTTTTCAAAATCTGTCTTGGTGTCCCATAGGACTGAACAGTAGGCATTCTTCCCCATGCTAATCCATTCCCAATCCTTATTATTCAGCCTTTGTGGGGGCTGACACTGCGTCAATACATCTGCACATCACAGATGTAGTACTTGGGCACAAAGCAAGGAATCTGCCATACATGGGAGCAGAGAGTATCATATTCCCACCTGAGAACCAGATACCAATGTATGCTGAGAGCCCTGGGGAAAGCAATAGGCATTTGTGTCGTTAGAAACAGGACAAAGGAAAGGCTTTCAGCACAAGGTGATGTACCTTGCTCATAAAAACAGGGGAAGACTTGTCCAGCCCAGACTAGTCGTACCTGTTCATGAAGGAGACTAAACATTAGAAGGCCCTAGTGGGCCTTGAGAATAATCCAGTTGAAGTGGGGCTGGGGATCAAGCATTCATCCCTTTGCCCATGCTCCCAAGTGACAATAATCTGCAGCCAGGAACACAAGTCGCTGAGACAGGAGCCGACATCCACCATGAAACCGAAGAAACAGCTTTACCAGGAGGAGGATAGAAAGCAGTTCAGAATGACAGCCTCCCTAGCTAGCTACATCCCACATGAACCTCTTATTAACATATAGATTCCTAGACCTACCAAATTGGAGCCTCAAGAACTGGTGCTCAAGAATGTCCTACATATGTTTTAGAATCTCCAAGTACATTAAGATTGTCAACCAGAGTTGCAAACCTCTGGCTCAGGCACAACTCAGAAGCTCTCTGTGGCCCCCGAACTTGGTTGGTTTCCAACACAATGCTTTAAGGTTTAGATGGGTTCATGAGAGTGTGCCTGCCGGAGAAATCAGAACAGCGGGGGGATGAGTGGAGGAAGGGGAAAGTATTTAAGAAAAAAATAAAGGGAAAAGAAACCTAAGTGTCCTCTAAACACTTATGCGTCTGCTTCTAAAAGGGCTGGTAATGAGCGGTGGATGCAGCAAAGACCGAATGAAACTAAATTTTGTACCAGTTCATTTCAGCACATCCTGTTTATACGACTATTTAATGAGTCATTCAGCCAGGATGATTTTCTGTCTGAATATGTTAATTGCCATTTTTTTTCATAGCTCTCTATTAAACAGTACAGATAAATAGGCAATGCCGGTGTTTCTTGGTGCTATGAGCCCCTCACCCTCAAGGGGGTGGGCAACACGAGGGAAGATGGGGGACTCATCTTTTAAGCATCTAATTCTTTCACTGGGTATTGGCATTTGGGACCCCACTTCAATTCACAAGCATATGCTAACGTTAGCATTAAAGGGAAAACGGAACAAGTGCTCTTTCCCATATGCCACTGGCTTCATTCTATCCCGAAGAATTAGCTCCGACAACAGGGCAGCAATGTGAAGCCTCTTACTGTAAAGTTTTTCCCCTCACATCCCGCCCTGGCCCCCACACTTTCAGGAGGTCAATATGGCTATTTGGGGAAAGGTAAGCCACAAAGAAAAAGGGGGTGGGTTTGTTTTAGTCACCCTGGTTTTCTTTCACGTGCAGCTTCAGGTACCAGTCAGTGTGTAATGATAACTGTCAATAACCCAGCCACCCAGGTGATCCAGGAAATGGGTGAAATGTCTCCTGAGTATTTTCAGATTATGTTTAATGAATGGTTAAGATAGTTCATTTTTTTTATATCTCATATATCCCAGAGGGAAGCAGAATTTATAAATGTAAAACCAGAATAAGCATCAATGCTAAAAATAAGGTAATAACCCACACTGGAAAACCATATGCCCACCATAACCTAATAAGTCAAACCACTTCTAGTATATTTTGTGCACTTATACAGTTTCCAGTGCCTCCATCTTAAGTGTAAGCATTTGCATTAAACAGATTATATAGCATTGCACTGCTTTGGGGAGAAAGAAAGAATACAAACTTCTTTACTTTTAATTGCTACGTTTACAAAAGTTAACCGGTCAAACGTAATGAAGTTCTCAATGGGATCCTGACATCAGACATCTTTCATAAATAAAGGCAAGGCAACAAAAAGATGAAACTCAGTGGCAAAAGTTTATTGGTCTTTGTACCTACTAAAGAGACTTCGTAAAGCACAATCATTGCTTTGAGTGGCGGCTAGCAACATCGAGAAGGACAGATTGGATTTTAAAAGAGACAGATCTGACCTAAAGGAGACAAATTCTACAGCAAAGGAGAAAACCGAGGAAACAGTTTGCAGCTTAAAAACCCTTGAAAGGAAGCATCATCTTCAGAAAGAGGGGGAAAAAATCCCACATCTTTGCTGAGGGAAACAGCTGGAAACAGGAAGCTTTCCACTCCCCTCCCGCTTTGGCTCTGCCACATCCCACATCAGGAAAAGTCAAGGCTGATTTCAGTTCAACCTCTTTTCAGCGCGAGGGGGAGGGGCCATGTGGATGCAAGCAAGCTCATCTGGAAGGCTCAGGCTCCACTACAAGTCACACACACAAGGGTCAAAGACAAAAGAGGTAGCAGATCAAAAGCAGCACTTGACAGGTCTTCATGGCACAGGGGACCGACCGCAGGCTTACCTGGCCTCCCTCAGTAAGTCCCCAGCTCCCCGTCCAAAAAATAAACCAAAAGGGTAATGTTAGTTGTAATGGGGTTTCCTCTGCCTTTGTTGTTTTCCTTCCTTATGGAGAAAAGGGTACAATCTCTTATGACACTGAATCTGAGTTCACTGACTCTTAGTTACTGCTCTACTTGGACATCTAAAGTTTTAATCTGATCTGCTGATCCCCTCACGGATTTTCCTCCCACGGCTACCTGAAAAATACGGGTATAGAGTTTATCCTGATATTTAAAGGGCAATGTAGCTGACAAAGAGAAATTTGGGTTAGAAGCGTTAAAATGGTTGGTAACCAGACAATGAAGTGGTAAGCTCAGCAGATTGTACCCGCCAACATGCCAACGTCTCAAATCACTCTTGTGCTGCCATTTGGGGACATCTTTTCAACCATGAATACACAGCCAGACAATATAAGGGAAATAAACACAAAACTCTTTAAAATTGAACACCCTGACCCATGATGTCATAGATACAACACACAGAGCATTCTCAAAATGGTGATTGACACACAAGCTAAGGAAGGGAATTCACATGCACATTACATGTAAGTGGAGAAATTAATGACTCCTTTCTTCTAAAGATATTCTCAATAGACAGGAAAATTTCTCCGCATAAGAGGTTTCAAGCAGGATATGTATGAGTATTAACTCCATCCACACAGACAGCTTCAGAGTAGGTGTCTTCAAATACTCAACCCTACAGTGGAATATTCTGATGCCATGGCAACAGTTTAATCTCTAAAAGATGTCAACTGTTAACACATAGTCTGTGCCATCGCCTTACCAATGGTTACTAATTACCTTCGATTTATTCTTTCTCCGTTCTGAATAACTTTTATTTGAACAAGTTACTATGGAAGCACTATAGCTTTGACAATCACCATGTCCTATGATTTTACCAGTGTCTATCCCTAAAATAAGAGTGGTCCTTGCCAACAAAGCAAGGGGAGGTAAGTATTTGTGTCATTCTTGGAACATCTATCTCCTTGGTCCAGTACAATACAATGGATAGTCCTAGAAACTCGAGTTAAAAAGAGATTTAAGAGAACTGAAGAGATGAATCAGTAGATGAAGTAAGTCCTGAGTTCAGATTCCCATACCTCCATAAAAAGCCCGTACAGTGGTAGATGTAATCCCAGCCCCGGGGGTGAAAGAGAATCTTTTGGGTTGGCTGGGACGTGCCCTATGAGTTGCAAGTTCAGTGAGAGCCCCTGCCCCCAAAACTAAGGTAGACAGTGATTGAGGAAGAAACCTTCTGTCTGCCTCTGGCCTATACACACACGGCACAAGCACGAATTTTTTTTTTTTTTTCAAGGAAAATGTAACTTATTGAATCTGGATTTTCCTTATTTGGAGCATCAACTTGATTATGAATGGAATTTTTGCATATTTTTATTCTCAAAATATTATCCTCAAAACAGCCTATGAAAAAGGAAAAATAGGAACTGTCTCTTCTATTGCCTAAACTGAATACAATAGGCTGACTATCTTCAACTAGGCCACAAATACAAGCAATAGTGTCCAGACCTCCATGCATGCGAACCTAACATTTCTCATAATTTCTACTAATGCCTAGAAAATAATTACATCAGGTATCACAATTTGCAGGTCAAATTGAAGAATTATTCTTGCTCTAGTATATGCCTAGGGAATGTAGATTCATTAGGCAATGACAGTAATTGGCCTTGTCATTGAGTAGGAACAAGGAATTGAACAGCCAGTCACCTTTGCTTTGAAAGCTATTCTAATTGGCCACATGCACTCCTGGCTCTGTTTTCTTCTGTGATCAATAAGGTTTATTGATCACCCACTTATTGCAGCAAGGCCATGGTCAAGAAGATAAGTTTGAATCCATCACCTCTAAGCTCTACGAAAAGGCCAACGTGCTTAGGAGAGGACAGAGACGTCTCATCTGTTGAGCCTCAGTGAGAAATGAACATTTCCTGGTTTATCTTCTGAAGCTTCACAATTGTGGGAAGATGCAAAACGAGCCTTGGGAGGAACCTGTGAGTTCTAGCAAAGTGTCCCCAAGAACTAAGACTGATGCTCCGGCCCCATCACCCTGATGTCCCTAAAAGACAACAATGGAAAGGAAGGTTGTTGTTGTTGTTGTTGTTGTTGTTGTTGTTGGTGGTGGTGGTGGTGGTGGTGGTGTTTTATTCCTTTAAGAGAGTTTTGGAGAAGTAATCTGTAGTTAAGAATGGCTATTGCTCTGTGTAGAGATACAAAAATACTAAATTTTTTGCTGTAACGAGGTTTTCTTTATAAACCTTACCGAAATCCAAGCAAAACCGGAAGCATGTTTGTTATCAATGTTATAATATGCCAAGAACACAAACACTATGTTTCTTCAGTGCTTTAGAGGGAATTGGGTTCTATGACTAAGTAATGGAAACTTTTCATGTACTTTTGATCCATCAAAGATTGATTTAAAAACAATAAAAGAGGCAAATCATTGCAATCAATGCCAATAATTTGGTATTGGTATCAATACCAAAGTCAATGGGAGACACCAAAAGACCACCAGTAGACCTTCCCTGGTGACCCACCTGCAGGCTCACGGCCCACTCTACCTCTGCTCCGCACATACCTGCTGCAAAATGGGCTGCCGAACTACTGACTCAAAAAACCAATCGAAGTATTAAAGTAAGTGAGACATCCCTTCCATATTTGGCAGGAAAGCCAAACCCAAATGTTCCAAACGTCCCTCAAGAACAAGCAATTATAAGGTGCACAAAGGCAATGGCTTTAAAACAACACGCTAATCCTAATATTAGTACCTTGGAAAAGGAAAACTGCCAAGACGCTGGAATAATGCCCAGTTCTCTGTATTACCTACAGCAATAAAACTGTCCTATAAATGTGAACAAGACAGTTAGGATACATTTTGGAGTGAGGTTATTGGCATTTTTTCCCCACCTCTCCATTCCCTAGGAGAACAAGTCTGACCTATGGAGACAAAACACAGCAGATGGTAACCCAGCCCGCTACTGAGAGCACTTAGTCAATCCAAATAATTCACATAAAAATGAGGCAAGATGTTCAATGATTTATGGCCTCGATTTCACTAGATAATTAAAGAATCTGACTCTTCCACAGAATCACCTTTTTATTGTCAGATGCTGAGTAGCTAAAGTGTGTCAAAACAAAATATTATTTTATGACCATTAACAATAAAATTATTACTAGGTACTTATTAATAACATAATTGGTATTATTATAGCAAAACGTGTGCCAGGCACTCTAGTTTGTAATTTATAGTGGATGATTTATTTATCCCTTACTATAACTCTAGAAACCTCTTCTACTACTGCATAGATCAGAAAACTGAGAATCAAATTGAAAAAAAGGAAAAAGAAAACAATGAAAGAAAAGCTAGGAAGAGAAAGGGTGACGCAGAAAAATGAATCTAGAAAGGAAATCTAGAGCTGTCTCTAGAGTCTGCAATTGAATGTGAGTAGATTTAATTTACTGCTTATAGCAAAAATTTTGTTTTAAAAACAGAATTCATTTACTTGAGAAATCTCAAGGCCAAGACCATCAAGCCTGCAATCCTGAACCCTTTCCTCCCTGGTCCCTGTATCAGAGCAGTGATCACCTCCCGTGTGATTGACAGGGGGTGATGGATGCTGAAGAGCTTAAGCTACTTCAGATTCTAAAAGAAAACTTTGAAATCTCAGGCTCGCATGATGGCCATACCACTGGTGCCCACAAATGCTAAGCCCTTGCAGGAAGAGTCACACAGCAGCCATTTCTCACTGTTCCCATGATCCTCCCTCCATGGGATTCTAAGGCTACACTTCCTCTCTCTACAGGGACAATTAGATGACATTCTAGTAACACAACTGTGACCAACTCAAAGACATGACGGGGATGCCCATCCATTCTCAAGTAAGCTCATTCTTGGAAATAAATGAATGAGTGAAAAGATGCAGGAGTCTTTCAAGTCTAAAATTGCATTTTCTTGGTGCAAGATGAGGTCAAATGTCTGATGGAAAACATGAGCTTTGATAAGGCCCACATTAAAATGTGTCTGTGCAGGTCACATGGGTACCCAAAAACCACTTCCACCAGAAAGCTTGCTCTCACCCATTTCCACAAAAGTATTGTAGTCATCATTTTCCTTACCTAACAGCAACATATGTCTTCTATGGAGCTTAGCTGTATGAGTGTTAATAGGCAACATCATGCCCGTAAGAAAAGAGGCAAACTCCTGTACCCATGCGTAGCAGCCACCACAGAGGGAGCCACGAAGTTGACCACCTCTAACCTAGATGGAAATGCTACATGAACACAAAGGCCCAGGGTGTATCTCTCAAGCTATGGGAGAATGCCTATCATATCATTGTTGGGCTCAAGTGTTAGTATTTTGTTCACTCAGATTCTCTGTTAGCCTAAAAGTAGTACCAGTGACCTCCAGTGAAACCAACATGGGGCATGAACAGTTTCCCTGGGAGGAAATGCCAGTGGTGACGTGTTGCTGTAAGTCTCCTCTTCCAGTTCATACTCACTGCAGAAAATTACCAAAGCAATACACTGCCTTCTAATGGATGAGCCAGAGAAAAGCTGGCACAGGGAGGGTACCTCCAACAAACACAATACACCCAACCTCTTCCCACCCATCTATGTAAATGCCTACAGAACCCTCTCGTTACTCCTTGTAAGCAACTAACTACATAGCCATTGCTATTAAGATGTAAGATGAAGCCGGAAGCCCTTTAGAGAACCGTGTTGCTCTCCACAGACCTGTAACGCGTGTGTTGAGACCCGCACTAGCTTGTGTCTAACTGGACTGCTACTGTGAAGCTTCCTGCCAGGACAATGCTTCAGCTATACTTCCAAGAAAGGCATTTGAAGGTCGATGTTTTTGATGAATGTCAAATGCAAGTATTTCTAACGAAAACTAAGAATGGGGCCTTGGGAGGTATAGCCCAGCTGGCAGAAGGTAAAGATGGAAGAACCAGAAGCACAAGGACATCCTCGGCTACATAGCAAGTTCAGAGCCACCCTGGGCTACATGAGACACCTCAAAAATAAATAGAGAATAAATAAAATCTCAAAAACTTAAGAGAGGTCCAAGATTTCTCCTCTCTGCCTTTGATTATACCAAAAAGACATGCTGAGGAGCAGTTACTATGAGTCAAACACTGTTCTTAAGACTGACAATGTATTGACTCATTGAATTCCCAGAAAGAAATGAAGTCGGCACTAGTATTAAGTCATTTTGTAAGGGAAATCAAGTAACTGTGTTATTCCAGGGTGTACAGAGAGGTAAAGCACTCAGATATAAAGTCAGAGGAGTCCACAGTGGGAAGTCTGCCCTTCTGGATTCACACTTGCTCTCTGATTAGAAAAGTCTAGAAATCTGTACTGTAAACACTGTTCCCATATTTACCCTTCCTTTCCTGGGATCTCTTCCTAACAAACGGCAAATATCAAAACCACAGGACATGCGAGGCGCTGCCTGCTACGCGTCTCCATTTCACAATCTCTCCTAGAAACATGCTTACTTTCCGAAATCATGTGCTGACTGTTAGCAATCCAAACAAAACTGAAATTGTATTTAGATGAACTGTTAAACAGATTATCTGCAGTAGGCATGGAAGCAAATCTCTTGTAAGTCACAGGGTGACTTTGTCCTGTGATCCAAACTCATTGTCTTCATACAGGCACGACATCTCCATTGCTCTCGAGTTGGATAAACGATTGATGGCCCTTTGAGTGATCCAAATCAAAAATCAGATTCATTAGAAATAAAAATAGCTGTGTGTGCCTAATTTTTATAAATGCTCAAGAAACACTAGTCAACTTACTATACTCAAGTAGTGAGGATTTCCTGATGCAAAGATAGGTACATGACGGCTTCTAATAGATACTGCTGTAAGATTGGGACATCTAAAACTGTACCATTATCTGGGTTTTCTTTTCTTCTTTCCTAATAAAACTATACTCGCATGTATACATACACTTACATACAAGCAAGACACATAAAATAAAACCAAGCTCACACAAAGACGCCACCCCTACCATAATAAACAGCGCTAAATCCTGGTAGCTCAGGGAATTTTCGGCCTTAATACACTATGTGTAGAAATCTACACTTGAAATATGTGATGTCTTCCCATAAGAGTAGCATGCAGAAAAAAGCTCTTGGAACTAGAAACCAAAGTGTGTTCTTTGTGAAAGTTGAATGGCAAAGGATCGGATTTCCCCTTTGAAAATATATTTATTTTTATTTTATGTGTAGTGTTGTTTTGCTTGCATATATGTCTGTGAACTAAATACATGCCTGGTGCCCACTGAAAGCCAGAAGAGGCTGTCAAATCCTCTGGAATTGGAGTTACAAATGATTGTGAGCCATTGTGTAGAACACACACTGTGTAGAACTGACGTTGGGTCCTGTAGAAAGGTGCCCTGGCCTTTTCTCTAGCACTGTGATCCTGTCTTAACACATTGTTTAAAGGCATCTAAGGCAATTAAAGATGGACTTTCTAGTGGTTAATGGTTACCTGGAACAAGTTCCCAAAATCACAGCTTATCTACAGGGGGATCAAGTGGGTTACCTCAAAGTCAAAAGCATTCCTCAAAATCTTGAATCAGAAGTATCTTTAGATACTTAAATAGTCTTAAAAAATCTCTCCCTGAAGTAGTCCATGAATCCAGACACTATTGGTGGTGGGGGTGGGGGGTGTCTGAGACAAAAATAGAAGGAAAGGAAGGGGAGGGGGAAATCAGAGGAACTTCACCCTTCAGGACTCTGGCCAGGGAAATTCCTTTGATAGTCAGTCCTGAAGCAAGCATGTGAAAGATTGAAATAATAACTTTCTTCGGAAATCGTCACACATGAAAATGGCTGGCAAAGATTATCTAACGCAATAACTCCTAAGAAATGGACCCTCAAAGGGAAAGCCACCCCAAAGAGTTTGTCGGAAGCACCACCCTCCCCGCCCCCAAATGATTTTCCTCTTTTCATCTGTGTCTCCTTCAGATTTAGCCTAACCTGAGCCCAGCCTCCCCTGCTGTTGGATGAAGGAGCATCCAGTGAATAACACTGACAGTAATGTCTGACTCAAGGTCAAGGGTACACATTTGTCACCTACAACTTCAGATAGAGAGCCCTCCGTCTATCCCATAGACTGAGTCACAGCGGCACCCTAAGGAAGGTTCCAGTGTAGAGAGAGTCAAATACATAGCACAAAAACATTAATGTCTTTCAAAGTTCACAGGGGATACGGGGGTTGGGGGGGCGCTTCAGACAGCAGAAATGTCTGCGGAATTCCTCATTAGTTTCTCACACTGCTGTGTACAACCTGATAGAAAAAACAAACAAACAAACAAACACATTTCCTTTCCAAAGTTTTAAAGATCAAACCCAGACTCATGTAATCTCGGCATATGTCCTATGTCTGACCTACAGTACCTTTCCAGAAAACTAACTCCTAACGACCACACTTCAATCCAGAAGTCAAAGGAAGTCTCCACTCAAGCATCTACTGAGGACTCAGAAGCTGACAGATCAAACATTTTAATAGACCAGGCTTTCAAAAATACAAGTTCCCTAAATATCTGCCTCTGCTCTCCCTCCCCAGAGGAACAGAAAGTGACAAATTCCTCATTATAAGTAGCAATGACACTGTTGAAAGACAACTTTATGAACTTGGGGTTAATGGATTAGAATCTCCCTCGACAGCAGTGTCTCTCAACCTTCCAATTGCTGTGACCCTTTAAAACAGTCCCCTGTGTTGTGGTGACCCCCACCTCCCCAGTCATGAAATTATTTGTGCTGCTGCTTCATAATGGAAATCTTGAGACTGCCATGTGTTATAACACTAATATCTGATACACGGGTTATCTGATATACAGCCGCCAAAGGGGTCTCGACCTACAGGCTGAGAACCACTGCTCTCAAAGGGACTTTCTTTGGAAGAAGTCTCCCTTGTTCCTTTTCTACCCTTCACAGAGACAGAACTCTGACTAATGACGATGACTGGAGATTTTCATTTGTTGGTATACATCAGTCACGAGAAGGGGAGAGGATGTGGACTGTGTGTTTGTGAGCCGTGTTAGAAATCAGAACAATAGCAGACCTTTACCGCAACAAAAATAAACTATGAGTCAACAAGATCTCTGGCAAACAGAGGCCTCAGGACGGCCATTGTTGAGCCTTCTGGGAATCCCACTCCAGTAACCAGAATAAAAGCAGGCCATGCTTCATTTCCTACAGCCGCTCCCCAGGCCTCTCTTGGAGATGTTTGTAAATTTCCTTCCTCTTCGCATCAGGCTGGCAAACTGTCGTCATTTCTTTGGGGTAATAATATCCTGTTGATGTCTGGGTTGGACTGCTCTGACTGTTCCTTCCACGGAACACGTATACTTTTAATATTACCTTTTACTTCATTGTAGTAAATTATTTTTCAATGTGTTTGAGCACAGTTCAGTAATGTATGACTGGAAGCAAGAAAGGGTAAGAAAGTTCAGTAAGATGTTGGGCTTATTTCTGGATTTACAACCCAGATTTTGGTAATAAAGCAACTCTAATCTGAAGGAAATAAGCATTCTCTGCTTTTCCAAGGGCTTGAAATATTTACCTACACTATGTTAATAGTAAATATATTCCTTCAATTCTTAATGTTGAAGTTTGGAAATTCCATGCATCAAAAGGAAATTCCTTACCATCCAAACACTGACTTATGAAACTGGTTTTACTGGATTCACAAAGAATACCAAGTACTTTAGGAATATAGTTCATAAATTCATTCCATAAATAGTTCCATACATCATAAATTCAGTCAAATGTACTAAATGATTAAGAACTTCTATCTACACAATGACACTGTTGGTTTTTGTTTGGTTTGGTTTGGTTTTGTTTTGTTTTTTTTCCCCAAAACTTAAGAAAAGGTCTGGTATACTAAAAGTGTATTCCTTAAATTAAAAGAAATTGAAGTGACTCCCAACAGAGTCACGTTTCTCAATAAAATTAGGGGATTATAAAGAGAGAAAACTATACAAAGGGATGCTCAGAAAAAACAATAGAAAAGTGAAACCATAAGCAATTGGCCTTGCAGTCTGGCAAACATTCTGGTCCTGGAGACAGCACTGGATGATTTGTAAAATACTAAAAATAACTGGCCATTACGATGTGTCACGTAGAATCTTCAGCATGAAAAATGTTCCACGTCACCAAGAACTCAGATTTTAAAAGAACACAAACCCTATGCTATTTTTGATATTTACTAAGATTGACAGTAGTACAAATGGACACCAGTTCTCTCAGTAGCAATCTGGTAAGAGCATTGAACCTAGTGAATCCCCACTAAGGTACCCCACCAGCATTCTCACGGGTGCTGGTGAGTTACTATGTACAAGGATGCTAAAGTCAGTAGTTCTCAGAAACTGAAAACATGACAGAAGACCCATCTGAAAGAATATCAGGCCACCTTGAGAAGTTTAGGCAGTCATTACACACCACTCATATCAATTGCTAAGAACAATATGCATATTTAATATAGAACTTTTACCAGGAACAGAATCTACAAATCATCAAAAGGTTACAAAAAGAAAGTCAGACATGTATAAGGTTAAAAAAACAAAAACATAGAATCAGTTTCCATGTAGCTTGTGTACAGCTTCAACAACATATTCCACGATATGCTTTACGTCATAGAGCTCCAAATTATTTAGAAAAATGGAACAATAAAAACAAAAAAGAATTAAAGACCAAGGGAAAACACGGTGTAGAAGATCTGACTAAGGTTTACCCCGGTAAGTTCAAAGATGAGAATGGCTGAAGAGGCTATTGGTTGACTGGCAAGACATCAGCTCACCAGCTCAGCCCTAGAGAGAGTCGGTGAGTGTGTCAGCCAGGTGACACGGAGGAAAGCCACCAGGGCTTGAGCATCAGGCCAATCAACAAACAACGGAAAACTCTAGATGCTAACTGTAGCTTCTGCTTCTAAATGAAGATTCCTGAGAGAGGTGAGAGGGTGTCTGTCACCTTCCGGGCTCCCCGTAGGTAGCACACTCCCCCCCCCCCCCCCCCCCCCCCCGTGCCTGGCATTTTGCACACTCCAGCTTTCACATAGTATGAAGAGAGTGGCACAGCATTGCCAACTACTGCACACTTGTTTTGAACCCTTCTTCACTGAGATCACACTCCCATTACTGTACAGTGCCCGGGTTCATTGTTTCCTAGAACCAAATCCCTCTGTGGCCGAGGCCTGACGAAGAATAGAAGACAGAGATCTCATCTTTAAAATAATGAGCTCGTTCCTGAACCTTCTCGCACCACCACCATATAAATATCTCATCTTGCAACTCTTTGGACACCAATGTCTGTGTGAATGAGTCAGAGGATAGCTTTTCTAACTAATATCTATTTTTGAAAGAGTTTTTAAAGATCACACTGCTCCTCTTAATTTTTCCATAAATATCTAAATACTCTCAAAGGTACCATTTAGTCTATACGTGTATCCCTCAGTTTGCTAACAAAATTTCCATGACTTCCAACTATTAAGTTAGGAAAGGGCAATTACCTTTAATGGCTACAAGAAATGATTTCACCTTCTCTGAGTAAAACATTAAATGAATAAGCTACTCCCCGTGAAGCAACATTTCAGAACACAAATAACAATGTCTTGAGATTTCAAACCAGGTTCACAAAACTTGGCAACTCTCTTCTGCCTCTACATAATAAATCCGGAAATTTTGGTTCTCTTTGAAAAGGCACATGCATGGAAGTTTGATGCTGGAGAGCCAGTGTCCCTGGTAGCCTCTGTGAATGCTAATTGAGTTAGTATAAACATATAAGTCCCTGTCCAGGCCTTCCCTTGTTATCTGAGACCAAACCAGAATCTACAAAGATAAGTCAGATCTATGTTTTTTATTTGTTTTGAGAGTAAATTCTTTTACAGAGATAAACTCTTGGCGTGTATTCCTCTTCCAAAAGATCAAAGATCACTTCTTCAAACACCAGGTTTCTCTCCTATCTTCCGTATCTCCTCAGATTTCTCCAGTATCTTTACTCGGTTGCTAGTGTTCTTTGAATAGTGCTAAACTTAATGAATATTGACATTCCTCCAAACTATCTTGAAGATACCCTAGGGTGATAAGGCAGCCACAGGAGTACTAGACTACCAGGCATCACAGTGTACATATCCTCTTCCTAAAGGACTCGGTGACCAAGCATGTATTTGAAAATATCATGCACATATGAAAAAAACACATGTGTATACTACCTATCTATACCACCTTATTGGCTTTTAGATATAATATCTATTGATTGGCTTAATCTTATATAGTTCTTATAGTAATGTATGATAATATACAGTGTATGACTCATTAGTAATTTTCATATATAGTAACTGAGTGCTGATGAAGGTTAAACACAATGTTCTCAGGTCACAAATGTGGCCATTTGATTCTGCCCCACATATTTTTTTTTTTTTAAGAGTGAAAATAACTTCAGGAAGATTAAGGAAACAAGGAAAATTCAGAAGCAACAAGGTTTTGATAACTGAGAATAGTGACTTCTTATTGGACCCTGTGTCACCAACACTTAAAAGGGGCAAAAAGGCTCTATGAGATGGTCCCTCGGACAAAGAAACGGGTCATGCAATCCCGATCCCTGGAACCCACTTAGGGATAGAAAGCGAGAGCCAGTTCTCAAGAGTTGTCCTCTGACCTAGACATAGCAGCATGGCAGGTGCCCCTCCCACGAGAATAGCAAAGTATTTTTAAAAGAATGGCAAAAAAAACCCAAAACAAAGCAAAGCAAGACCTAAAGAGTTATAAAAGTGCCTAGGAAAAGCAAGCAAGTACAGAGGGAATGAGTAGGGAATGAGGATGCTATAATGTAACCGTCATAAAAAGATATGGACTCACCAAAATGAGTTTGTCAGAGTCAGTCAGGAAGCAAGCAGTAAACATTTACTGTTTTCTAGGTACTGAGCTAAGGGCTGCAAACATGGCTGGGACAGCAGCTCTAAAGGCAGATCCTACAGTTCAACAGGGAAGACTGAGCATCTCAACAGAGTGTGCGGATAAATTAGAGAATCAGTTAGCTAAGACACGGCTTAGAAAGCAGGCCAGAAGAGCTAGACCTTGACTGGGTTTTGAAAGCCTGTGAGAGTTTCAGAAGAAGGGTAAGAGTCCAAAAGGTCGAGCAGTGAAGACGCTCAGCTGGCTGCTTTAGCAGAGGCTGAGGAAGATGCTACAGAGATGAGCCAGCATCTCTCGCGTTACATGGAGAATGGAGTGATGAGCAAGCTCTGCTGGGCTTGCAGGAATGTTTGTCTCAAAAGAGGGAGAAGAGTGAGGAGAGAATGTACATCTGTAAAAACTCCACACTCGGTTTATAGGATAGGAAATATGTGAACCTATTAAATACAGAAGAACCAGAAGAAAAGGGGTTGGTTGTTCAGAAGGCAGAGGTGAGCACCTAAAGGGAAGTAAGATGTTTCCACAAAGTGGTACCATGATGGTACTGGTAGTCATGGTGGTAGTGACCCGTGCAGTAGACTGTTAGAAGGCCGCATTATTGATCACCAACTTCTTCACCCATGCTTCAGTGAAGTATTAAGCCATCATGACACTGGATTAGATTGACTCTGGCGGATACAACACCATCAAAAATGATATGTGATAGTTAATACTGAATAACAACTTGACAGGATATAGAATCACATAGAAGTTGAGCCCCTGGGCTTACATGCTAGGCATCATATTGATAAGGCTGACTGAGATGGAAAGACACACTTTACCCATGAGTAGCACCATTTTATGGACTGGGGACCCTGGACTATGGAATAGAAAGGAGACAGTAAGTTGAGTATGAGCCTTCATCTCTCTCTGTTTCTTGACTGCAGATGTAATGTGAGCAGATGCCTCATACACCTGATGCCTTCTACTGCCCTAGGGGCAAACTTCAAACTCTGACCCCGAAAAAGCCTTTTCTCCCTTAAGTTGATCCTATCAGGGCATTTTATCACAGCAACAAGAAAAACAACCATTATATAAACTGTAGTTTAAATGGCACTTGCTGGCTTGATCTTTGTATAGCTTGATCCTATATCTGTGAAGCAGTGACATCCAAGCTTGCTTCTGAAGGTGTAACCAAAAGCATGGCAAACCAGTGGCCAGCTAGACCAGCGAGCCCTTCCATCCCACTGCATGAGACCCTGCCTGCAGGCATGTGAATGGCTGCCCAGGGAAGGGACCACCCAGCTCCGTTCAGTCCAAACTCTAGAGCTACAACTTGAAGTGTGGATAAATGAAGTAACCACCATTGTAAGATGCTAAGTTTTAAAAGTGCTCTCTGTGGTGCAGCAGATGACTTGTAGATCCTCACAAAATTCATGAGGATTTCAGACGCACAACAGAGAGGGGGCAACTGAGGTCCAAGCAAATAATTCTAAGAGTTTTGGCTGGGAAAAGATAAAATGCCTCTATGTGACATGAGAAATCTGAGGGTGAACAGCACACTGGGATTAAGATCAGAGGACCTAGCAACTTTGTGAATGCACATAACGTTATGCTTTGCATGTGTGTATGCTGCATGTGTACATGTCTGTGAGTATGCGCTGTGCAGATGTGAGTGTGTGTGTGTGTATGTGTGTGTGTGTGTGTGTGTGTGTGTGTGTGTGTGTGTAGAGCAGAGGTCAATGTCAGGCATCTTCCACAATGGTTCCCCACTATTTTGATGGTGTGGAGGTCTAAAGATCTCTGTGGGATGCACGGTATTCTGCCCCATTTCATTGGGTTGCAGGAACTGACCTAAAGTCACCAGGCTCTTGCAAGGAGCACTTTGATCTACTGCACCATCTCCCTGGCCTTGGTTTCTTGCTAGAGCTAGAGCTTATCAATAATCTAGAATGGCTGCTCAGCAAACCCCAGGGATGCTCCAGCTCCTCATTAGTGCTGAGGTTACGAACACATGCTACTTACTATACACCAAAGCTTCTCCACGTAGGTTCTGAAAGTCGAGGTCAGATCCTCCGCAAACACTTTACCTACTAAGGCAGCTCCCTGGGCACAGGACACACCCACTTTTGACGAGATACATGCAATAAGGACACACAGGTCAAATCAGACAAATACATCGATTCCACTCAAGAAAGCAACCAGGAACTGTGCCTCCTGGGTAGGGCTCTCATAAGCTCCTGTGTTTGTCTCTAGATTTAGTTTGCCATGACCAAGGACTGGAACATAACAAGTGCTGCAATAAATAATCCTTATATAGATTTTTCAGACACCCAGTATTCTCCACACAGTGTTTATCACATGGTAACGCTTTAACACTCGGTGGTTGCGTTAACCAGTGAGTCATGATTGAGGACTGACCGAAATGGTTTGGCTTGCTCCAAGACTGAGGTCTTGAGAGGCCCCCAAGCCCAAGATGCAAAAAAGCTCAAATGACCCCAACTTGAATGGAGTTTATCTTTCCCACATTCACTCTAAAATATGATCTGCCCTGTTACACAAAATGTTGGCCACGAAGCAGTTGCCAGTTCATTCGGCAGAGCCAAATACCACAAACATCGCTCTGTAAAACTTTGCTTCCTAACAGTTCAAAGGCAAACATTTCAAAGACTGCTGCAAGCAGTTGTCAAACTCTATCAAAAGCTCCTAAAGAGTCCATATTGTAGAGTAAAAATGAGAAGGGGGAAAAAAGGCTGAATTATCAAAAATACAGGAAGAATGAAAATAAATGAGGAAAAGCTGAGCCACCCCAGTCATCACTGGCATTTTCCACAATCTGAACTACGGGGAAAGTTTGCGCTTGCAGAGGGCAAGAAAGCAAGAACGCAAGGTATAGAAGCAATGAGTAAAATTATGTCTAATTCCTTTTCATAATTTGGCAGAATGCTTTCTGATTGTTCATTCAGTGAATCGAAGCATGAATAATATACAGAAGCAACATAAAAGAGTGCCTTGTAACTATTGGCCTTTTCGGTGTAAATCTGCAGATATAAACTCTGAAAGAGAAGAAGGCAGTGTGGCAGGGGCCCTGTGACTTGGAGATTCCCTTTGTGTGGCCTCACAGTTGCAAGTGCGACCCACAGGCATTCTGAAGAAGGCCAGGTCCTTTTCCGTTCTTATTGCACACTGACACATACTCCAGCAAGCCACACGCAAGTAAACGTCAGACTCTATCTCACCATGCCATCACTGGAATCACTTCTTGGAGTTTTTTAGTCATTTTCACAACACAGAGGGCAATCGGGTGGTAAGACGACACAGGAGTCATGAGAGTAGAAGACAAGAGGGCACAACAAACACTTGAATCTCCCTGCAGGAGAATGGGTGTGCATCCTGGAGCTGTGAGATGCCTGAATCTCCCTGAAGGAGAATGGGTGTGCGTCCCGGAGCTGTGAGATGCCCGGTGCCCCGATCTCTCATCACCTTGGCTTTCAAACAAAAGGATGTGAAAGCCACTCTCAGGTACTTGGACAAGTTTGAGAACCATAATAAAAACAAATATTGATTCACAGCTTTTAAAAATTGCCCTTACAGATTTCCAATATGGACTACAGACAAGTGACCACTAAAATGTTCTGTTACATGTGTTTCATGTGTGTGCTCAATAGAGGTACGCTGGGGCCTTATATTTTTATCAAATTATTTTGCTAAATGTATCTATATTTTCTCAATCTCCTCTACAATTAAGTTGCAACAGTCTCTACTGGTGCTTCAAAAACTTGGGAAGACTCAGAAAAGTGATATTGCTTAATTATATTATATTGCTTAATATATAAAGATGAGTTCTCAAAAATATTCCATAGAAAATAAGGTACTAACTGCAGGTAAAGACTGCTTTTACAATCAAAGAAATAATTTAATTTTTCCTCTACAATCTATCAGAGAATTCAAAGTTAGATCTGTGTTACAGGTTTTTGCTTATCTCTCCCCCTTTTATGCATAGAGATGAACACACACACACACACACACACACACACAAACACACACACACACACGATACTCTCAAAACACCTCTCTGAGAACAATGTTATAAATCAATAATGCCAGCCTATTAAAGCTGCCTAACGTGAGTTTTTATTTCCATTCAAGAATAGTCATTTTCCCAGAGATTCTCCATCCAACGTAAGGAGAAGGGTATGCGCAGCCTAGGCGTATCTCCAGGGATCAATTGATCCTGTCAAACTCCGACCTTCAGAAGACCACATCATTAACAGTTATCTCCTCATCCCCACAGTGAGGAGGAGCTGCAAAATAAACCTTCCCCCTGAGCGCACTGACTCAGTTAAATAAAAAGCAATATGTTTCCCTTCTGCAGCTATATAAATAGAGATATGTATATATAAAAACAAGCATCGTCCCACATCCACATATATATGCCATGAGCACATGGGAGGATCGATGATGTTTATAGATATCTATATGTATTTATATAGAGATATACATAGGCTCCCCAGCAAAATGTTCGTTGTTTTTAAATTCTCTGATTTTTGTTGGTAACAGTTATTTCTTGTTAACTGCATAGTAAATATGAGACTATCACATTATGTAAACCGCGCTGAGCTGATCGAGTTACATTTCCTTCCCTGAGAAAAGGGTTTCTGTGGATTCTTATAAATGAAGATACGACTTTTGAATGGGAATATGTGGCTTTGGTTATAAGCAATGGACACAGAACGTGATCATATAAAAGCAGTGGGTAGGTACATGGGAAAGCCAGCCACGTTCGGGGCACAGAGCAGAGCTTATTTTTCTGGTACTCCTATTACTAGCTAATTTTACCATTTCCATGGAGCAATTTGACTATGCTATCCCCTGCTCCTTCAGCCTCGACAGAACACGTCTACCACCCTCATGTTGCTCCTCCTAATTCAGGGTCTAATTATCCAGTTTAAAAAAAATATCTAGAGCTTGGTATCTTTTCTCTTTCTCAAATTTCTTTGGCTTCTCCACAGAGCAGGAACTTGTGGCAGATCATTCTGTCCACATTAATTCTTACTAGGAGTCCTGGAAGATACTTTATCTGGAAAGATTCAAACAGCTGGTTTCACCCCCTTCCCCCCACAAAACGAAAAATAAATAGAATCCTTATTTCCTAACAATAGATGACAACATCATGCAAGAATTATGACAAATAAGAATCAAGGGAAAGAGGGGGTATTTTTAGAATGGAAATAACCTTCTAAAAACAGTTGCAGCAATAGGAAGGTGATGAACTTAGCTCATTACATTGAAAGCATGTTAATCTCGTTGTTATCTTCTAGCTCCTGGTAGAGAACAACAGTTTGATTTGCATCCTGTGCTCTGTAAGCACCTTAAATATAGATGCCATTCCTTACTCCTGTGCGACATCAAAAACAAACTGGCTACATGAAGCCAAATTTCATCTCGTAGACTCTCCTTCCTCCCATGTTTTTCCTCACTACCTTGTCCTCCCCACAAAAGCCCCTCTTCTTGCCCTCACTTCGTCACCAGCTCCCAGACTTCACGGAAACAGATGAGGTTCAGGTACCTTCCACCAGGTCAGCCTCCACCGCCATAAGAGACACAAGCTTTTTGAATAACCCTTTTAAGGTTGACAAAGTGTGTTGTTGACAGCACTTATTGGCTATAATTAAGTTTAAAAATAATAAACACCTATACAGAAATCTGTCTTAAGACTTGGAACATCAGGGCACCCTTGCCTTCCTTTGAAGTATTGTTTTTAAGAGAAATTTCCAGAAAGTAGCTATGGGAAGGCTTTTGCCTTCCTGAACCAGTAGGGTTGAACATAAAACATTTATCTGTAGTTTTGTGGGTTTACCAGAATCCCTGAACAACAAAAGGTATACAGGTAGAGTTCCCGGGGCTGAGGAGACAAGTGCATAGCTGTGGTTTTACAGAGGAGGAAACAAAGGTGGGGAGGCTGGCGGAAGGCTCTGTAGGAGTCTGATTCTGAGTGGCTGTGGAAAAACAGAAAACTCGACTGCCCAATCGCTGAGAAGAACAGCAGCACTGGCCAATCCCTGCCTCTTCCTCTTCGCCAAACTTTCTACAGCGCCTCCTACTGGCAAAGACAAGAATACAAGAATAAATCTCCCCTCTCCCCATCTCTCCCTCTTCTTTCCCTCCCCCCCCCTCTCTCACACACACACACACACACACACACACACACACACTCCTCACAACATAGGAAACACAAGGCCAGATTTGGAGCTTGCTAAAATTGTTATCAGGTGAGAAATGACCTACACAAGAATATACTCAAGTGTCTGCTAATGATTCAGAGGGAAACTAAAGATGCAGAAAACCATTTCCATCCAAAAAAAAAAAAAAAAGAAAGAAAGAAAGAAGGAAGATTCTGGGAGCTATCGTATTTGACAGATAGACAAGGCAGATATCTCTGCAGAACAGGTGCCAAGAAAAAAGCTATAGGGAAACATGCAAAAGTAGATGGGCTTAAGAGAAAATAGAATACACAAAACTGAAAATCTTATTAGCCAAATGTAAATCTTTATTACACTGCTGAAACGCCCTCTTCTTCCAATACAAGGGGAAACGCCAGGATGATAAGAGGGAACAAATCCAAAAATATAATCCAACATGGACACAGTCACCTGGGTCATTTACAAATTAAAAAAAAATGAGAGAAATATTAATCTGTGAGAATCTTAAACATATCTCTGAAATTATAGTTAGGTGAAAATTTTAAGTATTTTTGAATGAATTTAAATGTATGCTAGTCTACTGAAAATATGAAAATAAATCTTATTTCAGAGATCCCTGCAAATGTCTTAAAATATCATTTATTAGCATACACACAGTGTAAAAGGCTGTAAGGCACAGAGACTGCCTTTACTCTCCATATCGCAGGAAACGTGATGCTGCAAAAAATTTTAAAGGCAAAATTGGAAATTTAAATGAGTTGAAATTAGCTGTTTTATTGCTTTTTTAAAACAAACCACTAAAAGTAACCATCCAAAGATGTACTATATATCAACAAGAGACAGAGCAGGCAGCTACATTGATAGGCTAAAATAAATTCGTAATCTGGAAGATGCAGAATAAAATAATTTAACTCATTTCTGGAAGAGTGACTTCTATAAAATAGACACAAAAATTGTTTTGAAAAATTAATAGTCGACAAGAAAACTATAATAGCTAAATAAAAGCAATTTTAACGTGTACATATTGAAAGGTCTTAATTTTTAATGAAAACATAAAAAGTGAATAATTATATGACACGAAATGAATTTCCCTGGAGTTGTCCACATTTGCATACATATTTTAAGTTTTATGCATGTTTCATGTGTTCATGTATACATAAAGGCTACCATGCAATATAATGAGTTTACATAGCCTCTGACTCTTGACTGAGATTTTTTTTTTTTTTTTTGGTTTCATAATTTTCTGTTTTAGTGTTTGTGAGTTGTTAACAACAGACATGTATCGCCTTTAAGGGGGTTGGGGGGGCGGGGACTCTTACTTTGAAATAACAGTGTGAAACCTAAAAGGCAAGTATTCTACGTTAGTCACACCAGATCAATACTCAGACTTTAATTCACAGGCATTTAAAATGGCCAATACATTCAATGACACAGTAAGAGGGTAAGCAAGGATCAGCTGTCTTCATTAACCTATTTACACATCTGCACTTGAACAACCCGGTAAAATTTAGAAGAAATTAAAACCTGCGTTTAACTTTCTTATTTGGTCATCTTTGATGTTTATATAGGAAGGGTCAAGCAGGCCAAAGTAAAGTGAGGCTCCATACCACAGTGTGGTTTGGTTTGGTTTGGTTTTTGGGTTTTGTACGACAGAACAGAGATCTTCCCTGATGGGTCATGTTGTATGAGTCAAGAGTGCTCTGCTGCAAGATCCCCAAGCAAGATCCCCACATAGGTGACTACTATATGTTACCTGTTATGCCTTACTGTGCTTTGTTCAGAATGGTTACACATGGGTAACTTGTTTTAAACTTTAAACTATGTAGCAAGTTGGGGGTGATACATCATACAAAAGCATTTCATTTGCAGTGCTCTCTCAGAAGCTCATTACTTGTCCTTTGTAAGCATCCTTTAAAGGACCACTTCCCCAAATGATGCTCATGATGAAGACTTCTTATTGATTAGGGTACAGCTAATAAATCTGCATTCAAGCACAAAGGCAGCCCCCTTCACCGTGACAAAATAAAAATCAATGACGGCAGGATGATCAGGGGAGGCGGGCTCACCACCCCTTAGGCTAGCTCCAGCTTGGGATTTCACACACCCCGGGGCCCCACTGAGGTGGTCATTTGGCAACTCCAGGCCAGAGAGTAATTTCCCATCTGCTCTGCTGCTCTGAGGATCTCATTCAAGGACTCGGTCTCCAAAAGTTTAAGAATAAAAAGTAGCCAACGAACTGAACAATGGTCAATTATCTAATTAGCATTTCAAAAGACAGTGATAAAAGGAATAATACTCAGAGGCCCACAACTCAAATGAACAGCTGTGTGTGACAAGATCAGTTAATTAAGCATCAGGACTTTTCATCCCACCTCCCTTTGCTTTCGCCTCTTCCTTCCTGTCCTGTGCCTAGGTCTCCCACCATCCTCCCCTTCCTCATTGGAAGCACGTCTATGGATCGGTTTGCTGAGTTGCTCCTTACCAGCCACGCCCTTTCCCCTGTTCCACTTTCCTACCATGTGCTACACACAATTTAGAGGCACTGCTTACATGTCTCTCTTGTTTTCTAATCTCTATATGCCCTGACCAATTTAAATGAAGTGAGCTTAAATCTCAATTTCTTTAAAGACTCGTTTGAATGACAACAGCTTTCTACTTCTTGGTCACCTTTGGTCATTTCTGAATGCCATTGGACTTCCACGAGAAACTATCCTCTAGCAGACTGCAGAAATACCACACTGAAGACAAAGGTAAAAAACAAAGTTGCTGATCCTTGATTCAAGTTTTATATATATATGACAAAAAAGAAAAAGAATCTGAAGGTCTTGTTCATGGTCGAAGTCTGAGGTATGTTCCTTTAATCTCCACATGAACCCAAAACCCATAATTAAGCCTATTCCATAGGTCTAAAACCAAGGCGTAGTGAAGGCGAATAAGTCATGGAGAGCTTTGTTTCCAATCCAGCTGTCTTCGGTGCCAGAAGCCAATGTTGTCCCCGTTTGGTGCTATATTCCTGTTAAATCTCTGATTTGAATGACTAAAATAAGATCTATTAACAAGGACCCCGAGTTCCACAGCACTAGAAACAAGTTAACCCCAGTAGTAAACGCCAGAGCTGGAACAACTCCTTTGATTTCCTCTTTGCCCTAAACTGGTGCTTCTGTCTACATGAAAGCTTCCTCCAATGACATCTAGAGACAAAGAAATGAGGAAAGGAGAATCAGCTGTCAGACGTTGGCATTCACCATAGTTATCCAAAAAACCTACTTCCTTAAGCTATGGTGGCTGCTTGAGCCTCGGGGTGCTGCTGATGTAGGATGTCTTAGACACATCTGTTCTTTCACATCTGTAAAGATCTGGCAGACTTTTACCCTGACAGTAAAAAGATCACCACAGCTACCTTTGTTAAGTTGCCCTTTTTTTTTTTTTTTTTTTTTTTTTTTTTTTTTTTTTTTTTTTTTTTTTTTTTTTTTTTTTTTTTTTTTGGCTTTCTTCTTTGGCGCTCTAGTGAAATCGGCATGGCATCTAAAGACTCAGAGCGGAGTGAGACGATCCCCACCTGAGCAAAGAAAAATCACTTTCTTGCACACATCGCTCCAGGAATCTGGCTGACCAGCTGAAAATCACTTTGCCTTCCTCTACTGGAAGCTTCTGTCGGCCTCTTGCCCTATTTTTGGAAGGACTGGTCTCAGTTATTCCATTGTCTCTGACAGCCCGTGGATTCACCTCAGAAAATATTCTCTTCCTCAGAGGGCTTGGGACTTTCTTTCCATTCTTGATGCCATCCTAGCAAAGGTGATATGCTTAGTGCGGCTTTAGCTGCTGGTCAGAATCTCTTTGAGAGCTGAGGACACATTAGGAGTACTGGGCCAGACCTGGAGCTGGATCTGAAACTGGATCGAACTGTGAAGCCAACATGGCTCTCCTATAGCTTTGCTCCTCACAGAGCCCAGAGACCTGATAACCTCACTAGACACAGCCTCCCAAAGACAAGTGTCCATTAAGTATACATTGAACAATCTTCCCTCCATGGGCTCTAATCAAACCCTCTATACCAAGAGCAGTCTACCAGGAGATAGAACCAAACTACTCCAGGGAGCCTTAACTTCAGTCTGGAAGCCCAGGGGAGACAAAGGCTGCAACCCTTTCAGAGGGGCTCTACAACAGTAAGTACGGAATGGAGGACCACTGTACTTAAGACGAATCCATCAAACAGAAATGGCGGATATGCTACATTCTGAGGGGTCAAAAGGCTCTCAGCCAACCTTTGGACTGAGCACAGGGCCCCCAACGGAGGAGCTAGAGAAAGGATCCAAGGAGCTGAAGGGGTCTGTAGCCCCAAAGGAGGAACAACAATATGAACCAACCAGTACCCCCCAGACTTCCCAGGGACTAAACCACCAACCAAAGAGTACACATGGAGGGACTCATGGCTCCAGCTGCATATGTAGCAGAGGATGGCCTAGTCGGTCATCAATGGGAGGAGAGGCCCTTGGTCCTATGAAGGCTCTATGACCCAGAATAGGGGAATGCCAGGACCAGGAATGGGAGTGGGTCGGTTGGTGAGCAGGGGGAATGGGGAGGGGATGGGGGGTTTTGGAGGGGAAGCCAGGAAAGGGGATAACATTTGAAATGTAAATAAAGAAAATATCTAATTTTAAAAATAGCTACTGAGGGCCTAAAAGTACACTCATCTAAGACAGGCCACTAGAAACCTGTTACAGGGAAGAGATCCGGCAGGGAAGTCAACACACTCCTGTTTTCTCTTCTTGGAGAAGAACAGTGAGAGTGTTTACATGAGCACAAATATGACCGTGGACAGCGTGGGGACCACCGAAGCAACAGACAGTGCGTTCACCTCCTTGCCTCCTCCAAGACCCCATGAGTTCATGTGACTCCATCATTCCAGGGAGCTTGGCACAAACTCAAACAGGTGGTCCTCCAACTACTGAGCTAATGAGATATTTTATTCTTTAAATATCCTGGGTGCCAGCAATTAAAGAGCATATCGCTGTACACAAGACGAGCGCTCAATAAATGCAGGCAACGTGAATAAGACATAGAAGGCATTGAAGGAGTTCCTTTTAGGAGGCAGATGTGTATTGAACTTCAAAATCTAAGGATTTTCATTTTTAGATTGGCCTCTCCCAAGATTTCCAATTGCCTAGATAAAATTAAAACCGGTAACCAGAAAGCAAAGGCTATGAAAAGCAGACAAAATTTGTACTTACTACTATTTAGGAAAAAAGAAAAGTTAAGTATAGACACACCCTCAGTAAAAACCCACAGCAGTGAGCCTGAACTAATTCAGCACCCGCAGACCGCAATCGATTTGAGAGGAGACCCAAGGCAGTAAAAGACTCAAGTACTTGCTAGCAGGTAATCTTCAAACTCTGTTGCTGAATCCTTAGGACTCTATTGTACAGACCAAACCAAAGTAAATGGCTGCATGCCTAGAGTTGGCAGAAAGCAAAAGTTGGGTGAAAGGGGGGAAGCCATCCATTGTCCTTTCTCCTGTGTTCCAAGCTCCAAAGCAGAAGAGTTTTCTGTTCATCCATACATACTCAAGTAAGTGTGTGGCTACTGAGGTATTAACTATCTAATCTTGGGTGTATGGTTTGGTAAGGGTAAGGAAATTAATTTTGTTTAATAAAAATGGAGCTTGGAATTTCACCCTTGTAGAAACATCCCCATAACCCAATACATTCCGATCCAGCACACAGAGCCCAGAGGCAGCTGTAACAAGCCATAGACTTATGGTGTCAGTAACATCTACAAAGACTCAGCCAGTGAAACCTTATCCGTAGCCAGCCACTATTATAAACTCCAGTGGTTTTTAAAGCCTTCCTAAGATGCTCACGGGGACATTGTCCAGCAGGATGAAGCCTTGACAATGTCTGGTAAGCCCCACTTTGGGATCCACACATACTGAGCCTCTGCTCAGAAGCCACACAAACTCAACAGCAGTAAAAATGTCACATGGGCCTTACTGGGCATCAGTATGACTGAGGTAAAATGTCTTACTCTCTAAGTTTCTCCAGAAAATTTGTACCTAATTAGTGACCAACTTTGAATTCCCGAAAGACTCTGAGTCACTGGCATGTGGTCTGCTGCTACCTCAGCATCTTTTGGTTCTTTTATGTTTCCCTTTTCTGATTCTCTTGTCCCTGGAGAAATGAAACCTCATTCTTCAATCCAGAGGCCAAACATAAATAAATGCATAAATAAATTAAAAATAAACACACACAGACACGTTCAAATCTCCTTCTAGAAGCATGTGGCCTTTAAAACAAACTACTTTATTTTTAGATATTCTTCACTTTTGTGATATTAATAACCTTTTAGAGTTTCAGTTCTCTCAGAATCTAAGGAATACACAGCTCTGTCTTTCATTTCTCCCTGCCCTATGATATTCACCCACAAGAGAATGGAGATTTTTGAATCCATGGTTTCTTTTCTTTCTTTTTAGAGTAGAATAGACAGGCAGAGGCAAAGTCTCCCTACTCTTAGTATCCATCAGACATAGCACACAATCTAATGACCTCTGAGATGTTTTCTTTAAAATATCGGGACAGTATACTAGTCCTTGTAGGTTTTGATCCACTTTCAAGGCAATCTTACCTAGATTTTGTTTCCTGCTGAGTGAAATCTCCACGGGGACTCAGAGTACAATTATCATTGGCATTAGGAAGGCAAACAGCCTTTCGAGAGCTACAGTCAGTAAAGTAAATCACCTGTGGAGGCTGTCACCCGCACACAACACCAGCAGGGCATGCAATGTTTCAATTACCTAGAACATTCCAGGGCCCTCAACAGTGCTGGGTGACTCTGTTAACAGCCTCTTTGTGGCACACATGCTAGAACTCAGGCTGACAGAAGAACCCATTAGGAGCACCCGTCTGGTTGCCATGCACCCAGGTGAGGAGAACCCTTTCCCAGATATCCCACTGGGATTTCAAGAGAACAAAGCTTCCGGGTTTGACAGCTATTCCAAGAATAGCAACCAGCCAGGGCCAAATGGGTCTATTAACAAGAAGCAAACTCTGTCCTGTAGATACCAAATCTTTCTGCAGCCAGGTCAGTACCAATGCTGAGGGGGGACCCGTGCAAAGGAGGCAAGTGAGGAAAACTAGGAAGGGAGACAGGTTGATAGGATGGAGAGAGGCTGTACTGAACGAAAACTGTACTGGGGATATCTTGGCTCTGCGCACTTAAGGTTTCTCCACACTCTTTTTAGATCGAGTGGGGGCTGGGGATCCAAAGCGGATGAGAGAGTTATTTATGAACAGACGGGACACCAGGATGGGGTGGTAAGAAAGCTATGGAGGAGTGTCTGGACTTGTGGATAAAGGAGGAAGCAGACATATGGGGAAATCTATATAGAAGAAACAGGGAGAGTGAAGAAGAGGCTAAACCAGGCAGATGGCTGGACTGTAAAGGAATAGCATTATGCGGGGGCTCTAAAGAAAGGGAGGTGGCCCCAGGAGGGGGGAGTAGCGAAGGGGGAAAAAGGGGATCAGGAGGTGACTGCTTAGAAAGTTGTTTAGAAGTTGCAAAAATTAGATACGGTTAAAAATATTTTTAAGTATATTTAAAAGCCAGGAGGAAAATGAAGTAATTTTTTTTTAAAAAAGATACTTTTAAAAAGTTACTCACATGGAAGACATTGTTTCAAATTTATCTGCATGGGTTTTTTGTTGGTTTGTTTTTTTTGTTTTTTTTTTTTGTTTTTTTTTTTTTGCCTTGACTGAAATGTTAGGAAATCAGAACTAATAAAAACTAAGGCTGTTGAAAGGGATCTTCTAGAAAGAAACAGTGTATGGAATTTTTGTCTAGATTGTAAATGGTGTTCCCTAGTGAGCTTTTTGAAACTATACTATGAGGCTGAATGAGCACACTCTTGGTCCCAGGGCTCCTCTGAGGCTGAACGGGCATGCTCTCAGGACAAGGGCTTCTTCTCTGATCCAACTCCCACCAGAGAGTAACTTATTTGCATCCAGCCCTGAGCGCAAAGCCTGGGTCTTGTTCATCTCTAGGTCCCTGGTACTTAACCCTAGGTTTGGCAGAGACAAAGAAGTCTTACCATAATCAGAGAATGGAGGTAGGAAAGTAATTTA
This sequence comes from Mus minutoides, assembly GCA_902729485.2. NCBI lineage: Eukaryota > Metazoa > Chordata > Mammalia > Rodentia > Muridae > Mus > Mus minutoides. The sequence goes on along the minus strand of LR749562.1, from coordinate 2,792,058 downwards.
AAGTAACGTTATGAGTTCCAACAAAGATCTCAAAATGAAATACAGCTTTCAAAACCACAGTTTTGACATATATGAAGACAAACATGGAACTATAAATGCATACATGTAAATCATATGCAAATACGTTAGGATAATTAGTCTACTAATGTAGCCAGTTCCCTTGTATACAACACTCCTATTTTACTGCTATAATAATCCTAAACTAACTAATCATGAGACTTAGAGATGAATGGCCTAAAATTATATGTCATCAAATACTTAGACTTGCCCCAGTGTATGGCTTCAAAAATTGGATTCCCTCTTAATAGTGAATTCCAACAAATAATAAAGTAATTGGGAACAAGCCCGGGGAAACGGGTCATTGGGGCCGGGTGAGGCCTGAGCCCTTCCAGTCCACTCTGTCTTTTTGAAATGGAAACACCTCACTTGTACTGTTTGACCACTTCTCATGATGTGACTAAAGATGGATGGACTATAGATGGACTAAAGTTAGCTGATCCTCCCACATCCCCAGCATCATTCCTGTCAGCAGCCATGGCATAGATGGTTCCACCTCTAACCCCCAAGGTAACCCTGTCACCTGAAAAGCTGCATCAGCATCTAAGAGAACTCCTGGCCCCTCAAACCAAGTCCTTGCTAACTGAAGGACATGGGAAGCTGATAAAAAAAAAAATGAAAAGAAATAAATAGGGTTGCTTAAAAAAAAGCCATAGGAAGATAGAAAACCATAATATAATCACTTCTGCTAAATACTGTTGGGCATAAGCATATGAAGATTTATTCAACTATCCCAACCCTTTGATATATTGGCAGTTTGGAGCTGGAAATATGTAAGCCTAGTCAGACCAGGCCTCTGCTGCCTTGTAAGAGAGGAATCCCCATATAGGGGACGGTCTCACAGAAGGCTCGTCCAACTCTCAAACATATGGTGCTGTCTATATGCGGTGAGTGCTGGACAAAATAGGCAGCCACTACCTCGTAAGCCTTGACAAACATCCTTCTGTGTCATGGCCATGTTGGATTTTTAACATGTTAGATGAGCTCAAAGTTCTAATGGAGTGAAAGCAGAGTTCTGAAATGTTTAACTTGCCCCGTCTGAAAATGGGATACAATACATGTCTTCTTAAAAGGATATCAGAAAGAATCAAGTAAGAAAAAAAAAAAAACTATGAGAAATCACAGATGCTCTGTGATTCTATGGATTTTGTCATTTGGGTCTACTATGTGTCCCTGCCTGCCCTCCTTTCCAGGGAATGACACAATGAAACAAAAAATGTGGTTCCAAACAAAGCAAAATGCCAACAAAGCTACATATCTAACTACTTTTAATCTATTTCGTGTTCAAACACCCCTGATTAAAGCCCCGCCAATCAGCATCCCCAATAGAAGTGGCAATCGACCAGGGAGTACTGTGCTGCGGGGCATGTGACCCCCCCACCATTATTAAACACAGGCACAGGTAAAGTGCTCTGGCTTCTATCAAAGGGCACATCAAAGAGTGAATATGTACGCTCACATGCTTAGAATTGCTATAAAACCCAAAACTGAAAGATCAATGCAACAGTCTACAGGGACCCATAAAGTCCACAGGGAGGCAGGCAGGGCAGGGCCTCTACCTGGTTATTGTGAATCTGAAAAGGGGCAGTCTCTGGGCATACAGCTGGACCCCATTAAGGCTTTCCCAGCTACTCCCAGGATCGACCTTCAGCCTCAACACCTGAGAGCCACAAGCCTGAGCTGCAAATTCCGGAAAATTTGCAAGCCTCTCCAAAGTTCCCAGACCTTCTCCTGCTCTTATTGTTCACAAGGAAACATTTGGCAAACTTGTTACTACAAATTTCCACATAACCAAGTCTAGACTCCTTCCAGAGTCCGGCAGGCTCCCTCCCTATTCACCACCCCACCCCACCCCACCCCCACTCATTACTAAAGAGTACTGGCTTTTCTGATAAGCCCGGTGAGGTAGAAGACATCTCTTTTCATCCTCAGATTTCTGTGTTCTCCTTCCAGGTCCCTCCACTTCCCCATGTCTCCTTTCATTTCTCTTCCCTTTGTTCTTTCTTTAATAAAATATGCGTGGTGCACTTTCTCGGTGGCAGGATGCTCATGGCTGGGCTTTGCCGGAACTTACTTGCTAAGCACAAGAGAAAACAGTCCAGACTCATATTAAACAGGCGCAAAATGAGGTCAAGTAGACCTCGTGTGTCCTAAGAACATAGCAAGCAAAAGCATCCCAGGTGTTTTGCTGGGGCTGTGGAGTGGGAGAGAGCTAACAGCAGGAGGTGCTGTGTCTCTGGGAGAGATGGCCTATATGGGCAAGCGGCTCTGTGTCCCTCCCGTTCTCTGTTCAGTCCCCTCCACTGCACCTTTCCACTCTAAGAAAAGGGCTTAAGTTTCTTACTACAAAGTGTCCGCCAGACGTCCAGAATGTTTGACAGAACAGGGACCAAGAAAAGGAAAGGCTAGAACCTAAGAGTTCTGACCTGTGTTCTTTGCTCAAGCATAACAGAGCTGTTGTCAAATGAAATTCAAATTCCCATGTACAGACTTCCTTTTCAAGACTGGGAAATCTATCCGGTGTGCCATTTTTTTGCCATGTTATTTACATCCCACTTGGATCTGTAAGCATGTCAACAAAAATGATAATCTAGTAAATGAAAAAGAATGAGTAAAGCCCCTACTGTGTGCTTGGTCACCAAGCATGACGAAATCTTATCCTCACAACCCAGATAAGGAAAACCTGAGCTTCATTCTCTGCTCTGTGGTTAGAACTCTCACTGAGGCTGTACGCCATGAGGGGCAGCCACAGGTCGGCTAAGAATAGTATCCACACTACAGCCATCACAGAGGTTAAAACTTAGTAAACCCTTCCAGGGACATCAGTACCCGAAGATACAAAGTTCTTCCTTAAACGGTCAATGTAGGAAAACTGCAGCAGCTTACAATGAATTCAAATTCTACACCAATATGAGAAATACTGATATCATTCTTACTTTAGTTAGGTAAGCTCACACAAAAAAGGAAAGGAAAGTATAAAAACATATAGACATATATGTAGACATAGAATGTTCAGAACTGGTGTATTAGAAATTAATGAAGTATATTACTTTTTTTTTTCTCGCTCCGGTCAACCCTGCTCGCTCTGGTCGGCCCCGCTCACTCCGGCCAGAGTATATTACTTTTTGCTGTTTATTATTTCCACAAAGCAATATTTCAGGAGCTAGGGAGCTTACTCAGCCAGTGAAGTGCTTGCTACATAAACTGAATTTGGGCCCTGGAACTCACATAAGAAAGCCAGGCAAGGGTGGTGGTAGCTGTGCTTGTAATCCCATCAGTGCAGAGGCGGAGATGGGGAGCTGGCTAGCCAGCCTAGCCATCTTCGTATGCTTTCAGCCTGGGAAAGCCTATCTCATAGGACAATGTAGCCCAGTGTGACGGCACACACTTAATTCCACCACTTGGGAGGCAGACACAGGTGCATCTCTATAAATTCCAGACCAGCCTGGTCTACATTCAAAATTGAATGAAGACATGTGGACAGCTCCTGCAGAATGCTGACCGAGGTTGAACTCTGGCCTCCAGGGGCACATGTGCAAACACTCAAGGTATACACCCTCACAAGCACACGCCCACACGTCTCTCATTTGTTTCATTGTCTGAGAACCATACCAGATTACGTGAGAAAACAGGTAATAAAAAATATTTTCCCTCTCATGGGCAAATCTTAAAACAGAATAAAATCATCTCCTTTTTGCCAAAGGCACACAGAAATTGAATCAGAAAGAAAATGCAGAATACAAATGATAAAAACAGGAAGTTATGCCGTGGTCCGATTAGCAAGCAGAGAGTTAAATCAGTTATCAGTTCCAGGCATTCTTGGGGTTGCAACATTAAAACTTAAAAGTGAAATGCCCATAAAGCCATGTGCACCTGGCCCTGATGGCAGACTCCTTGCAATTGCAAGAAACTAATATTTTACATCTGGAAGCAGTCCAGCGACAAATGAGAACAAACCAGTCAATCCATAAAAGGGTCTCAGTAAAGCTCTTGTTTAAAAGAGAAGAAAAAAAATGTGTTTCTACTCTCATCCCTCTAAAATATAAAACTGTGCTCCATACTTCAGCAGATTAATCTGGGCACAATGTGAAATTAAAGTTGCATTATTTCTCACCATTCCACTTTCAAGCAATCCCTAGACTTGAAAGCAAATAAATAGAAATAATATCTATAGTAAAATTTTGTGAGTTTTTCTTTCCTGATCTCCCAGAGCCTCAGACAGCGTCTAAACTATGTAAGTCACTATGTCCCTGTGAAGTACAGAAAAGATATTTTACTCTTTAAAGACCAGGAAGCCCTCGTCTAACATTTGAATATGTGTTCACATTTAACAGCAGTACAGAGGCAGGACCGTGAGCTGTTAAACCACAGCTCCATAGGAACAAATATACAAAAGGCCAGAATTACAGTTAATATAATTACCCAACCTAGTGTCTCCCTAAACACATTAGGCTTTCAAAAGCCAGTGGCTCTGTAAAAACATAATTACAATCAACGCAAACAATTATTCAGAAATAAGTATAAGAAAGTATCATTTTTACAGTTGCTGGGATGCTTTGTAAGGCATTATGACAATATTGTCCTGTTATCAGAACCGACATGAGACAGATTTCCCAAGACCGAAGATTTGTGCAATAAAGTAATCAAATAAGCTTGTTAATGTTTCTAGAAAATCTGCACTATGGATTTTGTTGCTAGTCTGCACTATGAATTTTGTTGCTAATAAAGAATAAATTTGTACACACATCCCCATACACTCTGTGCCTCCCATTGCACCTTAAAAGTACTTCCTATTTCCAACTGGAAGTCTTAAAGAAAACGTAAGTCGCTATGATACCAATATCTGCAAAGACAGTGCCATTTGAGCATTTGAGCATCCTGGCCCCGATACTTTCTCAGCAGCTTCCTCTCCTTCTTGGCTTAGCCTTTTGAATCACACACCTTCCAAGGGAGAGTCTTACCCCATATGAACTGTGTGTGGTCATACATGTTTGAGGATTTGATGCTTGTTTAATTCTCCTAAAGGTTTCTCTAAAAAAAAAAAAAAAACATAATTCCAAAGCTGGAAAATGGTTAGTGAGGATTTCATCAGAAACAGGACAGGTAACTGGGATCTAGGCCCTTCCTATAAGAGCAACCTCAGCAGTCCTGAGTTACCAAGTCTTAAGCAGTAAGTAAGCAGTGAATTCTTAATGCACAAGAACCAACAGTACATGGTGATCTACTCCAGTAAGAAGGTTATCCTGGTAGCTGGCACCATTTGCAAGTCTGGAATGGAGTGCAAACATGTATCGTTACTTCAAATCAGTGGAGAAAAGGGCAAAGGTGTCGGGAGTGGTTTTGTTGCCAGGAGCACGTTTGATTTGCATCCCTGGTAAATGAGTAAGGTATCATTTGCCTCCGCTTTGCCTCTCGGATGTCTACAATAAAAATCAATGTGAACTGCATACTTGAGGGTTTTTCCAGCCCTACCAACAGGAACACAGGAGACAGTTCTCTAAAGTAAAATCTGCCAGTTCCCCTGAACAGAAAGATTAAATTGATTATGGTTCCTAGACTTTCTCTGGAGGTGGGAATCTTCTGTCTATTAGCCATGCGAAACCTTCTGCAAACAGACTACCATCTAGTATTTGAATGTATTTAAAACATATTCTAACAAAGAAATCTGAAGGTAACAGTATAGCTGGAGCTTGAGTCCGCAGCTTACCACGCAGCGAAGCTTTGGAAGACTTGCTCAGTCTCTAGAAGGGAAACAGAGACCAGGAGAGAGTCCAGGTCCACCCAGAGCTGAGAGTTCCCAAAGGATGAAGACTGTTTAGTGCCGGCAAACCTTCCGATATGACAATGCCTGGCCCCAGATACCAAACCCAAGGGAAAGAACCAGAATGGGAGCAGGCTGGTATAGGCATGCCCTACAGCTCTGCCTACAGGGAACCCTCCAGCAAAAGCAGCTACAGAGGTGGACCCCTGTCCTTTCTACAACATTGCTCTACATGGCAGTATCTCTAAAGGGACTGAATTGGACTTTTTTTAGATTGAAATGGGAGAACGCATATTTCTAAGAGAAACCCCTCAGGTCCTGAGCAGAAAACATAAAAACAGAATCATTAGGAGAACTACAGATTGAGTTCCAGAACATTCTAGTCTAAGGGATGGGGACTACAGGGTCCCCATCCGAGGGAGGAGAGGTCCTAGAGATCAGTAAAGCCTACAGACTATGTCACCAGCTCGGTGAAGTAGTCAAAAACAAACAACCCCACCTGCTAATGAAGGCTGGGGAAGGGGTAAACTGGGACATTGCTAGTAACCAAATCTCTGAAGCCTTTCCATACACACTGGCAAAAGTGAACACTATACTAGTTACATAGTTTGGGAACCCCACACCATAAAATTCATGTAAAAACCAATGCCAAGCCAAGAAAAATCCCCAGGAAACTGGAAGAAACTAACATAAAACCAGTTTTTAAGAATTACCCCATAAACCATAGCACTTGGCACTACGCAGAAGACAAATGCCCCCTGAAGATGAGCTCAAACTTCAAAAACAAAAATTATTTTTAAAATGTAATTTTAAGAAAAAAATGGAAAGAAAAAGTTCTCAAAAATCAAAAGTTAGAAGAAGCACGTGGCAAACAGACCAAGGGTGGAGTAGGGAACAGAAACACAGAGGGGGTTCGTGCACCCAAGATCACGACACAGGGACAAAATGAAAGACTCCAAGACAGATGGCATTTTAGTAGACACAGAAGAAAGACCAGAGACCATAGGAACAGATCAACTTTGAAGTAGAACCAGAGAAACCATCAACAGGCAGAAAATGCCACCACTGAAATCAAAGAGAGTTGAGCTTGAGAAAGAGAGAGAGAGAGAGAGAGAGAGAGAGAGAGAGAGAGAGAGATTCAACACAAGGAAAACCAGTGAAAAATGAATCCCAGAGAGTTATTTGGAAATGTAGCAAAACAGAGAATGCCAGCGAGGCCCTCTGCCTCCACTGGTGTGACTGAGCATTTAGAGTCTGTGTGCTGTGCCCTAAGAAGTGTGGCTCTTCAGCTGGGTGTGGAGGTGCCTGCCTCTAGTCTCAGCACTTGGAAGGATAAAGTAGGAGAATCAAACTCAAGGGCAGCCTGAGCTACAGAAAATTCCAGAACAGTCCAGACTGGATAGAAGAAACCCTATTTCAAAAAGAAAAATTAATTTAATTAATTAATTAATTAATGTTCTAAAAGAGGGGCTTGGGAGATGGCTCACACGGTTAAGAGGAGTTGCTGCCCTTTTCAGAGGATGCAGGTTCGGTTCCCAGCACCCACAGGGTGGCTCACAGCCATCTGTAACTCCAGCTCCCAGGGGCTCATTGTTTTCCCCCTGACCTACATGAGATGTACAGATATAGATGCAGAACACAACACCTTTGCATGTAAAACTAAATTAAATTTAAAAAGGGAAAGAATGTATTCTTTCATACAGTGAGCAAATCACATGATACACTATTTGAAGACTGCTGAACTTGAAAATACCAAAGGATTACTAATAGTGCAAAAATTCCTCTTTCCTTTCCATAACCATAAAAAAAAGAAACCCTTGTTAAACACCCCTTTCTCAATTTCGTTATACACATTATTATCTTTAATTCCATTTAACCTTTGTGTGGCATTTCACACTGTAAATTGCATTTTTAACATAGTAATCACAACTTTAAAAGGATTCTTTTTTTAAACACAATTCACATTATCCTAGTTTCATTAATTTGATCAAAGTCATTATAAATTTGGAACCATGATGATTTTTCATGGGGCAGCCACAAAATATTTAACAACACAGAGACTTACAAAGAAGGCTAATTACAACAGGAATAGCTTGCTCTGTATCTAATCTGAAAATGGACAATAATGTACATCTTTTAATAAAAATAATTTTAATGAGACCACATTAGATTCACACCTATTATTTAATCTATCCCTTAAACTGTTGACCATACATATTCTAAGCACATTTCCCAGGCATGAATCAGTTCCATACTAATTTTTTCCCAGAGTAGAAAGTCATATGATCTGGACCAAAAATTTAGTTAAAGATTATAAGAGACAGCACATTTGTAATAAACTGTATTCTCATTTATACACTAATACAGTTGTGAGATCTATCTGCTGATCGGATCAAGAGAGATCATTGGATAGTTCATCCCTGATTTGGAAACTACACCCAAGCTCCCTGGACTTATTTACATCTTCAGAAGACTCCATATGGCAAAGGAAGGGACCCCATGACATTATTTGTCACAGTTCAATCAAATATTAAGGATCTAAATGAGCTAAAGAAACTTTGAGAGCAGGGGCTGGGAAATGGCACACCATTACAGCACCTGCATCACAAGCAGGAAGGCCTGAATGCAGCCTCAAAACCTCCCAAAACTGAAGACAGGACAAGTATGAGCCTGTGACCCCACACTGCAGAGGGGAAGACAGGAGGAACCCTGGGGCTCTCGGGACTGCTAGCCTACAGGACTTGGTGAACCCTAAGCCAGTGAGAGACACACCTTGTCTCAGACAATATGGGGCACATTCCTGAGGAATAGCACTGATGTTGGCCTCTGACCTCCACACACATGCACATGCACCCACACACACAAACAGAACCATATACACTCACACACATACGTGCAAGCATACACACGCATAACTATATTTACTTACACACAAACTAAGATCTAGTTAATCTGGGCTTGCATTTATTAAGATAACAGTATCTTTGAAAAAAAAAACACTCTGAAATATAATCTAATGAATCTGTTGCTAGTTTACGTGCAATTCCGTAAGACTTTTATTTGAATGTGAGGAGAGAGTTATTAGTCCAGTAATTCTGTACACCTTTAAATGTGGGTGTGTGAAAATTAGGTTTAACAAGGATTATGTGATTTTATAGTATTCCTCATTTTAAAGGTGTTGGGAAAATATTAAAATAGAGATGAGATTCTTCTTAGTTTCTGTAAGTTTTCCTATAAACACCTCAACTGAATATACATGAATACAGTCCTGGTCCAAATAAGCTTAAAAGTTAACTTACTTAACTCTTATTAAAAATATATTCAATCACCAGTACACACACACACACACACACACACACACAAAGAAATAATAGTGCTGGGAAGATGCTCAGTGGGCAAAGTGCTTCTGCAAGCTGGAGGCCCCAGAATACATATAAAGCTGGCTGTGGCGATGCTGGTCTGTAACTACAGCACTGGGGGACAGGGAGATCTCCACAGGAGATCCCAGGAGCCAAAGACCAGCGGGTCTAGCCAAAATGGTGAGCTTCTGGATTAGTGAAGAGTATCAAAATACTAGGTGGGGGGCGAGAAATGGCTCAGAGAGTGAGAATATTCGATATTTAAGTGTAAGGGCCCCAGTTCAAATCCTAGCATCCACTTTAAAAGCCAGGCCTGGTTGTATGCTCTTGTGATCCCAAGGAGAGGGATGGGGGCTAGACAGGAGACTCACGGGGCTTTCAGGCCACTGGTCTAGTTCACAGAGACCCTATCCCAAGGGAATAGGGAAGAGAGTGATAGAAAGGCTGAACCTCCTTTGTCCTCTGCACACACTGATTGAGGGGAGCATGTATTTACACAAGTACTTCAAGCACACACACACACAAACAACACAGATCTGACAAGGTGGAGAACAATAAACGAAGACACTCAAGTTAACGTCTGGCCTCCACACAGGTAAGTATACTCACTCATGTGAACACACACATGCACACACATGCACACTCACACTTGCACATGTGTGTACACACAGACACACACTCCTTCTTCTAGTGGCAGACTGCACTGTATCAGCGCCTTACGTCCTACATTCTTTTCATCATCTTCCAGGTCTTGTTTGCAGACTGCAGGAAAGGTCAACCAGCAAAATACATACTTAAGACTCGGGCTTAAGATCAGCAGCACATTGGCCAGGAAGAAAATTTATCAACAGAGCCCACAAAACCGGAAGCCAGATTTGCCTCTGATTTCATTTCCCCACCATCTCTAACCCCCACACCTGTGTATGAACATGCACAGGGGAACACAATTGCAAAACAATCAGGAATTTTTTTAGACACTAACAAAAAGTATCTCCAAAGGGAAACTTGTCAAATGTTTGGGAAACTTCATCACTGTTAAGGGAACTTGAAACAGTATCAGTAGCCATAAACACCATTTCTTTTAAAATAGATTTAATCTTCCTTTGTGTGAGTGTGTCTGTGTATGTTTGGGCACAGACCTGAGTCAGTTTTGCTCCGCATCCATGTAATGAAGCAAGATGTTGAAACCATTAAATTACCACGAATGGGGAAGAATATCATTGAATACTTAAGTAAAGTCCCCCCTGCATTGGGACAAGCACTGAGCAAATAGACTGCTCAGAGTGTAGACTGCTCTCTTTTAAGGCAACATAAAAGGAGAACCTTTTGTGTCCTCTTACATGGGAGCCAGACTCTCCCCATTTTACAGAGGCTTAACTCGTCTGACACACCCATTCTCAATTAGAGGTGATGCAACTGGTGTCTCTGTACCAGGGAGACAATTGCTATTGTATACAAAGCAACAGAAGAGAAGGCAGAGGCGCCACAACTCAGCCTCCCAGGCTATACTCTGGGTTCTTAGTCACTGTACTCCTCGAAGCAAGTGATTTAGATTCTCCAAGCCTCATTTGTCTCAGATGTAAAATGGGGATAATGTTATCTAGAAGGCAGAGAAGGCTTAAATGAGATAGAGATAAACACACTGCCAAGACTAATCCTGGGACCTGGCAAATATTCAACAAAGATAAGGATTTTCCTTATCTTCCAGGAAAAAAAAAATTTCCTTTTGACAATCTACCAGGAAAGTAAAACGCACTTCTCCATCAAAAAGCCACAGAAAGCAGCCTCGTCTGCATTCATCAAACTTGTCAAGCTGTTCAGCGTCCATTATTCTTTTTTTTTATTATATTTAAGGCACTTAAAATAATCTCTTAGTGATTTATTCTCCTTTTAACTAGATGCAGTAATTAGAATATCTTTTATGATACGGCAGAGTTTTCATTTCAGTCAAGGTGTGACTGTTTTAGAAAGCCACCGCTCAGAGGAGATATTACAACCCAGAACGGACTGCTTTTCTTCTCGTCTTGAATAGAAGCACAAACACAGAAGGAAGACGCTACACGGTGCATTTCTATAGCTGAAAGACGAAAACGCTCAAGCAAGCATGAGCCAATAATTCCCAAAATACCTTTCAGGAACTGAAAAGCAGATATGTATGTTGCCATGGCATTCGGCAAAATTAATACATCTGAAATTTGGATTATATATGGAAGAAGTGTCTGGTAAGTTGTTTTCCATTCCCGTTATGCTGGCTTACAACCACTTTCTTCAAAGTCATTCAGCATACAGTCATTGCCCTGGGTTGGGGGTGGAGGAGTGGGTTTATGGGGGGGGGGGGTCGATGAATGAAAAAGGCAAAAAGTTCAGCTTGTATTTGAGATCCAGAGCAAGTGCACAGCCACTGCACCAATTCTTAATGGGCTAAGAGGACTGTCTACATGTGTGTCAAGGCTCCCACCTTGGGTAAGTAATTTACCTTCTCAGATTCAATTTCCTCAATGGCGAATTGACAACTTCCGTGGGAATATTTGTTCCATACTGTGTGTGTGAGAATCCTTTGACTTTCACAATGAGTGCTTCCTCTCTCAGCCCTCAGGATGTGCTAGGGAGCTGAGGATTCCTACCATCCCAACGTTCTTGAGGAAAGCCACAAAGGCCAGAGATGTGAAATATCCCACCCCAGAGCTTGTGTCCCCAATCCTGAGGTCGCCGGCCGCCAGCCCCCTTTTTGAATCTTAAATCAGAACATTTCTCATCTTTCTCAACATAATAAAATGCTGTCATTCCATCCTTTCCTTTAAGGACCTTTTCTGGATCTTCCAAAAATCCATCTGATTATCTCCTTGGCCTAACTAAACTTCCTAGTGTCTGTTATTAACTAGTACATGTTTTCCTGTGCATCTACTTCAAACAAGGACATAACCCTGAGAGAATAAAGTAAGCCAACTGGATGAATTGTCCTCAAACTCCTCCAGACAGTTAGGTGAGTCCTTCGAAGCCACTTCTTGCCCTGGGACCCAACTGTAATACTCCAGAGAAAGTGGAATAAACACGTGCCAGTCGGCTGGGAAAATGGCAAGAGCAAGGCAGAGCTCCCCAGGTCTGTGCTCAGAGAGCTGATCCAGGGTCCTGGAGAAGATCTGAACATAGGAGCATCTCTAGGGAATTTCCCAACATATTAAGTAAAAGACCAATCTGTATGCATACCTCGGGCACAGGGATGACACAGGAGTGTTTATCATCAGATGGAGCAAAGAGCTAGGTCTGTAAGCAGGGGAGTGGGAGGGGCTCTAGGGGGAAAAAAAAACAAACTGTACTCAGGCATCCAGATCCTAATTCAGTGAAACATGAGACCTAAGACACCAGAAAACTGACTTGACCTAATGCCTGCCTCAGTTTCCCCATCTACAAAGCAACTGTCTGCTTCCTCCAGAAACAGTCATGAAGATTAGGGCTTCCTATGTGGGACATACTTGGAACTGAACCTGGCACACAGGTGCCACCCTGTATGAACTATTACTAATAGTGTGTGTGTGTGTGTGTGTGTAAAAAACTCTCCCTGTATGATAATATTCATATTTTTATTTTAAAAGCTTTTCATATTCTAAAGAGCAAATAGCAAGGAAATGAACCTTTGCTCTGAAATTAAAGCAGAGTTCCCCACTCACTAGTTTACCCAGTGAATCAAACACAAAATAATAAAATAACCTCTTGTGCGGGGCTGGGGGATGGGATACAGGGAAGACTAAAGGAGACAGGGCATGTCCATCCTTTCAGGACCTGTGCCACAGCATGCAAATTAGCTTTGAAAAAATTACTTTAGATTATACATTTCATAAACCATTTTAAACTACAGTTTTCTCACTGAATATTCTGTTTGGTGACTAATCTAAATAGTTCCATAGAGACGCACCTATTCAACATAGGGGTTTTTTTTTTTTGGGGGGGGGGGGTTGTTTGGTTGTTTGTTTTTTCTTCTGGATCTAAGTGACCTCTTCCACATAAAGACATTGAGCATTTGAAAATACAAATGGAGAAATAAGACTTACTATGAAAGTCTGTGAAAATCATAATCAGCAGAGGCAACAACAACATTATCTTTCTTCATAAAATCATTGATGAATCAGTATTTTCCCCAAACATCTTCGTTGCAAGCACCTCTAATAGTAGGCTGTAACAGTCTGAAAGGCTGTGGTTGAGGCTCCACAGGTGGACTGTATCACTACCACTTCGCATTGAGGGAGGAGTAAGGGGGGGAAGACTAGAGAACACATAAAGAAGCACAAAGTTTGACTTTTGAGAATCTACAAATAAGTCTCCCCAAATTAACCAGATGCACAGTATGTTCCTATGATCAAGTATCAGCAACCAAAGTAGGTGAGAAAAATAATACATTTTCAGCTTGGAAGGCTGTAATAATATCCCCATTATAATTCACCCGAATATATCAACACCGGCTTTACATTAACAGTCTTCTTTTCAAAAATAGAGCCAGCACCACCACCATAGCATCTCCCTCTCTCAGTGTTTGGGAAGATTGTCAGGGAGAGCTCTCCAGCACGTGTCTCCATCAATCAGAGCCAGGGAAGGGAGGGGAAAGAGAAAAGGAGATCTGGGAGCCTACACAGAGGTGGGTGTGGGGAGGGTGGAGACCAGGCTCCTGAGGACCATGGGGACCCAGTGCACCCCGCTGGTTGCAGACAGATTCTGACAGCTGCTGAGTCACATGGGGCTAGAACTGGCAAGGCTTTCAGGCAGTTCCACTTGGGCAGTCTTTCAGATACCAGATTTGTTGAACTACTCTGGATCCGTCTCCCTTCGTCTAAAGCTGTGCTTGAGTTTAACTGAACTGACCCTACTCCGTGTCACTACTGTGAGGCTTTCAGCTAGGATGGCCTAAAATCATGTCCTGTGACCCAGTTCCTAAAAGACAGGGGCTGGGTAACATTTTCATATCACAATTTAAACCCCTCCGTGGATATGGAATCTATCAGACAAACCCTTTGCTTATACCCGCAATACAGCATCCTAATGGGTTGGGCTGAGCTGGTCATGTGCTTGAGAAAACTCAGGATAACCAACATCCTAAAGATCTAGCCATCACATATCTTACAGCTAGCCATCTAGGGTGAACGTGGGTACCTGCTTACCCACGTAGCCAGGAACTGGGAGAGCAAACAGATCCGAGGGCTCCCAAACACAGCCCTGCCTACACCTGAGACTTCCTAAGGCATTTCGTGTTTCCTAGTCCCCATTTTCTTTGCTTCAATATTTGAAGGCGTGGTGAGAAAACTTGGGCTCCGGAGAAAACAACAAAGCCCAAGGAGAGTGACAAACAATGCTATAAAAAATCCTTAGCTCTGTGACCTGGCCCTCGGTCCGAGACAGACTGCTTTAGAAAACAAATGGCTGTTTGTCGGGTGACTCTATGCTCCACAAAAACAAAGGTGGGGACGTAAATAACAAGTCCACGCTATCAGTGTACAGCAGAGTTTACACCCCCATCAAATGTCACAACACTCACATTCTTTGCCATGCACCCAGGGAGCTGAAAGAGGTTTTGTGACCTCACCGCCCCGCTCCCTGATCCAGCAAGCCACTGTATGCTCTGGGGACACCCTACTCCTCTTGGTAGCACAAGTGGAGCAGTGACGATTTACAAGTATGGAAAATGTAGGTTAAGATCTGAATCTTAACTTCTTGGGATAGAAAATGTGTGAAGTGACAAGACTGGGCAGGTTGCACTGGTCAGTTAGCTTATCCTAATGATTAACATGCGGCCTTGGATGGCTTTGTTTTCCTACAGTTCTGAAAGGGAATCCCAGGGAGGACTCCCACTCCATCTCGGTGGTAATCTTCATTTAGGGGGTAATCTCCTGGCTGTGGTCAGTAACTGGAATGATTTGCAAAAATAATTAGATTTTGTAGCCACACAGAGCTTGCCAAGGATGGAGTCAGAATAATTTATCCTTTATAGTTCCTGGTGGCACAAGACCATATGCTGTGACCCCCCCGTGCTATTGTGTCCTCTGATTGTTATTCCTTGCACTTTATCTCAAGGCTGTCATATTGACTCACCCCAAACTGGAAAGCCAGTTGTGAATCTGGACCTTACCACAGATCCTTAGCCTAGGCCACTACAACCTTTTGGAAACCAGGAAGTGTGATTAAACAGTAATCAAGTCCCAGCAAACTCTCGTTTTTCTAAAATGGCAAATAAAAGAACTGCGGGGTACATCTTCCCGTGTTCTACTGAGGAGCCCCTCGTGTCTGCACTTTCAACTTGTAGTTGCTTTGTAAGGAGGTTTCTAGAAAGCACATCCCAGCTTCTCACAGGCACACATTACACACATTAGGAGAATCACTCCAACCTGAATCCCATTTCTAAAACTGGACAGAATGAAGACCACCAAAACGATCCGAAGAGAAACGGGGCTTCAACCACCACCCAAGGAGCTTCCTTCTGCAAACCCAACTGGCTGTTTCTTATCTAAAGTAAATATTTACAAGTTCTTCTAGAGCCCCCGGAGACACTGCCATCACACAGGGCTTTGCCTCCACAGCCCCGTGTTTTCCAGTTCTTGGCCCCTTAGTTCACACTCGGCAAGGTTATCCTCCTTTTGATCCTTGCTGATTGGGATCATGAGGTCTAGAGTGCTACCGAGCTTCTTAGAGCTTCAATCTGCTTGGTCACACTTAGTAGGACTGAGTATTTCAGCTACAGCCTACTCTTTGGCAAAATAACTCAGACCAGAAATTTGGTCTTGTGTGTGTGAGTGTGTGTGTGTGGTGAAGCACCACATCCACCGACTGTGTTACATAAATAATGAAAATTAAATTACAGGATTTTAGGGACACATTCCAAACAATCCATTCTACTGCCAACAACACTGGGCGCATGACCAGCTGTGGAGAGAAGAATGCCCCCCTCCTCTTAAATCTTTATGTTTCTCTTTTCATTGAGTCAGATACAAGTAAATCGTATCGGGTACCCGGTATGCAGGACTGCTAAAATATCTGCTTTGCAGTAATTATGCATCTCCCACAAAAACCTGTTGAATGGTTCCTGCTGTTGGCTCTCAGTGAAGTATCCATTTTCTTCAATGCAACCAAGTGCCAATGCCAAGGACGCCTTATCTACGTGTTATATCTTTCAACTATCTTGTAAATCATCCCCCACCCCTGTGCTGCGTCTTACTCAAATGGGGCTATTATGTTAGTACCTTCTCCATGGGCTCTTTCGGCCAGGACTTTATATGGACTAGCTTGTTCACTCCTTGTCGATCCCATTAATAAATGTTTTCCATCTTACAAACCAATAAACAGACTCAGAGAGGCAGCTGAACTTTCCTGAGGTCACATACCTGCAGTCTGACTGTACTGGAGACCTGTCAGTTTCCAGCCATGTCTCCCTCCATTCCCCCCTACCCTACCCCTGCCAGCCAAGTCTCCACAAACTTCCCCCAAACCCTCACCAGCCACATCCCCATCAGCCCCTGTGCCCCAGTAGCTCAGTTTCCTATGAGAAATGTCCAGTGTCCCTTCTGACTGATTCTCCTATCTGAGCTATACGTTTAAGACATCTTTCACTTCACACCTGTCCACTTAATTTCCACACTGTATTTACAATACACTCCTAGGCTACGGGTGGCATTCTTAGGACTGCTTGGCCCACCTCTGCTGGCAGTATACTCAACTCAGTAACCATAGCTTCTACCTAAAAGAATACAATGTGCTTGAATGACATCATCCTGGGGTGTGGGGGTGGGGGGTGGGGACTAAAGAAAAACCTGACACAAACTATCTAATCAGATATAAAAAAGAAAACCACAGTGGAAAACCAACCCCAGCTTTGCTTTGGCAGAGGAGGAGAGAAGGGAGTCTTAGAGCTGGGGAAGAAGAAGCAGGCAGATCCCTGGGACAATCAGACCAACGACGGGCATCGATCAACAGTCACAAATCTCAGTCACAGATAACAATTAGTATCCTGACAGTTATTTCATGTCCTTTATGTCTCAGAAACCCCGGTGTTCAGCACCTGAGCAATGATATTCGAGGTTGTCCTCTGCACATCCCCTGCCCATGCACCCACCCACACAAGCAATACACGCACATATGTAAACACATACAAATGCACAAACAGGAAGAGCATTACATCAGGAGTGTTTTCATTCACACCTGCGATGTCTCCCGGAAGCACTGAGAGCTAGAGGGGTCGGGAGAGGGGATTATTTGTTTGCTGATTTTTCCAATCTCGAAGAAGACAGGAGCCTGGGGCCACAAAATGGTGCCCGAGCTCACGGAAAAGCCGAACACCTTGCAGGAACGAAATCTGCGGCGGCAACCGCTTTCTACATCACGTAATGGGCAATGGCACCGGGTGGACGGCTGCCTTTCAACTGGCGCGTTCTGCCGCGGTTACAAGCAGCTGCAGAACGCGGAGACCGAGCTGCAGCCTCCCCATTAAAGCTCGTTTCCCCCATTGTTTCTCATAATGGGATCTAAGGGATCATTTACAGGATCTCATAGAAAGTTGAAATGTTGTTTGATGAGAATCATTAGATATTTAAATCAGAAATGAGTGTGTAGCGAGAGAAGCAATCACTGCACACCTAGTGCAGAGCACACAACTTCCAGGGCAGTCTCCACCTCTATGCGCTCGCTGGTTGTGGCTGCTGGATTGGTGCTTATGTGTATCTATGAACAAAATCATGGCAGGAAGAACAACAACAACAACAACAAAAAAAATCATAGGTTTCAAATCTTGCTTCCGGTGTCTTTCCATCATTTAGTGGCTCAAAAGAGGCTTGTCAAGAGAAAAGGCACCGTTCATTTTTATACTAGTGACTCACAGATAACAGCAAAATGCTGCTCCTGCCGTCAACTGCAGCATTTAGATAATTGAGAAGAAAATATCACACGTGACTGACAACTTAATGTCCTCAAGCTTCGCTTGCTGAACCTCATTTCGGGTGACAGTGTTTGCTCCTAATAAACCCATAAGGTCATGACTCTCGGGGAGCTTAGAAGCAATGTGAGGCGCCATGAAGTGAATGATGGTTGTACCTTCTGCAGACAGACCTGACCTGTACCCTGCTGGCCCCCCTAAGTACATAGAGAAGGCCTGTAATGCACTGTGACACAAGATACAACATGTTATGTTATCGTGAGCTTCTACTCCATAGGCTTTTCCTATGGCAGCATGCAAATGTACTTTAAGCTTGATATGGCAATGCTCATCCAAGTCCGAGAGCCGCCATGATTATGCACATTGGCTGTAGTCTGGGTGGGAAAGCTAATGTACCTCTGTCCTCCACAATGTGCATTTGGGGTCAGTAAATACCAGAGATGAGTAGGGTGGTATCCTAGTCGTCAAGGTGTGGTAAAGCCAGTGAATGCTCTGAGGATATTTGGGCTACCAAGAATTAACATTCTGGAATATGTTCAGTTTTAAAGTGAACAGCATAGTATCCTATAGTGATAAAACTTTAGATCAAACCATTTTATTCTCCATGTACCTTAAGAGAAAGGGAGATGAACATATAGAGTAGAAAGCAAAGGCCCCATTCTGGGAAGTGAGTCGACTTTCAGGGACTCAGCACTGCGATCATTAGTGAAGAGCCCACAGAGAATTCCAACTTCCTATAAAACCCCTCCAGTCCGAGTCAATACGAGCAGTAGTTTATTCCTCTGTAATGCTACAGTACAGAAATCCTAAGATGATATGTCACATTATTCCATGTGTGCCTGTGTGTACATACAGTCCTTTAATTCAGCAAGGCAGTCAGAAAACCTCTGCACATGTAAAATTCAAAGAAAGTACTTTTAAGGGCTTAAAAAATACATATAACTTAAACTTGTGAAAGCCAGAAGTTCAAAAAAAAGCATTGATATTATCAAATCTCTCTAAAGGAGGAACTGTTCAAGGCATCCCTATCCAGTGGGTACACACAAGCCAGGGTAAGCGAGATGTCATTACCTACAATCGTGATATTTCTTAGATACAAAAACAAAACTTAAAAAAAAAACTATCAATTAATTTATTTTAAAATTACATACACTTATGTCCCCACCAAGGTCTGAGAAACCAAGTCCTATACTTTCACGGTAAAATTTAAAATAAGACACTAAACCAAAGGGAATGGAAAACAATTTATCCAACAAATAGCAATGGCTGCCCATTAATTAATACGAACACCTGATAAATGGTCAGGGTCAGCTGCAGACAGTTTCCTTCCCTTCCTTCCTTCAGCTCAAAAGTGCCTTGGCTCAATATTTGCAGGTGAATTTCTTCTCCAGTGCATGCTCATATTTCACAAGGAAAGAACTTAAGAGCGTAACCCTCCCACTGTGTTTTCTTCTCACATCGTCGTTGTCCTTTGGCTGAACGTTTAGAGGGAGATGACTGACACAATTGATCAACTTCCATTCTTAAGTGAACCTAGAAAACTCAACTTTAACAATCCAACCTGTAAGAACACGAAAATCTCATCTATAAATTCAAACAAGATGACTAGAGAAAAGAAACCTGCTTAGCAAGCCGCTGAAAGCCATCCCTTGGCAAGGGTTAGATGAGACTCTACGATAGAAGTTTTTCAATTAATTCTGTCACTAGTGCACACACATGCGCTCACAAATAGCCACACACACACACACACACACACACACACACACACACACACACACACACACACACACACAGCTGTGCTAATCCAGCATACGTATCATCAGCTGATAACATTCTCTGACATTCACTTTTATCTAAGTAGAAAAACATTCAGGGTGGAGAGTTGACTTAAATTAGTTCCAGTATTACCAATTTGCCAACTCTATGTCCAAGAAAAAAAAAAAAAAAAAAAAAAAAAAAAAAACCTCATGCTCCTCATGCTTTATAATACACTCAACAATCTGATTGCTGAACAGTTTATATAATGTATATTTTCTCATGAAAAGAGTACCTACAACTGCCAGAATTAAAGCTATAAAACTCAGTTAAAGCCGAGGTAGAAAAAAAGTCCCTAATCCTCCATTCTCAATATGTTATATCAAATGTCTTTTAGTAACTGCATTAGAAAGCAATTACAGCTTAATAGCTGTCTAAATCCATTATCAGTGTACATTTAACCTTTCAATATTTAAAGATAATATTTAATTTGAGCAAATTAATGGACTGCCTGTGAGACCAAATCCATCTATTTAGTCTTCCTGGTTTTCCGTCACTGATATTTCTCTTTAGAGACTGGGTCTTGTGACAAGAAGTCTGGTAGAAATGGAGTTCTTTCTGTTTGTAGTTTAAATAGACATTAATAAATGAGAGGCCAACCTAACCCCAAATGAGAAGTAATGTCCTTATTAACTGCAAGTGTCTCTTGCCATTAACAAAGCTGCTCTTAATTCTTTGCAGATTAATCTCTATCATTAATAGTTAAATGAGTTTATATACCTTTATCTTTCAAAGTGATTTTTTTTTTTTCAAGTTCAAATTGTCTAATCTCCTCAACTTAAAAAGGATGAAGTGGTTTTTACAGAACAGCACTCACATGCCCTGTGGTGATGGTGGTGGGGGTGGGGGGGGTGTTGTTTTCCATCTTCTGTTTAAGGGCAATGACCTTTAAGAGCCCCGACAATTACTTTAACAACACAATTAAATTGAAAAGACCACATCAATATGTGAAACTAAGCTATTGTACAAAAAGACTGTAACATATTAATGAACGAAAACAAGTAAAATAACACTGAACAACAAGCACACACACAGTCCCCAACTGAACAGGTCATACATAACTCGAGGCTCGCTGCACTCAGAATCTCAAAAGGAGCCCTTTCTCCCAGTAAGATGAATATGGGGTGAGTGTGTCTACTTCTTTTCTTAAGGGGACTCAACCATCCCATTTCTTTCCTGTCAACTAGGTAAGAATGCATCAGCAATTACAAGTTGGGAAAAACCAGAGAACTCTGATGGTACCATAGGTCACATCAACATGCTAACATAATTCCAGGGTGAGACACACTAAACCTCACTGTGTCCCTGCCTCTGGCTTTTCCTTTTCAGGCCATGTAAAACTCTAGGTCCCAGACAGATGTTGGGAACCTCTTATTCATCACCCCAAAGTGTCTCTACCTTTGCCATATCTAACACATTCCTTCTGTCCAAGAGAAAGACAGACCAACAGAGTCACAGTATTTTTGTCCCCCAAGTTTATCATCTGTCTGATTATTTTATTTATTTATTTATTTATTTATTTATTTATTTATTTGGTTTTTCGAGACAGGGTTTCTCTGTGAAGCCCTGGAAGTCCTGGAATTCACTCTGTAGACCAGGCTGGCCTCGAACTCAGAAATCCACCTGCCTCTGCCTCCCAAGTGCTGGGATTAAAGGCGTGCACCACGACCGCCTGGCCTTTCTTTTTTTTTTTTTCTGATTTTTAATATCACACCTGAGTTCAAATTTATGTATAAAGACCTGTGCTTTCCTTGGCCCAGAATCAATATTCCTAAGAGAAACTCAATCAGGATTATAGCTATAATTAGACTAATGTATTTCTTATCTCTCATTGCTTAAAACTCTGAACCTATTAATCTAAAATATATTATAAGTATTTCTAACTGCCACCTTTTAAAAATTTCATTGTTTAAGGGGGGGGGGGTAGAGCTACATGGTTTAAGAACTAGAATATTATGACAATGTGTAGTCAGTTCCCCTCCCACGACACTATTTTTTATACCCCACCACCACCTTCAATTACTCTTGTTTCTTATCCTTTGCAAACTGCAGATACAACAAAAATAGTGTTCGCATTTCAGCCCTTTTATATAAAAGAGTAATTGTTCAGTCCAATACACCCAGCCTGAATCATTACTTAAAGTATGACGATTAAATATAAATGTGGGTGTAAAAAAATCTGTATGAGATTGAAGCTTGTACTTCCAACAAGAGCACAAATTCTCTATTGATAATGCTTTGAAATCACTGCATATCTTCCCCAATATGAATATATAGGAAACCTGAATCCAGCAGAAAACTTAAGTCAGCAAAAATAAGAAGCCCCAATGAAGAACTACAGTTTTATCCCATTTGAATCTTTGTAAATTTTACATGTGGCTGTGGAATTGAGGAACCTATCATGGTGATCCAAAAGAGAACTCTAAAGTAGAAGTCCCTGAGTATGTACAATTAATGAACAAATTCGTCCAGAAATACTTAGTCTCACAGTAACTGATTTTTTTTTCCCCTAAAAGAAAACAATTCTATAGTCATATATCCCAAGGTTCAAAACATTATGTGTTCAAACTTGAAGGGTCTCCTTTTTTCCTAATAAATTATTTAAGTCAATTAAAACAAAAACAACTCACTAAAGGCCACCTCCTGGCCATTATTGTCAGTGTTTGTCTAGTGTTTCCACAGGGCCTTTGAAAGGACATGATCTACTTATTCAGGTCACAAGCAAGTGGTGTGACAAAGCTTTATTCTCAGCCAAGATCACTGTCTTGAATCTATTCTGATGGTCAAAGGAGTAGGAAAAGAAACACAGAGAATAAGTATAATGGTTCAAAGAAAGATGGTTTGACAAAAATCATTGAAGAAAGATTTATGAATGAGATGTGTGTATATTGTATATATTTCTTCCCTTTAAAAATTAGCATGCTCAAAGCAAACATTACCACATGGCAAACCCGGGCATTTGACACAAGACTCTCAACATCAAAGCAAAATTGAATGTGTTCCTCAAAGCAGAAGAAAAAGAGTAATTATTAGTTAGACTTCCGCCTGTGGCCATCAGAAATGTTACCTTAATTTGGCCTTAATGACCTATAATCACTTTTAGTATATGGGTCTCAAACTGCCATTATTCAGCTTGATCTATGGATATAATGGGGCAGGACAGAACTATGGGTATCATTAAAATAAGTTCCTGCAAAAGCGAGATATGTAGTACGTTACTAATGTGTAAATGACTAAATAACTTAATTAGGGGAAATGAAGAGCACTTAGAAACACAGATACTTAAACTGAATCATGATAGCATTGCATGCATGAATATATTCTTTTAAAAAATGTTTATTAACCAAACCTCAGAGAAGAAACACAAAAGAGGACTTAAAAAATTCACAACGGCTAGCATCTTCTAATGAATATAGACAGACAAAACACAACCAATCTATTTCTCATTGTTTAAAAACATCAAAGATGACCATAGATATTTTTCTAAGAGACTATTTATATATTTATAATGAAATAAAATGATGACTTAGAACCTTCCTCTGGTCTCCAAAGTTTTCTCTTTGATATATGTTACTGTTATGTTGATAATTGAATGATTTATGCTTGGGAGGCAGATAGATAAAGACTAAAATCTCCAGACACATCATAAAAAAAAAAAATCACACTAAAGAGTGTTCTATAAAAATTTAAAAAAAAAAAGGAGAGAAAGAAATGAATACTTTAAAATTTTTTTTTTTAGTTTTGGCATTCAGTATATGTAAACAAACATGGCATTCAATTACACAAAAGCACCTTTCTGGATGAACCAGGAAAATCACGGACGTTGACAGTCACCCAAAAAAACGCTGCTCCCTGGAGCAAGATAAACCAGCAGACAGGCACCGCAGGGGAAAGGGTGCGAAGTGCACGTGTGGGGCCTCAATTCAAAACACAGCTGCTGGATCTAATTTTAGGCCAACTGGCCGTGTCACTGTCTCTTAACAAGGAAAATTTCCCTACTGAATATTAGAAGCTGTTAAAAAAAAAAAAGCACATAATAATATTCATTAGTTAACGTATCTACATCATTGCTGTTTTATATGAACAAAAAATTGTTAAGAGAAGAGTTCATCCAATCCTGGGGAAGGCACTGCAGTTAAGGAAGATTGACTCGAAACAAATGACCCACAAGATTTATGCGTCAAACACTGTAAGATATCCACGTAGCTAATGACGAGATCTAGGTATTTGAGAGCATATCATAGGGAAAAACGTAAAGAAAATTACGAATTTTTGACAATTCTGGTGACAGTCTCAGCTGTTGATATTTTCACAGAGCTTTTATTGGGTGCTAGACCCAGAGTCCACCGCTGTGGTCCAGGGCAGAGGAGTGGGAGGAGTCTTTGGTGTGTGAGTAAACTTAAGGATACACACACGTGTGCACCATGCATGTGTCTGAGAGGCTGGAAGAGAACACTCTAGGTCCTCCTTTGTCATTCTCTGTCTTGTTCTCTTGAGGCAAATCTTTTTACTAACCATGGAGCTCACCAGGGTTTTGACTAACTGGTCCTCCTGCCTCTGCTGCCCACCGCCAAGCAAGCACTGAGGTTTCAGATATGTGTGGCCTACTCAGCTTCTATATGGACTCTGGGGAGCCAAAGTCGGTCCTTCTGTTTGTGCATCCAGCTCTCTTACTCAGAGCCATGTCCTGAATCCATCTGTGAGAATTTAATGTTTATACCCCTAGGACTTTAAATCTATTATTTCCCTAGCTAAAGCATCTCTCCATCACTGGATAACTCTGCAGACATGGACCAAGGGAGAAGGGCTCTCTAATCCATTCATTCAGAAAATAATAAACACACCATGAGCACATACTTCCGCGTGCTCTCAGGCCCTTTAGTAAACGAAACAGTGAACTTTATTTAAGCTCATCGGAAATGTGCTGCCATCATTAACAAGGGCAATGAGCCATGTGCCCACACATGTATTTGTGAACTCCTTTTTTCCTACAAGAGAAACACATAGCGGGCTGTGGAGTTGCCTCAGTAGGTAGAGGGGCTTGCTGTGAAAGCAAGAGGATTTGAGTTCAAATGCCCAGAAGCCATGTAAAAAGTCAGGCATGGTCAAGACTGTAACCCAGCACTGGGGGACCAGGATTCACAGATTACAGAGGCTTATTGGCCAGTCATCCAATGAGAACAGTAAAGTGGAGAGTGTCTGTGTAATACACCACACACACACACACACACACACACACACACACACACACACTCCCTAGCCAAACTTTAGCATTACATGTTCCACTTACTCCCTGTCCTTCAATGCTAGTCTTAGAGGAAGACTTAACACTTCAAATGCTCACAAGCACCTGCAACTTCTCCCTTAACATCCAACTGTTCTTCCTCTGTCTGGAGCTCCTCCAACTCAGCCTTCAAGGTCCGGCAGCCAGATCTCTGCTAAGGTCCCTCTTACCTTGGTCCCTAGAGGCGCCCTGCATGGCCAAGTTTTGCATAGACAGGCAGAAGATAATAATATCTGGTAGACATTGGTCTCCTTTAATGTAAGAGACCAACAACCATCATTTCAAGTCTCAAGGATTCAACGAACTCTATCACATCTCCTGAAGGCTCAGTACTTTTGCTAACTTAATTCTGAAAGTGAACATACAAACAAATGTTATAAGTCACTTTCAACATTTTAGTAAGATGTTTTAAATTCAATAGAAAATTTTTAGGAGACAATCTTTGACTATAATGATCTTCATTCATAATATTAATGAATTTATGGATTCCTTCATTCATTATCCAGTTTATTTCTGAAAATAAAAAAATATCTAACCCATATGTGACACTTTTCTATTTTTCTTTTATACTCAGCTGTTTTTACTGTTCAAATAGTTTGTTCTGCTTACAAAATTAACACATACATAGTCATTTTTGTTTGTTTTTTTGTTTTTTTGTTTTTTTGTTTTTTTGTTTTTTCGAGACAGGGTTTCTCTGTGTAGCCCTGGCTGTCCTGGAACTCACTTTGTAGACCAGGCTGGCCTCGAACTCAGAAATCCGCCTGCCTCTGCCTCCCATGTGCTAGGATTAAAGGCATGCACCACCACCCCCTGGCTACATAGTCATTTTTATTTATTTATTTTTGTTGTTGTTGTTGTTTGTTTTTTGAGACAGGGTTTCTCTGTATAGCCATGGCTGTCCTGGAACACACTTTGTAGACCAGGCTGGCCTCGAACTCAGAAATCCGCCTGCCTCTGCCTCCTGAGTGCTGGGATTAAAGGCGTGCGCCACCACGCCTGGCTAATAGTCATTTTTAAGGACACAAAAATATAGAAATTACCCATAGAAGAGAAGGACCCCTTTTCAAAAAATATACTTTAACTCTGAGATTTAAATTAATTTTCCACCATGGCATGGATAGTAACAGAGAAAATTGGGAGAAGAGACCCAAGTCTTCTTAATGCCATTTCTACCATACATTAGTCTAAGGCACAAGCTAGCAGTCCCCTGGGTGAAGCCCAGCTACTACCTGTTACTGTAAATAAAGTTTTATTAGCACACAATAATGTTCATTGGCTCAATTACTGTCTATGGCTGTTTTGATGCTACAACTGCAGATGTTAGTCAAAACAGCAGAGAAAATACACCCTCAAAGCCAAGAACACTATGTAACACTTTTCAGAGAAAGTGCACTGACCTCTACTACAGGCTAGACCATTCTAGTTTGAGAATGTATTCATTCTTTAGGTCTTCAGTGAGTTAGAATAATTTTCTTTTAATGCAGCTTTCTCTTACAGTTATCTTTACAGGTAAGGAATGAGATAAAATGGTTATCCCATAGCATAGTTTTCAGAAAGTAACCTTAGAAATAAAAATATCAAAATGGACCTTTGAACCAGAATGTGCGTTCTTGCATATAGGAAGCAGGAGCATTGGGTAACCCCCAGGGAAGCTGTAGACGGAAAGGCTAGCACCCAGCAGTGTCCACCCTCACCCTCCTGTCAGTCCTGGCAGTGAGCCTTCTGCCTTCTGTACATCCTTTCTTCTTCAGTCTGGCATAGGAACTCCGAGGCTGGCATACAGCAGCCAGCCCACCCAATCACATACTATACTTGCTTTACTTCCTGGGTTCTTACAGCTAAGCAATAAAGAGGCACAGCTAGATTCTTTCATAAAGAATTACGTCTAAAATCAGTACCTCTGTGTTCTCCGAAGATCAATATCTATAAATCCCAGGCTGAGTTGTCTTGCTTCGTTATTCTTCTAAAACATAATCAATCATAGACCTATTGACCAATGTTGAAAGGTAAACACGAACACTAAGATTTTAAAAGTCCCATCTTAGCTAGGCAGTGGTGGCGCACGCCTTTAATCCCAGCACTCGGGAGGCAGAGGCAGGCGGATTTCTGAGTTCGAGGCCAGCCTGGTCTACAGCATGAGTTCCAGGACAGCTAGGACTACACATTGAAACCCTGTCTCGAAAAACCAGAAAGTGCCATCTTCAGCTCCTCCTGTTAATGGCAATATCCAACAACTCAGTCTCCTGGGGAACTTGTTTAGTTGCCACTCTTTACCTGTGCTCATGTCTGAGAGCAAGGAGGCCTCAACGTGATGTTCTTCACCATGAAGAGTTACTGGATGAACAGCCAGGTCTGTAGTCAACTGTCAGGAATTCCCTGCCCTCCAGAACTTGGGGTGGGGGGCTACTCTCTGAGGTGCTGCACACACATACACACACACAAAAATCACTATTGTGATTGTTCCTGGTTGCCTGAAAGACAACTTTTAGAGATCACAATTGAACTCTTGCCACACAATGGCAGTACAGCTTTCGACGTGGCAGTAGACTCTGAAACTTTGTTCCTTTTCAGCAAACTGGGTATAACCAGATTTGGGGACACAATGAATGAAGATAAGGTAAGGGAGCCTGGCATGGTGCTGAGCGCCTGTTCTCCACGCCTTGGTTCAGTTTCATAGTTTATCTGATGATACATAAAACGTAGCTGGCAAACACAAGATTGAAAGATGCTAATTTTCAAAATCCCCTAAATGAGCACAAAAGGAACAAAGTCTCTTGGTTTCCAGTGGCAATGTTATTACCCTAAACTTCAAGTGAACATAGTCAAAGAAAACATAAAATAGTCGAACTCTTATTAATGATTCAATTTTGAACATATGTCTATTAATATGTTTGTTGAATCATTTTTTAAATAAATTGAGCAATCCTTAGATCCAAAGAAGCTGACATTTAAAATCAATTAAACAATATGGTTTTTGGGTGTTTTGTTTTTGTTTTAAATGTCCTTGCAGTTGAGTTCCGAAGCATTAGGAAGGCAAAGACCAGAAGAAGGGCTGACCCTCAGCACTTGCACAGGTCCTGCATCTAAGAAAAGCTAGAAAAAGTCTGAGACATAAAAGTCTATGTAGGTGGCACATGCTTTTAATCCCAGCACTCGGGAGGCAGAGGCAGGCGGATTTCTGAGTTCGAGGCCAGCCTGGTCTACAGAGTGAGTTCCAGGACAGCCAGGGCTACACAGAGAAACCCTGTCTCGAAAAAACAAAAAACAAAAAACAAAAAAAGTCTATGTAGAACAACAGTAGACAGCAACAGAAGAAGAGAGACAAATGCAAATTAAAAGTCCAGTCCTTCTAAATCGTGCTATTCTAAAACTTAATCACAATAAGAAAAACACAAGATTGTGTTATCTCACACCAAGAAGTGAGATAACAGACTCAAGTTACTTACAAGAGGGGTTCAGCAGTGTGATGGTTTGTCTATGCTCAGCCCAGGGAATGGCACTATTAGTAGGTGTGGCCTTGTTGGAATGGGTGTGTCACTGTGAGTGTGGGCTTTAAGACCCTCATCCTAGCTGCCTGGAAGCCAGTATTCTGCTAGCAGCCTTCAGATGAAGATGTAGAACTCTCAGCTCAGCCTGCACCATGCTTGCCTGGATGCTGCCATGCTCCCACCTTGATGATAAAGGACTGAATCTGTAAGTCAGAACCAATTAAATATTGTCCTTCTTAGAGTTACCTTGGTTATGATGTCTGTTCACAGCAGTAAAACCCTAAGACAAGCAGGGAAAGCAGAAAGAGAAGGCTGGAAGC
Source organism: Mus minutoides (assembly GCA_902729485.2). Classification (NCBI taxonomy): domain Eukaryota; kingdom Metazoa; phylum Chordata; class Mammalia; order Rodentia; family Muridae; genus Mus; species Mus minutoides. Next base: position 2,763,066 of record LR749562.1, on the reverse strand, counting down.
AACCAGAGGTCATCAGGCTAGGCATGATGGTGCACTGACTGACCTCAGCTGGGAAAGGCAACTGGGAACAGTAAAAATAGGAGAAGGCCTGGTTCAGTCCAGTAGGAGCATGGTAGCACCATCTCCTCACAGGCAGAGAATCTACTAGAAGCACACACAGAAGGGGATCAACCATAACGGGAAGCTGGCTTGACAAACTCTCACCCAGAGAGCACTAGAGCAATGTGGATATGTGAGAAGGCACCTCGGAACAGAGGTGGAGAGGAGTGTGTAGTTTCCAAAGTGTAGCTAAGAGGGTGCAGTTATACCTAATTGCAGTGGGAATAGTTAGCATGGCTTAGTGGAGGTTCGGTGTGATGTGGGAATCAGACTAAAGAGTGAATCAGAATTCTGCTTTAACATAAGCTTCTCCTACTACAAAAAAAAAAAAAAAGTTTACTTTAAAAGACTCTAGAGCCTCTGTGACAGTTCTTTCATGATGAATTTGTTACAATGGATGGGAGGAACTAAACTGGATGGATACCACCAAGCTGGTAATGCCACTGGGTAATCTCTGATTGTTAATGTATAAGACAGGAACAGTGTGGCTGTTGTTGATTAAATGTTCTGGGTCAATGTGCTTTACAAATAAAGAAAACCGTCTTGGCATCTCCTCCTCACATGTGCCCGATGCCTGCATCTTCTCACAGTGCTGGTCCTCACATTGGCTCATAGTGAATCTGCACTCACGGGAAATTCAACTTTCAAAATTGTATTTTTTGGTATATATATTTTAAATTATTTACATACTGGGGAGGGCCACCTGGTAAGGGTGGGGAATCAAAGGGCAACAATAGGAAGTGAGTGCTCTACTTTGACCAGGGATAGAACAACTTGTCAGGCTCAGGTTTATTTCACTGGTCCTTTTTCTCATTTACTTTAATTATACTGAAACTATTATTAGGGAACACTTATAAAATTGTATACTATATTTTAAAAGAAAAAACATAACCATAAAATTAACAAGAAGAAACATGAAAATTAATGTTTCCAAATGAAAAAAAATCAATAGTAGATGTTTCAAATGACATTAGACAAAGATGAAGAGAGAATTAGAGAAGTAGAAGATAAGTCTTCAGAAATCATCGTAAAGGAGAAGAAAAGAGAAGTTAAGAGAAATGGAGGGAGAGGAGAACAAGCTTAATATATTTAATCAGTCCTCACTGATAACAAAAAATATAATGTCTCTTGACTATAGGAAGACATAAAATTACACACACACACACACACACACACACACACACACACACACGACAAGCAAAAAATGATTAAGTAATTGTTAAGAAAATCACCAAAAGGAACAACAAGTAGACTTTTAAAAGAAAGCAATTATGTAGGTAAACACCAAACTTCTCACAAGCCGATACAGAATTAAATAGCCAATAGAATGAAATCATTGAAATAATGAGAGAAAACAAGCGTTAATATAGAATCCTGGGTCCTGAAGAGTTATTACTAAAGACCAAGATTAGGACATAGAATTGGTCTCCAACTTTCCCAACATGCAAAACCCCTAAATGACACACTTCCCCCATGCAGGAAAATGATTCCATGAAGAAAAACTGAAATGCAGGNATAGCCAATAGAATGAAATCATTGAAATAATGAGAGAAAACAAGCGTTAATATAGAATCCTGGGTCCTGAAGAGTTATTACTAAAGACCAAGATTAGGACATAGAATTGGTCTCCAACTTTCCCAACATGCAAAACCCCTAAATGACACACTTCCCCCATGCAGGAAAATGATTCCATGAAGAAAAACTGAAATGCAGGCAAAAGTAAAAGATGTACAAAGTAGAAATCTAATCCTGTCTACAAAACTCTACCACCCAAAATTTCAGAAACAATTTTAAGGATCAAAACAGAAAAACACAAGTACCAGAGAGAGTAACGGGAGAAGTATTTGTTAATCTCAAAATGGTTTCAAGAAGAACTAAGATGACAAAGTAACAATTTATCGAATAACTGCACAGTGAAAGCCCAAAGACAATCCCAAAAAGCACAAAACTAATTACAAAAAATAAGGAGGCAAGAGATAAAAAGCAACAGAACTTAAGAAATGTTTTTGAAGAAAAGACAATGAAAAGTAGTAAAGACAAAACACAAACGGACACCTGGAGGGCAGACGGCAGTGACTGTGACCGGAGCCACGCCCACAAAACCCCTGCACTGTTGTCCAGCTAAGTGGACCAAGCCGACACGTAAGAAGAAAAGAGGTAAAGCATTTGACATTCTTATTTACAATAAAGATAAAGATTCTGGGGTAACTGATTCATCAAAAACATAATATAGAAGGGTTAAAAATAAAATTTAAAAAAAAAAGACAAATATGAAGAGAAAAGTGAGAAGCCTCTACCAATATAAAATGGAATAAACGTTAAGACAAAAGAGCAGAGAGAAGGGGACCACAGAAGAAATGAATAGATTTGCTTACCCAGAAAGATAAAAGTAAGTCTAAGCATGAATGTATGCGATAATGTAATTTTAACATATAGAAAGTCAAAATAGAAACATGAGGAGAAGAAAACACAAATCCACCCAAGTTTCTCAATGACACAGGTGTCAGGCAAGTTTCTCAATGACACAGGTGTCACCCAAGTTTCTCAATGACACAGGTGTCACCCAAGTTTCTCAATGACACAGGTGTCACCCAAGTTTCTCAATGACACAGGTGTCAGGCACATTCTTAAAAATTCACGAGCTAATAAGCTAATAAGCTTGGATTTCTGGACATATAGATGCCTCAACTCAAAAGCCAGAGAAGGCACATTAGGCCCATGCACATGATGAAAGGATACTGTGGAGATTAACTAACAGGACTGACAGCAAAGGAAGGGATATACATATATACATATACATTAGCATATATAATATATATCATCATATATAATATATATCAGCAAAATTGTGCAACAATGATTAACTTACAATAGAAATTATTATATAAAATCTTAGTAGAATGAATGAAAAGACTTCTTTTGTCACACATCTACCAATAGCATATTGACAGCAAAAACCAAACCAAGACTAAGATAACAATGTCTGTCGCTGCCATTTCTACGCAGCCTGTGACCTTAGACAGTGCAATTATATTGGGGGGGGAGGGGGGAGCCATGCATAGGGGTTTAAAAGGAGAAATACTATAATTATCTCCATCAATACATTATTGTAATTTATAGGGAAATCGCTAAAGAAATCATTCAAATCATTTTCTAGTAAAGAGAACAACGACATGGATGAACAGGAACACCAACATACAAAAATTAACCAAATTTCTATATACCAGCAACAATTTAAATATCTCATAGAAAATAATTCCATTCATAACAGAAACCCAAATTATCAAGAAAAATATCTAAAACCTATAAAATGATTTTTTTAAAGCTAACATTATAAAAGTATAATTTTAAAAATCTTGCTATCAAAGGCCAAAATGAGAGGGTACATGAGGAATGGTAATAATTATTAAAAATACAATAAATTTCAACACAGTTATCTCATACGGTGTCTGCATCTTCATTAAAAACACCTAACAGACTTCTGGAACACCTTGCCCTGCCAATTTTTAAAATAACATTTTAAGAACACAAGCAAAAAAATAAATAAATAAAATTAAAAAAAATAAAAAAATAAATAAAAATAAAAAATAACCCAAAGTAAAATAGACAAAACTTTACAAATGACAGGGGAGAAGTGGGAGGAAGGACTCAACCTGCCAGGCATGAAAACAGGACATCAAGCTTCCTGAGGAAAGAGCCCAGAAGGAAAGCAATGCATACCCATGGGAAGTGAGACAGGAGGACCACTGGGGAGGCCTGGGCAGAGGAAGGAGTCCTCAGTGAGTAACTGGAAAGTGAATGGGTATTTGGTAAGTCCAACCCTGTTCCACATTTCAAACAAAATACAGTATGGAAAACCTACTTGTGAAGGCAAAATTATGAGATCCTGACCTTGATGTAGAGGATCCTAAAGAAAAGGCCATTTACATGACAACATGAAAGACTTTGCTAGGGCTGGAGAGATGGCCAAGCAGTTAAGAGCAGTCTGCTCTTCCACAGGACTAAGTGTGATTCCCAGCACCCAAGACAGGTGACTCGCAACTGTGTGGGCAGAGAGCCCAACGCCCCCTTCTGGCCTCCATGGGCACCCGCACTCCCATGCACATACCCACACATGGGCACCCACACCATTTAAGTAAATAAAAATATATGGTTTACGAGGCTCTGTTAATCAGAAGGAAGTGCAAAGGAGGAGAAGGGAATAGATCATAAAAAAAATTTGCAATGGGCAACTGGGAACAAGTTATTCAAAACTCTAACAACATCTTCAAATCGATATGGGAGGCAAAATAAAATAGTTGAAAATGCAGAATGGGGAGATTCCACAGAACAATGAGGGGAAAGAAACCACATGATGGATGATAAATATATGCAAAGCCTAATCATCAAGGAAACTGCTAATTGAAACCACAATGAGATACACTTTATGTTTTATACCTACTAGAAAGATACAAATTAAGAAGCTTGATTAACACCTAAAGTAGGCAAAGAGATGCACCCATGATAATCTTTTATGCTGCAGGTGAGAATGTAGATTACAGGGGAAAAACAACAACAAAAACTCTTGAGAAAAAAAATCTTGTCATGTTGAGTTTTTACATAACTTTACAGCCTACCAAATCTCCTTACCAGTGGATACTTACCAACAGAGTCTGCATGTGCACCAGCTGAGAAATAAAACCAAGCATGGCTTCCAAGAAATGGGGTACCAAGCCGGAAGTTCAAAGGAAATTAACTGCACATGATCACCAGTGTCGGAAGTGACTGGGTGCCACCAGCATCAATATGGATCAGCCTTTCAAGTACGCAGAGAGAAAAGGCAAGTGGGGGAAGTCTGTACCATGTCATGTCCACCAGCCTCCCAGGCCAGCCAGAACAACAAAACGGGGAGGGGCATGTCATAATGCTTACCCAGGACAGAAAAAAAAGGGGGAAGGGGAGAGTCAACAGAGAAACAAAGTATAGAAAGAGAGCCAGCAGCTAGCCCAGAAACTACAGGTAGGTGGGTTCGGAAGCATTACTTCCTGACCAAGCTTCATGACTTACAATATGTCACATATCTATCTGCAGCTGCCAAATATTACATGATAAACTATGTCTTATAATAGAGGCTGAGTGACCCTTAGCTGAAAGACTTGAGACCAGATATGTGTTTTGAATTTCATTTTTTTAAATGTCGCCATATTCGAATACACAAAATGAGACAGCTTGGGGATGGAACCCAAGTCTACACACAAACATTTTCGTTTCACAAGCACTTCAAATGTACAGCCCAGGGGTCACCTTCTACAGTGTTTTCTGCACCTCAGTGTTAATGCATCAAGTGCCATGAACCTGGTTGTGGGGTTCTCCACTTGTAGTCTCAGGCCAATTCTCAGAACCTTTGGAATTTTGATATATTTCAGGTTTTCAGGCAGAAAGGCATGCCTGATCTGTATTTGCTCAGGGTTAAGTGGGGAAATGAAAATGTAAGCAAGGGCCGGGCAGTGGTGGCGCTCGCCTTTAATCCCAGCACTTGGGAGGCAGAGACGGGTGGATTTCTGAGTTCAAGGCCAGCCTGGTCTACAGGGTGAGTTCCAGGACAGCCAGGGCTACACAGAGAAACCCTGTCTCGAAAAAAAAAAAATGTACGCAAGGAGAGAGACAGAGTCTAACCAAGCCTAGCCACAGAGGAAAGGAACGTGTCTGTGGACAAAGGGAAGGGGACTGACAGGGATAGGTTTCGCCATGTGCTTTGGTTGGTGACGGACAGGGATAGGTTTCGCCATGTGCTTTGGTTGGTTTGGGTTTCTGAATCAGGGTGGGCAATCCTCTGTTTAATCAGCCAAGTGTTGGGATTACAGGTTTTGGCTACCATGACCGGCACATTCACTTTTGCTTTTAATTATGAAATATGTCCAGCATAAAAAATGAATAGTACAAAGAATGGCTGTCATAATGGCACTGAGTGAGTTGATTGTCTACTAAATTTCATTTAGGAAAATGAAAAACAACCCACGAGGCACAGTGGCGCACACCACCTTTAACCCCAGCACGTGGGTTGCAGGAGCACGAAGATCTCTATGTTCAAAGCTAACATGAACATATAATGAGTTCCAGGGCAGCCAGGACTACATAGTGAAGCCCTGTCTCAAAATAAAAATCTATAAAATTGTAACCAAGCATAGTGTTTGCAGCCACAACCAGCCTGAGGTACATAGTGATGCCCTGTATGGGGAAAGAGAGGGGTGGGTTGGGGAGGGAGACAAGAGAGATGGTTCAATGGTTATGAACACTATTTGTTCTTGCAAACGACCCATGTTTGATGCTTATGTGCTCTCTAACTCCAGTCCTAGGGAACCTAACGCTCTCTTCTGACCTCTGTGATCACTAAGTTCTAGGTACACACATAGTATATAGACATACAGGGAGATAAAGTACCTATATACATAAAATAAATAGAGAACAATGTTTTTAAAAATTCTGTATATCTGTAGAAGCTCTGTGTGTCTCCCGACAAGAAATACCAACACATTTTATTTTGCCTTTATCTAAGACTTACCAAAGCATGCCCAGGGGCTCACACCACTCCCTGGGAGACAAACACCGCACTTGGCTCACCAGCAGTAGACATGTGCTTTAAGGAACTGCGCTCTTCATATTGATGGTTTCTCTGCTTCCCTCCTTTCTGAACTCACATGATGAAGAATCCAAAAGCTCTAGGGACGAGGTGCCAAGTATCGCTGACACAGGTCTAACTAGTGCTAAGTGCCTGGTCCATGCAGAGATAGAAAAGAGAACCCTAGCTGTGTATTCTCTAACCTGAACAGTTAAACACACAGAGTTGCTAGATTCTGCCTCGTGAAAGAGACTACCCAGCATGCTAGATTGAGGGATGAGATGACACCTAAGAAACACCAAACTAAGACACATGAGAGAAGGGAGCAGCAGCAGCCAGGGGGAATCGTGGCCAAGGTGCTCATTAGAAGAGATCAAGATGGGATGAGGGTGAGATTTGGACAAGTAGGGGAAACTTCATTTCATTCCTAATCAAGAGCTAACCGATTCGTTCCCAATTTGGTCTACCTCAAGAAATAACTACAATCAAATAACGATGCTAAAGACCCAGGCAGAACGCCATGTAAATCATGCCATCGTCAAGTTCACCAACACATTCAGTAACATCTTGTGGTCATGCTCTCTGACACCGGACCATGGGAAGAATGGAATCCATTCGACAGTTGTAACATTAGCGATAACAAGCCTAAATGGTCCATAATTAGCAAAGGCCATCAGAGAAGACCCTTCCCTCTGTACCCTAGAAGAACAGAATTGCAAAATCAATCCAACCCTTTTCTCAGACAACACAAGCACTCCTGCAGTGCCTTGTGGCCATAGGGGCAGGAAGGAAATGGCACCAGGGTTCCTACATGTATACCCTCAAGTTAAAGTGTTAGAGGAAGCTACGTATGCGCGTGTGCACATACATACCGTGCACACACATAGGCAAGCACAAGCGAGACTCGCTAGGAATGTTGTCCTATGAAATGAAGGCGTAGATTTCAAATGAGGACTTCTGTCAATTCTTGAATTGTATTCACCAATGGCAGTCTGCATGCAGCAAACTAGCATCACAACTGGCGGGGCCAGCTACACTGAGTACCTACCACCTTATGGGTCTAGGGTCTAGACTGCAACAGAGGGTTTGCAGGTCCAAAGTATTCCTTATTCTCAGTCTTACAGGATCTGGGCCCTGCCCTCCTCTGAAATCTGCCCCAATCATGCTCCCCTATCAAATCACCGCATCTCACTCTGTATGTAGGCATAGCCCTAGCCCACTTCATCCATCAAACTTCAGCCTAGCCATGCTTAATTCCAAGTAACCTTTCCCAACTGTTCAGCTGGGTCAGCTAACCTGAGTGCAATTGCTTCTCCTGCCTCACCTCTCCCATGTAGAGCGTGCTATCTTGTAGGTCGTGTATTCCCTCAACGAGTACCCTTAATGGAGTGTCTTAATGTAAAGGCATCCCCTAGAGTCTACTGCCATTTGTCGGGCAAATCAGGAGTCTACCTGTCATCTCATTGATTCATTTCCAGAGCCCAGCATATGCCCCACCACATGCTGGACACTCAGTAAGTAATCATTAATCAAGTTTTAATCATTTAAGTTGATTAATCATTAATCAACTTAAGGGAATCATTTTAACTCCTAGCACTCACACTCAGGAGGCTGAAACAGAAGGGTCATGAGTTCTAAGTCAGCCTGGGCTACCTAGTAAAACACTCTCTCTCTCTTTCTGTGTGTGTGCGTGTGTGCACACGCATGTTCGAGCACATGTGTGTCTGTCTGTCTCTGTCGTTCTCTGTTTCACTGGCATACATACACAGAGTAAATGAAATAAAAAAATAAAAACTTTGTTACTGTGTATAAATTATAAAATAAATATTACAGAATTTCAAATGTGAAGACAAAGAAAAGACATCTTTAGTGTTTTTCAAGTAACTTAATCTCACACTTGCAATTTTTAAATTTCTGCTCGAAAAATAAATGGGACATAATTATAATCACTTCCCATAGAGACTCTGGTACTAAATTTGAGGGTACATTCATAGCAACCCACCTGAAGGTCCAACTTCCACACTCACTCTAAAGCTTCCTTCCTTTACACATGCGCACACACACACACACACACACACACACAGATTCTAACATTGATATTTCAATTGGAAACTGAACTATATTTGAAACCCATCTTTTGCAAAAGCCTGCATCACCTCATTTAAAAGCACTTTCCAGATGAATCATGGCAGAATTTGTATCTAACACCAACAGTAACAGACTCCACTTAAATGCAGAGGTTGATACTCGTCATCTCTCATAGCACCATGATATCCCCATGGTAACATGGCAATTTGTAGCCACTCAGGGAGTGGCGGGGGGGGGGGGACCCTTTACAAAATAAATGAAGGACAAAGCAAATGATAAGAACTTATCAATCTTAATAATTCCATCAATGTTACATCAACATATTCACATTCCCAAACTGGGAAAAAAAATGCCGCTGTGTTATCCCAAACTCTTCAACATTCTTTCAACAACCAAGACTTGACCCAATTCTATCAGAATCTTAAGGGTTAAAGAACAGAATTCTCTTAACACTACAAGTGCGCACACATATTATGTAAAGGAAAAAAATTGTTCTACATGGGGCAAGAAAGATAAAGAATAATAAAAAGGTAATAAAATCATGTCATAAGAAAATTAACTTAGTAGCTAAAAGTAATGAGATGATAGTTGGTGAAATGATTCACTGGGTAAAGGTGCTCATAGCAGAACCTGAAGACCTGAGGTTGTCCTCTGGGCACACATGATTCAAGGGGGGAACAGTTCTCTCAAGTGGTCCTCTAGTTTCCCACACAAGTGACATGGTACTTGTACATACGCACATACACAATACATAAGCTAATTAATTAACAATTTAAAGTACAAGAAGAACTGCAGATCAGAGATGAGAAAAGCATTCAGTGGTTGGTGCATCAGTTAGAGGAGGAAGATGCTCAAAAGAGCTGTTACCCAAACAAGGACTAAAACCTAAAGCCAATGGTGTTTATGCTGGCTACACTGCTCTGTGAGTAGGCACGAGGATTTCAAATCATTGGTGTGGCTATTCACAGTACTCTGGGAAATGAACACAAGATGGTCTCTGGGGCTAGCTGGCCACCAGTCTACCTCCAGGTAAAGTAACAGACACTAGCTCAAGAAAAATAAGGCAGAGGACAGTTCCTTCCTCTGATCTCCATGAACCACTCACACACATTTGACATGTGCATACATGTACACACACACACACACACACACACACACACACTTTGGTCTTTTCAAAATTAGAAGAGCAGATCATGTCTGAAAATGTAAATTTGATTTTAAATATCATCAGTACCTCATGGCCAAAGTCTACAGGTGTCCTAGTTTGCTTTCGATTGTTATGATAAACACCATAACTGAGAGCAATGAGGGGAGGAAAGGGCTTATTTCTGTCTTATCGCTTACAGTTATAGTTCCATCATGAAGGAAAGGCAGGACAGGAACCCAAGGCAGGAACCCAGGGCAGCAATTAAGCAAAGGCAACGAATGAATGATGTTTTTTGTATTCTTTATTGGATATTTTATTTGCTTACATTCAAATGTTATCCTCTTTCCCGGTTTCCCCTCTGCAAACCCCTTATCCCATCCGTCCTTACCCTGCTTCTATAAGGGAGCACACACCCATCTACTCACTCCCAACTCAACGCCCTACCATTCATCTACACTGGGGCATCAAGCCTTCACAGGACCAAGGGCCTCCCCTCCCCTTGATGCCAGCTAAGGCCCCTTCAACTCCTTCAAGTCCTTCCCCTAACTCCTTCATTGGGGTCCCTGTGCTCAGTCCAATGGTCGGCTGCGAGCATCTACATCTGTACTGTGGCTTGTTCTCAATCCCTTGCTCAACTTGTGTTTTTGGTTTTTTGTGGGTTTGGGGTTTTTGAAGGGAGGTTTTCAAGACTACTCTGTGTATCCCTGGCTGTCCTGAAGTTCACTATGTAGACTAGGCTGGCCTTGAACTCAGAGATCCACCTACCTCTTCCTCAAGGGCTGGGAGTAAAGACATGCACTATCAGTCACATTTAGCTTTCAATTTGCCTTTTGGTACGACTCGGGAACATAGGCCCAATCAGGTCACCACTCAAGTGAGCTGGGCCCTCACCTGTCAATCATTATTCAAGAAAATGTACCAGAGGCTTGACCCCAGGACAATCTTATGGAAACAGTTTTTTTCAATTGGATTTTCTTCCCAAAAGACCTTAACTTGTTTACAACTGACCAGAACTTAATCAGCCCAGTATGGAAAGGTTTGTCTTCCCTCCCTAACCTGAGTGACCTGGATTTGATCCCCAGTGTCCTCATGAAACTAGAGATAATCAACTTCTCCGTCCTCTGATCTCCACTCACACAGTTAGTACACACAAAATAAATAAATGAGTAAATTTTTAAAAGGAAAGATTTTTACTCTGAGATGTGAAGAAGCATTTCCAGTATAAACCCCTTATTGTTTTAAAAATGGGAAGAAAAGACCAAGGGAATAGATAATATCGCAAGAGAAGTTTTTAGTGTATCCAAACTATTCTTTGGGAGACGTTGGTGCTGGTTTTGGTTTTTTATTCCATAGCATATGCAGTTGTTCATCAACGGGTTCCCCTTAACAGATCTCGACCAACACATCTGAGTCTGCAGCCACTTCTAACTGGATGCACCTGCTACATTGAGTGCAGTCACAAAGGGACACTGTCATCTTTGACACTTGGGGAGAGGGTTGGTGGGTGCATATATATGTGCATTTTTTTCCTGCGGCTACCTCACAGTTTTGTTCACAAACGTCATGTAAGTGTGGGTTGAGGTAATGCTATTGTTGGGACAGTGTTTGAAATGTACTCGTGAATTACCACATGCCAACCACAACTGGTACATTTTCCTGCCAGCTCTGACCCTGGTGATGAGGATGACACAGGCCATAAAGAAGATGAAGAACCTTTTCAATCTTAAAACCTTTTAAATGTGTTGGTTTTTTTTTTCTTTCTGAGCAGGTGTAACATCTCCTGAATTATGTTGGTGGGGATCATGTTGCGTTTTGTAATTTAAGAGATGGGCTTTAAAGCTCTATCATGTTAGAAATATGAATTGGCTTCTTAGCAACAAACATTGAAAAGAGAGAGAGAGAGAGAGAGAGAGAGAGAGAGACAGACAGACAGACAGACAGATTTCCAGAATTTAGTTTGATGAATACTTTTCTTCAGAGGAGCTATCATTTGGGATCAAGAAAAAAAATATTCCTGTCTGAAGATCATAGGAAGAATAGGAAACTAATTTGCATTAACATTTTTTGAAAAACAAAATCTTCCAATTTCCACACCCAATGTTATCATTAAGAACTTGTGATTTTGGAAGGTACTGGGTTATATGTTGTCTGTTACACCCCTTAGGAAATTCAAATTTAGGGGATGAAAAAAAAAACCACAATAAAACAATTGACATTTAAAGCATAAAGTTGTCCTGTGTGCCTAGATGCCAGTGGCTCCCCTGGAATGGGCGCCCTGAGGCCTGTCTACACTTCCTATTCTCTGTACCTTGCTCACAGTCACTTAGATACACATTTAACCCCTAAATGCACATGTTACATGCTGCTCCTCTTTGAGGATCAAAAATCTATGTGTTCATGAAACTATTATCAGTAGGCTCCACAGCTAAGAAATAAGCTTTCAAAACCTAAAATTAAAAAGAAGCGCATTTCCATTGATTTAAACCTTCTGCAAGGTTAGCAGCACCAGACAATAAGGTCAGCATTGAGGAAGCACAGGACAGAGGATGATAAGTTCAAGGCCAGCCTGGGCTATTTGGCAAGATCTTGTTGATTGAAAAAAAAAATCAAATAAGCAAAAATTGTTAACTCATACATGATCATGTCTTCTGTAAGATATATGTTGATTGTATATGCATGTTCTATGTTTCCTTCTTGGGCTACCTGGTTTATTTGGGCGCTTCATTGTCCTACAAAGTCTATGATATCCTTACAACTGCCTAGGAGGGTTGTGAACTTAATGTGTGTTATAAAAGCTATCAGATAAGCTCTCGGTCAGCATTAAAATAGATGTCCCAATAGTGAGCCAGATAAAAAGTAAATATCTTATCTCCATTGCCAACGCATTAAAACCCAAGGGGCAAAGCTGGAGAAGCTATGCTAAGGTCTCTAGATGGGATGTTAATAAATACACCTTTCTACCTTTTACCTACCCTACCTTTATCAAATTTTACTAAGCTTAAGTAACTATAGAAGCAATTACAGACGATGCTAATTTGCATGTTTTTCATGTCTTGTTCTTTAGCCCTTTACGGAATATGAAAACTAGATTGTCCAGAGCTATCATTTCAACATTCTCCGTAGACGCTCCATCCTTTCCTGAATTTAAACTCCTTTAAAGACTTTGTAGTTAAGCCCTGGTTTGGGAAATTTGAGATTAAAAACCTTCCATTTGGAGGTCTTGCCATTCAGCTAAGTACCCAAAAAGGGAATGTTTAAATTCATGGAAGATTAAAGCAAGGAAGAACATTCTAGAAGGTATTCCATAATGGGGCTCTGTCACCACCTTCTCTATTTTATTGAGAAAATAGTCTGTTCCCAAGGGGGCTGAAAGCTTATATTCCAACCATCAGACTAGTTTAACTATTCAAAGTTACAAATGTCAGGGGGAAAAAAAAAAAAAGCTTGTAATGGAAATGCTGACATGCTATGCAGTAAGCACAGGCAGGTGCCCTGCCCCCAGGGTCATAATTCAATCAAGCTGTACTCTGACGTCATCTGTTACAGAAAAAAGCCAAATGGTTTATGAACAGCACCAGAACCCCCGAGATTAAATTACAGCCCTGATATTTAATCACGGGCCGTACTATGTTATTTTTAATAACACAATGCATTTTAACAGTTATTCGTCAACTGCCTCGGCCAAATTAGACCTTGCGATGACAAGCGAGCCCTATTATGAGACCCATCCAGCACCATCTCAGCTTTGCTTTTTTTTTTTTTTTCCAGAAATAGTAGACTATATGTTGGGGGTTTTTTTTGCCCATTGCAAATATATAGTTGATAACAACTGATAAGATCAGCCCTAAACTCATAGCAGCACAGCCACTGTATCTAGAACATTGGGGCCTATGTATATGCCCTGTGTTAGCTAGAACCTACTGTATGATTTGGGAAAGAGCTATTTAACCCTTTCCCAAGATCCTGATACTTTATCGTAAAATAGAGAACATCTCTAAATACTCCTGTAAGTCCAATTTTCCATAAATTATCTCCTTGCAAAAATAAATAAATAAATAAATAGGTATGGTTTTTCTTTAGGGTTCCCTAAGGGTCAGAGTAGAAAACTTTTAGAGTGAAAAAAATGCTTCCATTTTACAAGTCACCTAGGATAACTGATCACAAGGGTATCCTACCACACAAGAATGTAGAAGCCAAAGTTTCCAGAGGCAACAGCAACATCAGCCAGTGAAACAGGTTCTTTACCCAGTAATGCCCAAATGCTGCCACACGTGTGAAGGGTTGTTTGCAAAACAAATCAATACAGGCACATCCAACAATGGACTGCAGCTAATAAACTACATATAGTAATTACTACCAATAGCAGTCTAGAAAGTCATTCATTACATGTTAATTGTCACACAGAAGTACAAAAGCAGCAGTCTGAACAACTGAGTGACTGTACCTTTAAATAAAATACGTTCTTGCAGGCCTAAGAAAAATCTATCCACAGGAACTGGTTCTAAACACAGCTGGGTATTTGATATGCTGATTAACTGGGCCTCTATTTGTTTTTGAAACGAAAGTAAATATGACAACCTCTTCAGTAATTTTGCCGCGTCTGGTGGTCTAATACAAAGAAATGCGTGTATCTGTACAGCTACATGTATTACTTTCAGCGAAGTGCTAGCCCATCTTCCTGAAGAGTCACTTGTCTTACGTCTCTCTTAAGCATAGAGTTATGGCCAAAAGCATCCACCCAGACACCTAGTTTACACTCAATCTGAATGGGTTACGCATTGGGAGGAGGGTAACTCCCATGTAAACTTCGAAATTTGGTGGCCAATTTTGAAATATTTAATCAGTGTAATTAAGAAAGCTGTAACAAAAAAAATAACCTTTCAAAAAGCCAATAATATGTTTTCCCTTCTCTAACACTTAGCATGATCTAATTAACTTTGAAGAACACCTGGTCATAAAAAAAAAATAGGCTCATAAAATACAAAACAAAGCAAAAGGTTCTGCTGCTTCTCCTACCTTGTCCTCATTTAGATGTTATGTCTCTGTGAGAATCTGACTTAACCAGCACACATATAGACTATATAAAGGCTTGGCCAAGAACATTTTGGTTCAAGATTTGTAAACTGAAGAACATTTCAAAACACACTCTGTTCCTTATGAGGCAACTTGAGATCTGTTATCTTGGATGATGGAAACAGTCCTCAATAGCATTCTTACACTCAGGCTCAGTGATCACCCAGGCCTGAGGCCACCAGGCCTCCAATGGCCTGAACCAAGTTGCAAACTCCCAATATAAAATGGAGTTTACCGTTAGAAGTAAATGTTTGATCTGTAAAGCTTACAGAATTACTTTGTTTACCATATAGAGGAAGGCGAAAAGGAATAATTTTAAGCTCAAAACAAACACAAAACCACTTATATGACAGTCTTTACAGCGCCATGATTCTAACCATTTAAGACAGATTCAAGCAATTAACAGCATAAACTTTCATTACATAGTTCTATTATATATGTTTATGTGACTTCGCTGTTCATCTGTTATTTAAGTGATTTCCTCATTACAATAGTAGGGGAAGGATAATTTGCTGATGTTGTCAAAAATGCTAAGCATTTCAGTCTCGATAGTTCTTGGATCTCCATGCTTGTTTAATGCATTTTATTTCCTTAAGTCGGTGTCAAATAGAGTACCCATTCTCCCTTCTGAATTTAGAAGACTAACACTTTAAGCACGTGTCTGGTAACAGACATATCAAAACCTCCAAACTATTCGTATTAAGGAGGCAGACTGAAGTTAGGGTTATAAAGCTTGAATTCCATTCAAAGGCCCAACAATGAACTGCATGCTTTTCTATATTTAAATATAAGACAACTTTATTTGTTCAGATATTAATAGGTCGCACTGGGTTACTGCAATTTCAGATCTGATTATTGACACAAAAATAATTGAAAATGTCTTCCCTGGGACCCAAATAGCTGCACACAGATTTCCCATGGGGGAAAAAATTTGAAAAGCACAACTTTTGAAATACCCATTCTATTTTTTCTGTAACAGTAATGTGATAATATGAGAACCATATACTAGTTCACATGGAAATCAATCATAACTTAAAAGGGTAACTTAATCTGGATACTGAGGCAGAAAAATAGTGAATATGATTTGTAACATTACCTTAAATATGTTTTTAAAAAATGCTTTCTACTCTGAAGATCATAAATAGCATTTCATACCAGGCCTCAATATTGTATTTCATAGCTATATAATCTTGAAAAATATGAGCTGTCTGGCTCTTGATGCCCTTGTGTGGGCTAGTATGTGTGCCTTTGTGAATGTGTGCATATATGTGTGTGTGAAGGGCTATAAAGATTTGTGTCTAGGCAGGCCTGCATTTAAACCTAATTTCATTACTACTTGCCTTGTGAATACATGGCTTACCACCGCTGTGCCTCAGTTTCCTCTTCTATGAATCAGGCATGGTAAGGTTTGCATTCATGTGTGTTCTTGGGAGGAGTAAAGCTAGAGTATATACATGACACAGAACACACGCTGTGAGGACATGAAGCTGTGAGCACACGAAGCTGTGAGCTGTCTGAGTCCAGCTCAGCGCTCTGCCCAGCACCCCTAAAGGAGCACAAGGGACCCGGGGCAAGAAGAGAAAAAAAACCAATAAGCTGAACCAGAGTTCCAAACCTAAGCGAAGTGCTCAGAGGGCACTCAAGCACAGGACAGCACTGATGTCCAGCACTGATAAAAGCACGTCCATCCTTAAAGCCCACTGTGGCTGACAAAGGACAGAGAAACAGTGGTAAGTCCAATGTTAGTTCCAATAAAGAGTCTGCCCAGGCCACAGACAGCAAGTCAAAGCTGATTTTCAATACTAACAAAGGACAGAAGTTCCTCACCTGCAATCTAGAGTTCTTCAGCTATGTACTGGAGGTTCTAGGTGTTTCTCTGGGGCTGGCTCCCAAATACAGAGACTCTAATATAACCTGTCTGATGCTACTGTACTTTTTCAAATCTATTAAGCAGCTCTCTGTTGGTGCAAAAAAACACCATGGTCTGTACCAGAATAGGACGTGTACAGCACACACACTCACACACACATACTCACACACACATACACACTCTCACACACACACTCACTCACACACACACACATACTCATACACACACTCACACTCTCACACACATACACACACTCACAACACTCATACACAAACACACACACATACAAACAAATGTAGGAAGGAAAGTTAGGAGTATCTTCTCTGCAATACCTTAAGAAAAAACAATTTCCTCTCCACACAATCAGAAGAACTCATAATGACACAGGTAGACATGAACACAGGGTGTGAGCCACTTCAATTTTTTTCCACCTATCCTATAAAATTGAGCATTGAAGTTGATTCCCCCACCCCATCTGTGACTTTACTCAATTGGTATATCATTTTGATTATCATAAGGACACAGGTAAGCTAACATAAGTGAAAGCCGAGAACTATTTTCTCCCCCTTCCAAAACTGGCTCAACAGTGACGTGATACACTTTGACTCTGCTTTTCTTTTCTTTTCTTTCTTTTTTTGTTTGTTTGTTTTTCTGAGACAGGGTTTCTCTGTATAGCCCTGGCTATCCTGGAACTCACTCTGTAGACCAGGCTGGCCTCGAACTCAGAAATCCAACTGCCTCTGCCTCCCAAGTGCTGGGTTTAAAGGCGTGCACCACCACTCCTGGCTGACTCTGCTCTTAATTGTTTTAACATGGGTGTGCTTGGCAGCATTTACCAACTGCTAAACACCTAAGAAGTAAGCAAGTACAGGGAAAAGGCTTCCATGTTTGAACTAAAGCAGCGAGCTCTAGCATCCTTCCCAGACTCCCTTCTCACACGTGCTCACAGATGCCAACAGAGCTAACCTGTTAGGGGTCTGATCATTTCAGCAGGTCAACCTTAAAATCATTTTTTTAATGATGCCAAACTCTAGTGTGTTTTATCTTTTGTTCCCAAAAGCTTCAAACACAGTCAAATAAACTACACTTTTGTTATGTCAGAAAATAAAACCTCTACTCACCCTAGCACACAGATACTCTCAGTCTTTTTTTTTTTAATGAGAACAACTTTCCAAGCATGCAGGCATGTGGATGCTTCTAGTTCATGTTAAGATCAATGATATAACAGATATCAGACTGCTTTGTACACATTACCATACAAGTTAGAGCTACTCCTTAAAAATAATCCCAGAGCCACCAGCTAAGGTCATGGTAGCTCTAGTCTACCCTAGCTGAACAGTTTTACTGCATTCTGTGAACACCTGCAAACATCAAACAAAAACTGCTGGTCCTTTCCTGGGTTGACAAAAGCCTTTCAAGTGAAAACTGCTCCCTGGGAATGTCAGGCTGGGGCTCAGGTTACATTCCATTCACCCTAGCAGCCTCGCCATTTCTTAGGGTGGTAGGAAAAGCTATGTTTGTGGAATGAAAGATTAAAGCGAATCTGGTCATACTCTTTCCACTCTCGAGCCGAATATCACGTATTAATGGGATCAACAGCAATTGGGAACTTGCAGTATGAAATATGACCAGACCTCACTTAGAGAGAGGGGGAAAAAAAAAAGCACTGATTTTTTTTTTCCAAATTGGACTCATTTACTTATAGTCTAGATCTCTTTTTTCCTGAATCTAAGTTTCAAAGTCATATCTGAGTCCATTCAGGAAGGTGAATATAAAACTTGAAGAAACTTTAGAAATAATTCTTCTATCCAAAGTTTCCTAATTCCTGCTTCCAGTTAAAGGAATTCCTGCTGTTTTCATAAATGTTTTTAAAGTTATGCTTTAAAAGAGCGATGTCTCTTACTGTGTAGAACTATTAGCCTTGTCCTGATATGCCTTAACTGATGCAGAGACTAACTGTCTGCAGCCCCTGTACTCCGGCCACCATCCTCCTGCACCATGGGAATGAACTGCATTTCCAGCAGGCAGGCAGGATAAAAGAGTCCTACACTTTCTACTCTTACAAGGTAAACATCTGGTCCTCAAAACCACACCACTTGTACCAGGCAGCTTTAAAGTTCAACAGCTTCAAGGTGCTCTCTGCATAGTTATTAGAAATAGCCTAACAGGTCATCATGGATAAAGTCTTTCTCTGGAATTATGGATACATAAACACAACACACACACAAACACACAGACACACCAACCAACACATGCAGACACACATATATGCAACACAACACACACACACACAGAGAGACATCAACTCCACACATACACGAACACAGACACACCAACATAACACATGCAGACACACATACACACCAACACAACATACACACACACAGACACACCAACACAACACACACAGACACACATCATTGTCTGAACAGCTATGCATTTTGATACGTGGCTATTTACCAAAGAATTAGTACATATTTCAAGTTACCCATCCCATACTGTCTACCAACACTTCAGCATTCCAACAAGGACTTTAACTGAGCATGAACACAGGACATGAGCTGACTAAAACAACTGTCTTTTCAAATTTAACATATTTCATACTTATAATTCGTCTTAACAAATTAAATCACAGCTAAAGTAATACATTAAGTTATTCCAAATGTGTCCATCATTACAACAAGTGCAAACAGTATTTTATACCAACTCTGAAAGGCGTAGACCTCTGGGCCTGCCTGACATCTACTTTAGTCAAATTTCAACCATGCACACATTTCTTAATTAAACATGAAGGAAATGACTTCCAGGCATAAGGTTAGGGTTGTGACAGTGTCTATAGGAGGCACTCACTGGACTACAGAACACATTGTCTTCATTTTCAGTTCAAGCATTCGAATTAATATTCTCTGTGCTGGAAGCTATATAAAGAATACTATACAGAAATCTGTAATATGGAATGCTAGTGTCAAATTTAAAAAAAAATGGAACCAGTAACAGGGCTCAAAGAATAAAGCAAACATTTTGTCATTAGTACTTTTAATCAAAGAAGACCCTAAAATGCTAAGGTAAAACGGAAGGAGGCACCGTGTAGCTTGTGAATCGTGTTAAAGTGAGAAATCCCTAAACTTATGGGAGCCAGTAGAAGTCACTCACTTGGAAACCACCAAGTTTGAAAAGACATTATTTGTATAAAAATACACAAAGTACACAAGTCACCTAGCTAAAGAGATCTCTTTGCTTGTTGTTGTACCAGATGAAAACAAATACATAAAAATTATATCCATAGCTGACAGGCAAACACCCTAGCATCTCACACCTCTAAGATGTTTAACATTTACCAGCCTGACTTCAGAGCGGTGCTACCTCATGGACTGTTATATACCATGGCAAGAACTCTAAAATCCTGCAGCTGCTTAAAAGGCATCAATAAATTTAAACCCTGGACCTACAGGGCAGCAGGCAACAATGTATTGACTCCTTATTTAAAACTGGCTGGCTTAAAAAAAAACAGCAACAACAACAACAACAACAACAACAACAAACACATCTTACAGAAATGTCACATTTTCAGTTCCCATTTTTAATGAGAGACACTCAAAGAGCTTTATACTAAAAATCTTCCTCAGATGCCAGATAATCACTGTGCACACAGATTCCTTTGTGAATACCGCTGCCTTTTTGTAGAAGCATCGCCCAAAGAAATCTCACGTATAAAACGCTAAGTCTCTCCAAATCTGCAACATTAAATTCACTGCATAAGTCAAACGATAAGGGAGAGAAGACAAACGGCTCCAGCATCCACAAGATAGTTTAAAGATAAATGAATTCCTACTTAGCCTGCCAGACTAGCATGAGACTATTTAACAGATTTGTCTGAAAAATTAAGTGCCGCTTTCTTTAAAACGGTTAATTGTACAGAGAACCTAATGACTGGTATTATTTCCCCTTTTATGAAATTTAGGGTGTTTTCCCTCTGTATTTTAAAATAGAGAACATGAATTTGTCCACATGTTATTAACATCAGTCTTACACTCACATGTTTAATTACAACCATATTTTTAAAAATCACGTTTAAATTGTGATGGAATTCTGATATGGTTTTCCTGACTTAGAAATATGTCTCCCTTGAATTGAGACAGGCAACGTTCTGGGTAAGTTTGCTGCTGGTAGGTAATGAAATAACCACATCATCATCATAGGTTAAAACTCAATGACTTCTTTCAGAACACTCCAACAGAGCCAAAAATACACAAAGAGCAAATAAACAACTGAGAACATTGAACTTCACACCAAGAAAAGAATTCACGTACTTGAGCCAGTAAAATGTCCACTCGCCAAAGAAGTTGGTCCATTTTTCCCACTGCTTACAGGAGGCGAAAACATCTAAAGGAAACAAAGAGACGGCAGAGTTGAAAGGAAGACATTCGTGGCTTCAGAGTTCACCAAAGATCTTTCACACTCTTGATAAATAACTTGGAGTTAATACTAAGGCTTTATTTAGGAAAACATATAGCCATCCAACTTAAAACTAAACCAGGCACCCCATTCCAACCTCCTCCCCCTCCATTACCACTGTTAGCTTTCTCCTCGGGTGACTTAGACAGTCCTACCACATTCTGAACACAGTCCCCATGGCATTAGTAACACATACATAGGGGGACAGCAGCCTTTCTAGAAAACACTAGTTTGACAAAGGAGAAGAAAAAAGTTGTTTGTTTTATATTGAAACCCTTGGACATAGCATAAATATGGCAATGTCCCTTTCCATCGGTTACAGGACTTGTCTGCCATACATGAACTCAAATCAAAATCAAAATGCCACCTGCAGTAACAATTTCTCACTTCAGCTCAAACATGAGAGCAACGTAGGCAAGTCTCTCAGCTTCTCTCTCTCTCTCTCTCTCTCTCTCTCTCTCTCTCTCTCTCTCTCCCCTGTCTCTCTCACTCTCTCACTCTCTCAATCTTTCATTCCCTCTCTCTCTCTCTCACTCTCCAGCATCTATTTCCGCCCTAACTGGTTTCCCTCTTCTCCTGCAGTCTAAAGCGTTTCCGCACACCTTCCCTGAGTCAGAGCCTGCAAAAAGCAAAAGAGCGAATGGAGAAAGTGCGACAAGCAGAAAGGGGGCTGCAAAGACGCCTATGGGCTACTGCTTCCTGCCAAAACTTTCCTGTGAACCACTTCTCCACAGGGTCTACCAGAGGAGCAGCGGTGGTGGCAGCCAGCAGCAGCAGGCAGTGGAGTAGGAGCAGCCCCACTCCCAAGGTGGTTTGGATTTTATTTGTGTGTTTGGAGGATTCTTTTCTTTTTTTTTTTTTCTTTTGCTTCACAAAATGCATCTTACACCAAACTCATCTGGCATTAAAACTGAATCCATGCTCCTGGAATGTCTGGACCTCGTGGGAAGCAGAGGGGAGGGAGAAGAACCAAGAGAGTAAAGTAGTGAAAACTCCACAAGTGTGTAAGTCCCTCCTCGTGCTGATTTCAAGACTGTAATTTACTAGAATAGTCCAGGACACCCTGAAGAATGTGTGTTCAGTCTGTGCATAGGAGTTTCCAGAATCCCAAAAGAAGAGGCAGCCAGGCAGAAGTCAGGAGGACCCCCACAGAACCAACAGCCTCAACTTTACAGCATCTCTCCAGCCTAGTTCCCCCCCCTTAATTTTAAAGTAAATAAATATGTAAATAGGATGTGGAGTCAGTCCTACACAAGTTAGTAGTGCACTCTTCCGCACAGACGTGGACAAGTTCCTGGTGGACTTGACAGTTTTAAGGTGTATCTGGTTTTCCTTTCTGCTGGCGTGAGACTCCATTATTTGGAGAAATAGGTAAAGAAATCAAGGCAAGTAATTAGACTCTTAAAAAAAAAATAAGCTTGAGTCTTCCACATCCCAAAATTAGTTGAAAAAAATTGTCAAAAAGACCCTCACATTTTCCAAGGATTCAGCCAATTAAAAATTATCCCACTCTTTCCCATTTCTATGGGTTCCTAGCTGAAGTGGTGGGGGAGGGTTGTTTTTTTTTTTTCCACAGCTGTTGTTAGTTTCCACCGTTCTTTCTTACCGCACTGAAATCCAGTAAATCACTCAGCTCTTTGTCCGTCCCTAAGGCAGCCATTCGCTGTTGGTGATGCATTTTAGCAAAATCACACAAACCTAGAAACATGGAAATAACCGCAATCAGAAAATCCAGTCCCAATCCTTGGAGAAAACACAATCGGATATTTGGAGACTGGGGGAATGAGGTGGGGGGGTGGGGGGGGTTGGGGATATAGCGGTGGATGGGATTAAGGTAGAAAAGGAGGAAGAAATGGGACAAATGTTGTTGGGTTTTGTTTTGATTTTTTTTTTCCTTCATGGAATAGGCAGCAATTTTTAAAAAGGGAAAAAATAGCGATATTGTATTTCCAGAGAAGATCAAACTAGTAACATCCACTATAAAACCAAATCCAGGAAAGAAGGGGGGTAAGCCGCTCTTCAGCGCATCAATTTATGCAACAGGAGGTAGAGCGAGAAATGAATGGATCACAGAGAAAAGAGAAACTACTGCACGAACCGGTCTCAACTTTCCCCCCACCCCCTCACACGCACACACTCGCGCGCACACACTCGCACACACTCACAGCACTCCCCCACCCCACCCCACCCCACCCCCCCCCTGCCCTGCAAAGTAGCTCGAAAGAAATTAAAGACCAGCGTCTCTGGAGTGCAAACCGGTCCACAGGGGGGTGGGGTTGCCGGGGAGGGGGAGCCCAGAAGAGCCTCAGGGTCCTCCAATTGTCCGGCACCCCTAATTTGTGAAAGAAAGGGTTGTAAAAGAAAAAAAAAATTGAAGTCAGGCCCACTGGCAAAGTGCGCTGTGCCCGGGAGCCCGCCGAGCCCGCAGGGGGCGGAGGCCGGGGGAGGGGACGCCGTCGCTCCCGAGCTCCCGAACCTCGGCGGGGACAGCGGGGACCACGGGGCCCCGAGCCCGAGCGCGATCTCCCAGCCCGGCCCGGCTGGGCCCCGCCGCGCATCCGCCCAGCCGGCCCCGCCGCGCCGCTACCTACCGCCCGCGCGCGACGAGGGGCTCCGGGTGCAGCGCCGGCGCCCAGGCGGCGGTCATGTCTATCCCCCTGCCTCCGCCACCACCACCTCCTCCAACGGCCGGCGCCCGCGCCCGCTCCGGCTTCCCCGCCGCCGCTGCCGCCGCCGCCGCCGCCGCCGCCGCCGCCGCCGATCCGCAGACACACAGCCAAGATCCCTGACTCTTAACACCAACTCTCTTCTCCCGGGAGGGGAGGGGACGAGGGAAGGGGGGAGGGGGAACACGGCGAGGCGCACGGAATTGCAAGTTCAGCAAAGAAATGGGTGGGGGGCTCCGGCGGGGAGACGCGGCGCTCCGGGCCGGGCTGCCTGGGAAACACCCCCACCCCAGAAAAAAAATCCCAACACCTCCCCCGTCTTGAGAAAGAGAGAGGGGAAAAAAAAAAAACCCACCAAGGAAAATTCACCCAGCACCTCATTTTTCCCCTCAGATCGCCAGTTACAATCTGAAGCCTGAACAGTTCAGGGTTTGCCGGGTTCATCCATCGGAGGTACTTTGAAATTCATTCGAGTTTACATCCCTTCTCACTTCTGTCTGTCTCTCTGACTGTCTCTCTCTCTGTCTCTGTATCTCTCTCTCTCTCTCTCTCTCTCTCTCTCTCTTTCACACACACACACACACACACACACACACGCACACACTGCAAAGCAAGTTTTGCTTTGCTGCAAATACACGTGATGCATAAAGACTTTGCCAAAACGAACAATATTTTTCTTTTCCATACAGAAACCCATCCACATTTTTACTAGGGGGATATTTTGTTTGGATAGTTTTGCGTTTGGGGCCGAAATCTTAATCACAGACTTCTTCTTTTCGCCTTTTTAACTCAGAGTCGTTTAGCTGCAAACTTTGTTTTAAAAATAAAAAATAAAAAAACAAAATGTAATTTTAGGGGGATGAATATGGTTTTGCTTTTACACTTGAGTTCCTAACTCCAAGTCCGCGCTCAGCTAGCACTTCAAGTTTTCAACTCAACGTTTACCACTACAGGCCCTACGTGCTCTTAAAACACACTTTTCGCACATCCTTTTAGGATAAAAATTAAACTTTAAAAATATCCTTTCGTAATAACATGCGAGCTTTACCCAGTATATGCAACATTCATTATTTTAATGTTAAAGAACACATTTGCCCAAACCTGGTATTGCTAAATGTACGAGTACGTACCGAAATGCATGCACACACGTTTTCCCATTGGCAATTATTTAATAGATTGTTCCTTTTGTTTGAATAAAACATTGGGATCAACATTCTAAAAATTCAGTTCAATTACAAACAGTTTACTCTGACAGCAAATTGTAACGTTACCTTCAATGGCCACAAATATGCTCAAATATTCCAAGGAAAGAGACTTTAAAAAGAGAGACAAAAATCTTCTGCAAGTACTTAGTATCTCACATGTGTGTTCCCCCAAAAGAGTATTTTAAATAGAAGTCAGTCCTGTTCCAGGGTTAGCCACAGATTACAAGATTATGCACCTGGCTCTGGTTTTTGCATTTTCCATCATAAAACTGTAACAAAATTCCCTCCCCCCAAAAAGTAATCATTAAAAAAAAAATCCGACAACTTTTTCGTATTGTTTATAAAAATAATAAACACTGGATAGTTATAATTGTTCTTCGGTCTTGTTGGTTGTAATTTTTTTTTCTCTTCTCTTTCAAAGTCCTAAACTTGTTCCAAGTTTAGAGGCGTCTCATCATCATCATCCTCCCCAACACCATCATTGACTCCCCCGAGGAGTCACATTGATAATAATAGGTTTCCCTGAAAGATACATTGTAATCCATTCACATCCGGGCACTGCGGCTTATAAAGAGAAGGCGCTGCGGCCGCGGCTGCTCCACCAGACAATGACTGGGGAGGGGCGGGGCGGGAGCGCGCGATCATAGAGTGGTAAACAGAGCGCCTAGAGAGGCCGCCAAGATGGCGGCGCACTAAGCCACGCCTCCTCCGGGAACCGGGGCGGTCCCGCCGGCGGGTGGGACTCACGCAGGTCGTGGCTCTCAGCTCGCGCCTGGCGTCCCGTTCCCTGGCCGGCCTTGATCTCTGACTCAAAAGCGTTGTTCCCGCAGCGTGAAAGACCTCTCCGGGAGGTCCGGAAGATGCCGTGCGGGCCTCAGTGCAGCCGGGTCCCTGTCAGTGTGGATGCAGAGTTTTCAGGCCGGCTTGGGCGGTATGGGGAAAGGCCACCAAGCCAAGTGTGACCCTGAGCTGGAAGAGTGGGAGGGTCCCGCTCCCTCCCACCCCTTCTTTTAAAAGCTCCTGGGACTGTGAGAACTTGGTTAGTGCAAAAGTCTACCTTTATTGATGTAAGACTAGCATGGTTCTTGAAACAAAAACCAGGAACTTCCAATTCTGGCTAAACAATTACCTTCTCAAACCTGTTTTCTAGTCAACAAAATAGCAATGGGACTTTGAGATACCTATATGATAAAGGTGAGGCTACTACTATAGAAATATACCACTTCCATCCCTAATTTCTTACTGACTCAAGAATACCCCTAACCTAGACATATGCAATTGTAGATTCTCACGTCTCCAAAGAATAGTGTCCAGTTCTCCCAACAGAAAGCTTATTCTGATCCAGACAGTGTTCTAAGAATTTCACAAATATAGGTCATATTGATGCTGACCGTGAAGGTAGAGGACCGTTCACCTCCTTACTTCACCTACACCACAACAAACGCAAGTGAAATAGCACAGAGCTTGACCCACAGCCCAAGTTTATTAAACAGAACAAATTTGCCTAAGTAGAACTACTCTCTGTATTAAGTGATAGAGCCCACCTTAAAAGACAGTCTGTGACCAGAGTCCACATTCACCCATGTTCCCAAGCCATCTGGCACTGAGAACGTCCTCATCTCTATTTTCTGATTTTAATTTGTGGCAGTGACAGAATTGAGATGTTTTACTTGAGAGTTTTTACAGGACAAGAATTGGGACATTTATGGGCTATTTCACACATCATGAGGATTCCAGTGTTTTATCCCCCATTCCACATTTTCATCCTAAAATAATATTTTACATTTAGCCACCTCTTTGTACTGCATTATCTCTGGTTCTCAGAGTAAGCCCTCACAGGCTCTGGGGAAAAAAAAAATCATCATAATGAAAAGATCACAAACATTGGCTTGGGAAAAAATATTCCATTGGCTCCACCTCCAATCAGCGCTGTGACCTCAGACTCCATGCCAATGACCTTTGCCGTAAAATGCAGAGGCTAGATTAGATAATCCCATAAAAATCCCTTTTAGCTTTTAGGTTTGTAAGATTCACCCTCCTGAATTCAGGGGCAGCAAATGATCTGTCCAGAAATCACTGATTAGATCAAGTTTGGGATTGAAAAACACCCTGCTAGTCTAGTGCGGGTTTTGTTTTCTCCTGACCCCTTTTGATCAAAAAGAAAAGGAAATATGCGAGTCCCCTTCCTGTTTTAAATTAAGGGACAACTGTGGGTATGTTCGTCTTTGTTTTTTTCCTGAACTGTCAGAGGATAAGTACTTTCTAATTATACTTTTGGAAATTGGAAGCACCTTAGAAAATGGTGTTTGAGAGGGCACTGTAAAGCTTAAAGATAAAAGAGTTAGTGTAATGGGTGAGTCTATGATGCTTCCTTGATCTACACACTCCCCCAGAACCTTTGTATCTTGATACAGATGTATGTCCTAGTCAATTCTGGCCACTGTAACAGCGAGATAGACCAGGCGGCTTGCACAAAAGGCATTCATTCACTTTTCACAGCTCCAGACTCTAAAGTCAGATGAGGGTACAAGCATGGTCAGGTTCTGCTAGGACTCTTCCTCTTTGTGACTTGGAGATGGCTGCTTTCTAGCTATACTTTGGGGGTAGGAGGCAGATCGAGAGACAGGATTTTCTGTTTAGACCCAGCTGTCCTGGAACTTGCTCAGTAGACATGGCTGGCTTTGAACACACAGAAATCCACCTGCCTCAGCCTCCTGAGTGCTAAGATTAAAGGTGTACTACCTCTGCCTAGCATCTACCTATACTTTCATATGATTTGACAAAAAGAGCTCTGGTCTCCTCTTCTCATAAACGTGCTAATCCAATCATAGAGGCCAGCCTGATGACCTTATGTGTTCTGACCAGTTCACCAGAATGGTACCAGGAAGCCAGATCATGTAAGTGCCTTGGTTCTGGGAAGCAGAAATCAAGAGTACATGGATAAAACTGCTCTCGAGATAGTAAGATCTTAGGAATTCCAAACGTAGACAATGAAATCCTGAGTAGAGTTATCTGTATACATTCTGCCAATCAGCTAGAGGACTCTTTGCCTCCAGGAGAGCAAGGCAATCTTCCCCTTCCTCAGCTGGGCTAGCCTGAGAAATTTCCTGATCTAGCCAGACCTGGAGCTTGTTCAAATCCCTGGGTTGTCAATATTATCATTAGCATATCAAAATACGTTTTTAATTGAAAGAGAATTACATCACACTTCCTCCTTTCAACCCTTACAGATACCCTCCTTAGAACTCTAATGCCTGCCTCTCAAGTTGATAGCCTCTTTGATTATTCGTGTGTGTGTGTGTGTGTGTGTGTGTTGCTGAATCCATTCTTGTCTGTGTAAGCATGGCTGCATGGCTATGCATTGGGAAACCAATAAAGAAGTCTATCTCTTGGCTGAGGCTAATTATCCTTTTTCCAGCGGTCATTAGTTACCTGTAGTTCTTTGTCTGTGGGTGAGATACCTAGAAATTTCCCCCTTCTAAGTTAACATTTTCAAGGATATTGCCTTCCTTGCGTTCTTGTGTATGCAGCCATTTCTTTTTTCTTTTTCTTTTTCTTTTTTTTTTTTCAAGACAGGGTTTCTCTGTATAGCCCTGGCTGTCCTGGAACTCACTTTGTAGACCAGGCTGGCCTCGAACTCAGAAATCTGCCTGCCTCTGCCTCCCAAGTGCTGGGATTAAAGGCGTGCATCATCACGCCCAGCTATGCAGCCATTTCTAAGTGAGACTATTTCCCCGCAGACTTCTTGGTATTGTGGGACTTACAATCTTCCCACCCGCTATTCCAAACTGTGCCCCGATCCATAGATGCAGGAGTCGTGATACAGATGTAATCTGTTGGAGCTGTGCTCTCTACAACCTGTTGATCTCTGCCTCGTGTCCATCTGTGGCTTCCTGCGATGGTCTCCACTTGCTATAAAGAGAGGCTTCTTTGATGAGGAGTGGAGGCTGCGCTTGTTGCTGTAAGGTTAACATTTAGAATACAGTAAGGAATTATGCTAGTTCAGCAAAGTGGCAGTAGTAGACTCTTTTCTAAGGCCTGTGTTCTCTAGCACTGGGAAGCTGTCTAGGTTTCTGATACCAGGCATGACTCCCACCCCCACCCTCCACCCGTTAGAGTGAGCCTTAAATCTGATGAGACGCCATTTTGCCTATCTTGCCAGGCTGGTTGTTGCCATGGTTCATAGGTGTTGCAGCTGGATAGGATTGTTGAATTGTTCTCCATCTTTGGTAGCTTGTATAGTATTTTCATTTAAGCAGAGAATTCTTTTCTCAGAGGCAAGCAATTTGCTTTACTCCCAGACTCAAGACTACCTAATGCATGGTGCCAATCCTATAGTCAAGATGGTCCATACACATGTCACTTCCTTTTCTACCATTTGGGGACTTCAGGCAAGTTCCACAGCTTCTCCATCTTTAAGTTACTTGTGTCCAGATACCTTCTATGCCTGGTGGGGTTTTTTTTTAAGATTTATTTATTTATTTTATACATATGAGTACACTATAGCTGTCTTCAGACACACCAGAAGAGGATGTCAGATCCCATTACAGATGGTTGTGAGCCACCATTTGGTTGCTGGGATTGAACTCGGGACCTGTGAAAGAGAAGTCAGTGCTCTTAACCGCTGAGCCATCTCTCCAGTCCCTACCTGCCTATTTTTAATTAGGTGAGATGTATTTTGAGAATGACAGAGTCCAATTTAATGTCCTCAGGTTTGAATAGAGAATGTCCCCTATGGGCTCAGATGCTGGCTTTTGGGGAAATGTTTGACTCTTGGGAGATCTTCCTTTGCTGATGCATTAATCCCTTAATAAATCACAATGTGTTGGCATTTTGAGGAGGTAAGGAAAAGTAGGAGATGAGTTACCAGGGACATGCCTTTGTGTGGGGGGGGGGGTATGGGCTATATATGGCTCTTCTTATAGTCCTTTCTCTCTGCCCCTTACCTACCATAAGGTAAGTGGCCCTCTATCACGTGCCCCTACACAATGATACTTTAGTTCCCCAAGGACCCAACATCAGCACAATGAAGGACTACAAGCACACCTCTGAAAGCTAGAGCCAAAATAAGTTACTCTCCCTTTAAACTGTGTGCATCAAGTATTATGCTACAGCCATCAAAGTCTGACTACCACAAAATATGAAACGTCATTTCAGTGTGGAATGCCTGAAGATCAGACTTCATGAGTCTGAAAAGAAAGGTAATTTTTGAGACCTCCCTGGGTTTGAAAAAAGATCAGACACTGAAGGGCCCTTGGACCCAAACCTCCATTTGTAGTCATGGATGTCAAGAATCAAATACTATACCTTGTCCAAGGTCATCTCTCTAATTGAGTGGCAGAGGTAAATGGAGCTCTCAGTAATTGAATGCCAAGGCAGAATATCATAGAAGTCTCCCTCAAATTCTACCCCATTTATTAGTCCTGCCTCTGCTGAAACAAGCAAACAAAGGCAAATGCTAACAAACAAGAGGGATGCTCTGACAAAATGACTCGGGGAGGAAAAGTCAGCAAATAGTTTCTGAGCATCCTCTTTGTGTCAGAGACTATTCTCCCAGGACCTTAGGCAAGAGTGTTGTCAAAGAAAACAAAATGATAGAAATGTCAAGGGCAATCCTGATTGAGTGGCTAAGTAAGCCACAGTAAGTATGATACTGCATGGCAGATGTGCGCCAAAGAGATGGTTGCCACAAATATTCTCAGGTTAATAAAACCAACGGGCATAGCAGTTTAAGACTTCAGTCTGGAGCTCTTTTGCCTTATTAATGATGAGTCTGAAAGGCTAGAGCCTCCTGCAGCAACTAAGTGCGTCACAAACTTTGGTCTGTGTCACAGGAAGGTCTGAACTTGTTAAAACTCACACTACTAGGCCTCAATCATGAATATGGAGAGAGACGGGGGCCTATGTGTAGAGAGATAGAGAGAGAGAGAGAAAGATAGATAGATAGATAGATAGATAGATAGATAGATAGATAGATAGATAGATAGACCATGGTGTGTTAGAGTCAGCCTGTTATAACTCATGAGAACCAATTGTGCAGCTCCATCCCACCAAATGTTTTATTCAGTGATATTTAATAGATACAGATGCCTTAAAATTGGTCAAGCACTAAAACTCAAAAGCTTTCATCAGATAGCTGGAAGTTCATTCTTTGCCAGAATACCATTGGATGCTTGACCCCAAGCACTGGAAAGCACCCTGTGTGTTGTTGATGTTGTTAATTCTGGGGGGCAATACTTTCAGTGACCTGAGCATGGAATACACAAACACACACACACACACACACACACACACACCATTTCAAAACAATATTGTTACATCTATTCGGCAACTTCTAGAGTTTCAAAAGATAGGTGAACTTCATCATCTCCTGAAGTCATATATCTTCTGTTTGCATAGCTCTGCTCAAATCTCTTCACGTTATTAGCTATTCACGAGAGAGCCTTGGCAAGCCTAGCTGACGCCCACCAGGATCTCTGCAACTGTCCTAGTGTCACGACTGTCAGGTGACCTCACACAATTTGGTGATGTTATCCACAACTACACTGACATTCTTGCTGGTGGGATCTCCACAGATCACAGATTTGCCAGTACATGAACTCCAGTAATCTCCATTTGACATCTATGACCTCTGGGTCAAAGAAGCTTGATCAAAAGGATTATTGACCTTGCAAACCTTTATCCTTGGACCACACAAGGCTAGCCAATTACCACTTCCTGTCTTACCAGGCCAGCAAGCCCAGTCTTCGCCCTCTGGGAAGGTTTTGTTTTTATACTTTTAAATCACTAGGAACCTTCCTGTATAGGACCATTGGAAGGTACTTTCTACACTTGATCTTAGCCAAAAGGCCGAGAAGCGATGGAGGGTACTTTCTTTATTAGGGTTTTATTGCTATAAAGAGGCACACTTCTCTCTTAGGGTTTTATTGCTGTGACCAAGGCAACTCTTATAAAGCAAACATGGAATCTGGGCTGGCTTACAGTCCACTATCATCATAGTTGGATGCATGGTACTAGAGGAAGAGCCGGGAGTTCTACATGTTGATTCCAAGGCTGCCAGAAGGAGGTTCTCTTTAGGCTCTGAGCTGAGCTTGAGTATAGAGACCTCCAAGCCCAGCCCCCACAGTGACACATTTCCTCTAACAAGGCCACACCTCCTCATAGTGCCACTTCCGGTGAGCCAGGCATATTCAAACCACCGCCTCCTGCAATCATGCCATCATAACAATCTAATCATGACACTTTAAGAAGAGCAGAATCCAGTGAGACCCCCATCCTTCTTGCCTTCTCACAGATCGCCACATTTACTTACCTGCCTCTTCCCACATGACCTGCTTGTCACCCAGGGCCTTTTTGATGCTCCACTTCGGTGTGCCTCAGTTTCCTTAAATACAAAGCTAGTTTCCTATCTAGCTCCTTAATACCCTTTTCCTGGAGTCAAATGGCTTTCCTTCTCCTTATATTCTGTTTGGAAATGATCTTCTGCACCTACATGCTCATCAGCTGAGAAGTATCTGCATGGACCAATGTGATCATTGCTGGTCCTTGACTGTTTCTTTCTTTTCTTTTTTCCTCATGAGATGGCATATTTTGTGTTTATGTCTCTACACATACATTTTCTGGAACTGTGTTAATAACTGAAAAACACAGTCATACTCTGATCTGGGAATATTTTTTTAAATGCATTCAGTTCTCAAGATAATGCTACTGAGGAAGTACACAGAAATTCTCTCATTTTATATTTGAGGAAACAGAGGTACACATAAAATGTCTTGCACACAATCAGGAAGTGAGCGGGTATCTAGAATCAAAGCTCTGACTAGGACTCTGTTAAACATGTCCTTGACTCAGTTTCCCCCTTGGCTCTGCTGTGCCTGCACCACAGCCTTGCCATCCACCCCTTTCCTCATCCTGCTCTACTGTTTAATCTTCCCTGGCACACCCCACTGACTAGGATATTCTTGGATGCGATTCCTGCCTCATAGCACTGAGTATGTGGGGAATTAAAAGTAAGTACTACAGTAGCTTACCTCAAAATTAAGGTAATGATTAGACCAATGACTTTCCTTTTAAAATAATGTTCTGTATTCCAGATCTCAATAACAAATGGGCTCCGGATTATCAGCAGCCTTGGCAAATCCACTTTCTATCCATGGGCCATTACCATCGATAATTGAGAATACATACGCATGTTAATCAATCATTTGTCCCTGCCTCCCCTCTCTCCTGCAGGGTTCTAGATGTTGTCTGACTCAGCCTGAAGATCGGGAAGCACAGCCCGATTTTATCACCCTTTATTATCCTAAAGTATAATTGAAGATATTACAGACGGAAGATATTACTTGGCGGAAGTCGAGAGGAAGGAGGGCTGTGCTGAAATTCTTCCCAAAGCCACTGGCAACAATTTTATACTATAGCAACATTTCATTGTCTACTAAAGGTATAATTTCCACCTTTTCCCTGTAGCTCACGAACACAAGAAATAAAATGAACACAACATAAAATGAAACGGGCTGTACTTCCACATCCAATTCGTGTCGAAAGCTGTCCCTTTGGGGCATAGAAAAAATACTGGATTGAGAGCAAAATGCCAGATTGAAATCTTGCCAGCACTGCGGTCAGGGACACACACCTGAAACCCTGGAACCACCAACATTTCAGGCATAGGTGATCTTAGATGGCAGAGGCTACTCTGTGCAGTGTAGGCTATTTAGTTATACCCCTGACCCCTAGCCACTAAACAGCAAGTAGTATTCCCCAACCTCACAAGTCATGACATCGAAAACTGCCTCTGTGTAATTTGCTATGGCTAAATCATGCTGGCTGGGAACCCTAGCTGTAGACAAAGCTTCTGAGTCACTCATAGCAGTCATCCCTGCATTTACAAGGATAAAGATCACTTGCTGTGGGGAGTTGTCACAGAGTCTAATGCATCCGCACTCACTTAGTAAATTATGAGTTAATACTTAATGCAGTAATGGTGTGTTATTGTTATTTTTATTTAGTCTATGCTGTCTTTTTGAGAGTTCTGTATAAATCTGAAATTTGAGAGTTATGTGTAAATATGGGATTTATTCAACCCGTAATACATTGCTAAATATATTTCTGAAGTAGAACATAAAATAGATATAACAGATGGAACGGGAAGCCACTTAGGATTCTGCACCGTCAATAAAACGATAGTTAACATTGCTGCCTTTCATAACCACAGGCTGCCTCCCTGCCTCTGGCTAATCCATTTAGGCAAAGGGCTGATGTCAGTGTCAAGGGGAATCAGGTGCACACATATTTGGCATCCGATGTCTAGAGAAAAACATGTCTTGCCATCCTAAAGCAGGAGACCATCTCCAGTAGGAAAGCACACGGCAGGAAGCGAGTCCTCCAGAGGTGAAGGCAGCTCCCTGACAGCGGTTGGAAAAGTGTGTGTAGCCTCTCCACGCTGCTCATCACTGCTTCTCCTGACTGAGGCTCCTGGGAGCATCCATCTTGACCAAGTACTCCCTGAAGGCAGAATCCCCCAGTGGCTTCTCCCTGTAGCCACTCACATTGCACAAGGAAGCCTTCATACAAAATAGGCACTCGATATAATTGTATTGAACCACTAGATAATTGTTCTGCTATATCATGCAAAAAAAAATGTTCTAAAGCATACAGGATAGAGAAATTCTGTGTATAAATATTGTCTGTATAATTTGAAGCTCAGGGAACAAAGGTACAACCTTCACTCCAAATAATATATAATATTCACAACATGATCAGGGTAAATATTTTTTCCTAGGGGGATAAAGTGCAGGCTATCAATCAGATTCAATATTGATTAGAATCTGATGTATTCGATCATGTTTGCCCTTCTCATAGATGGATGACAATTAAATGCTAGGGAAAATGTATCTCCTATAACAATTATGCTAAATTAATTCATAATACACACCCAATAACACTGTTTACCTATACTCCTCTTGCTAGGAAAGAGCTGTCTAATTCATTTCCTCACATGAAAATTCAGTAAGTTTATATAATTGTATTACACTCCCTAGAAATGCTGATGGAGTCTTCTCTGCATATCGCAGAGGGAGAGGAGAGGCAAACGGTGGGCAGCATCATTTACCATATGTTCAGCAACACCCACACCCACAGCTCAGAGTCACAATGGGCAGAGGTGAGCATTCCTGGGCCATACTTCATTGCTTTGATACAATTTAAGCTAATACTTATTCACTTTTTGCAAGACTCATATTTTGTCCTCGGCTTCTCTAAAAACAAGCAAATAAGCAAACGAGTAATTCCAGGGGTGCATGAGAATTTATCCTCGTCTTTCAAGGAAACCTGTAAACTAATGAAGGCATTTTATTTATTTATTATTTATTTATTTCCTCCTAGTGTCTTGACAAAATGTCCAATAAAAATGTATTCTTTGTGAAGATCAATAGGACAGATGATCGATTCAAATTAATATAGAAGTTTAAGAGAAAATTTTCAACACATTTTAAGAAAAGTATTATGTATGAGGGTGAGTGATCATTTCTCCTGCTGTCCCAAGCCAGTAGATTAAAAAGCCTGTGAGATGCCACAGAGAGAATAACATTTCCCTAGCGTGCTTGACAACCTGAATCTGATCCACAAAAGTTGTCTTCTGACTTGTGCATGCTCTTGGTGTGATAGGCTCCTCCATCATACGCTGACAATAATAACGAATACTTTCTTACTCAAAGTATTTTCTTCAGGAGCTTTAATCCTCCAGGGACTGCTTAAAGACCAGCAGAAAACTTACAAACTTCTGTTCCCCAAGACCAAGTAAAGACTGTGTGTGTGGAATCACCGCTTTGAGCTTTGATGCTAGGCTTGTCAAATAACTTTGTTTAGCATCCAGTACCATGAGTTTCATCTCCTGGCTGTACTAACCCTGTCCTCTCACAATGGAAGCATCTGGCTAACCAGGAAAAAGTTAATGACACAAATCACTGTCATCCTATCAGTAACGATAATCGTCACAATCCAGAATTTGCTAATTCCTAAGAAATTAACTCAAAGAGAAAAAAAAAAGTCAACTATTTTTGGATGTGGGTTAAGAGCTGCACACATGTGTAATTATCCTGGAAGCTATAGACTGTCTATGACTCAGTTACCTCTCCTGTGTACTAATCCTGCTTCCAAACCCAGCCTTCCATTCAAGGGATGCTTCCCAACACTTGTGAACAAATGGCCATAGCCCACCATCGCCAATCAAAACTACAAATCTGTCTCCTTCACTGCTAATCTACTAAGAGAAGCCATCCACCAAATTTTCTCTCTGTTACATTAGTGGAAAATCAGCAGGGCTCTTAGCCAAACTGGTAGACCACAAACGGGTAATATTAATTTCATCACTTTAAGAAAATTCTTAAACTCCGTGTTCTTTTCCTTGCTAACATTATAGAAAATTTGGATATACTGACTGATACTTCAAGGGGCTGATGGCTTTGGCTTGTCAGAGATGCAACTTATTAAGTAGTCACCTTAGAGTGTCAACCATCTTAAGCTCTCAGCCTAAGTATTAGTAGTTTTAAAGGTTTACACAGTGAGCAGAAAATGAGACCCATCTAGCACTGTGCCGGAGATGTTTTCATGGTATAAGGTTTCAGCTATCACAGATCAACATCCATCTTGGAGATAAGTAACTCTTGAGTATGTTTTAAAGAAATTCATTGAATTGGATATTCTCCAGTCGAAGAAGTCAGTTCAAGACATTTTAAGATTAAAAGGAGATGAGCAGATATATTTTCAGTTTCACACAATTCTGCTTAGTGACTTATCTTGACTTATGTATTTCTATAAGATGATATATTAACCAATGAAATCATTGTGCTATGGGCCAAGGACACAGTGACAACCGACCCTGTCCTGCCTTCAAGAAAACTGTTATCTTTCAAAATAGGGTATGAGTGTCTGATTCATTAGGAAACCATATAAGCTTTCGGGCAGTACCTGTAGTTCTGTAACAAAGTGGTATGTAGAATCACAGATGCATGTGCCTGATGGTTAGCAGAGATTGTTGTAGGTGAATCATATCTTCTCTAAATATGTCTGTTGAGGCTTAATGCTCAGTGAGATGTGTTGGGAAATGGAGTCTCACATGGGAGCAAGGTCATAAGGATTGAGCTCTCATAAACTGATTTAGTACCTGTATCAAAAGAACCACAAGGAACTCTCTATGAAAGGAGAATTCCAGTAAGAAGGCAATCCCATCTGTAAGTCAGGCACTAGACCAACCAGCCCCTTCATATTGGCCTTCAAGCCTCTAGAACAGTAAGGCATAAATGCTTGTTGTTTAACCCACACAGTCTGTAGTAATTTGTTACAGCAGCCTG
Source organism: Mus minutoides (assembly GCA_902729485.2). Classification (NCBI taxonomy): domain Eukaryota; kingdom Metazoa; phylum Chordata; class Mammalia; order Rodentia; family Muridae; genus Mus; species Mus minutoides. The sequence continues at coordinate 2,725,518 of LR749562.1, read as the reverse complement.
GACTGAGCGAGCGGCCATATGCTGTGCTATGTACAAGTGGATATACCCATGGTTAGCCTTGTAGTCTGACTGAGACTGGTTCCACTGTAAAAACCCAGAGTTGACATGGAAAGGTCCAAACAGGTAGGTTTTCGTGAAAGTTTCTGGAGGCAAGAGTCTCAGTATGTCTTTCACCTACACTACACACACACACACATACACACACACACACACACACACACACACACACACACACGCACACAGAGAGAGAGAGAGAGAGAAAGAGAGAGAGAGAGAAAGAGAGAGAGAGAGAGAGAGAGAGAGAGAACTTAATTTCTGAATAGCTTTTGCTGTGCAGGAAATTAATTCAGGCAGGTGTAATGAAGGACTGAAGGAAGGCCCAGCCGGCTCACATGGCTAATACAGGTACGCATGCGTGCTCTTGTTTGCGGTCAGTGTGTGTTATACGGGCTACTATAGCGAAATGGGTAAAAGAATCCGAACTTTAAAACACAAGCAGAAAGAGGCTGGTATATACGACCCTGCAGACAGAGTTAATGTGTAAACTTCCCTTCCTCATTCTGTTCCAGCCCCACTGGCCACCCTGCTGCCCTCCCGCGTGCCAGGGATCCGCCCCAGAGCCTGTGCATTTGCTCTTTACTGGGCATGGAGACCTTGTTTGTCCTAGGTATCTGCAGGGTCTCCATTGGGACACTTCTTTTAATGGCCCCTTCCTATGTAGGCTTCCCTCAGCATCATGGCATTGCAACTCCCATGCTCAGCTGCTCGCCTATTAATCTCCATAGTCCCTATCTATCTGTCTATCTGTCTATCTGTCTATCTATCTAGATATCTATGTATAGAGATATGTAATTATATATATAGTTTTTGTTTTATGAGACAGTGTTTCTCTGCGTAACAGCTCTGGTCCTTGCCTATTCTGGAACTTGCCTTGTAAACCAGTCTTGAACTCACAGAAATCTGCCTGCCTCTGTCTCCTGAGTGCTGAGATTAAGGGTGCGTGCCACCATACCTGCACTATTTTTGATCACTTAAAATGTGTCCCCGAAGGCCCAGTGTCTCTTTTTTTGTTTAGTAGAACCTAGAGGAGGAAAATCTGGTCTATAATATGCACCGGAATGAACGAATAAAACTTACACCAGGAAAGGTACTTTATATAGGCCTATTTGGTGATATTTACAAAGACCTTTGGCATCTTGATAACATGTGGACAAATGCATTTATGTAAGAGCAGATGGATCCTGGCTGTGAAGATCAGTTTCCCTGATCTTGTACGTGCAGAGTGTTTTCTGCTAGGGACTGCTCTTTCTGGTCATGTCCTTTTCTTATAGGTTGAGTCATTTGGTCAGTTTGGATGACATTACTGAGCATGTTCAGTGGCTTCCTGGATAATCTTTTCCTTGGTAGATGCCACAGGATGTCAACAATCTGCTCTGTTCCTTCATGAGCTCAGTTTGGAGCAGACCTTCACTGTCCACCTCCATCTGTGATGGGGCTGGTGTCTCTTCTCATTCATGGGTGAAGTATTAGGGAGCTCTCTGGGCATCTAATCTAAAGCCATATTCTCTCACCATCTGTCTAAGTCCTGTGTATTTCTTCATTGATTCCAAATTCAGAAGGTAATAGGAAAGATGCTGTATATTAACTTGACTCAAAGAGCTCCGACAGAGAAATATCCACCAACGTGAAAAAAATTATACATAGAAGAGGCTAATAGGGTAATCTTAGTTATCAAAGAGGGAAGATTCTTGGAGAACATTTAGAGACTTCGCTCTACTTTGATTTGGTTTTGTTCTTCCTTTTTTTTCTTTTTTTTTCTTTTAACATGTGTCATGCACTGTAGAGTCAGCAATATCTGTTCTGGAATTATAAATGATGAGGACTGAGCACCATCTACCAAGTTTTAGAATGCAGCAATCCTTCCAATATAGTGGCTACTCAAGTACCTACTCCGGAAAATCTTCCAAGATTCCCCGACACTCAAGTCAATTTCAAATACTGCAGAGCTCCAGCTGAGTGACAGTCTGGCCTGTGGGAAAAGCTTTGGGGTTGGGAACTGAGATTTTAACTCAGGTTTGAGAGCAGGCTTTACCGTCTCACATTTAACCATAATGCTTTCATACAGGACTACCACGGACAGCCACATGCTTGGACTGGTATTAGTTACTTTTATGTTGCTGTTATAAAATACCATGACCAAGGCAACTTAGCAAAGAAAGAGTTTGTTCGGGTTTAGAGGTCCAGAGAGAGAAGAGTCCACAGGTTGGGAAAACAGAGCAACAGGAGCAGGAAGCCGAAAACTCATCTTCAAATGCCAGTGTGAAGCAGGTCAACTGCAAGTAGGCCGGTGTTTCCTCTGAGGATATAAGTCCTTCAGCAAGCATGTACCACCTATCATGCCTCCTTCCTCCTGTTCCTCCTTCCCAGTCCTCCCTCCCACTGCTCCATCTCCCACCTTTATCCCCAGGCAACCAGAAGTTCATTTTTCTCTACCTATCGTTTGTGTGACCTGGAATTCCATACAACACAGTCATAACACTATATAGTCTTTCTTTATTTTTGATCTAGCTTCTTCGGTTCAGCATAGTTACTTTAGGAATCAACCATTAGGAATAGAATTGCTATAGATATTTGTGACAAGTGTTTACGTAGCACTATACATTCAGGGCTAGAGGGATGACTCGGGGATCAGGAGGGAGCACTGCTCTTATAGAGGACCCGAACACATGTCGGAAGGCTCATGACCACTTTTAACTCCAGTTCTAGGAGGACCCTATGTTAGCAATTAGGCATCTCCATCGCCTGCCCAGGGACCCAGCTACAGCAGGGATGGCATCACTCTTTCCCTCTGTTGCCAGGAATCCCACAAGCTGCATATCCTCCTGCTGAGCATGCGCATGCGCTGTATCCACTTATAAAAGGCCATTCCCTTGCTCTCTTTCCCTCTACCCTCACACAGAGGCAGCCTCTATATACCCATCTCCCCAGGGACCTCCCACTTGAGACACACACACACACACACACCAAATATTTTTTTTTAAGATTTATTTATTTATTTTATACATAAGAGTACACTGCTGCTGTCTTCAGACACACCAGAAGAGGGAGTCAGATCCCATCATGGATGGTTGTGAGCCACCATGCGGTTGCTGGGAATTGAATTCAGGACCTCTGGAAGAGCAGTCAGTGCTCTTAACTGCTGAGTCATCTCTCTAGCCCCACAACAAATCTTTTTTAAAAGAAACATACTTTTATTGTTCTTGGGGAAATGCCTGGTTGTGATAGGAATAGTTTACCAGTCAGGTGTTTTTATTCACTTTTTGTACCTGTTAATTGTCAACTTGAAAGAATCTAGCATTATCAGGGAGATAGACCTCTGGGCATATCTCTGGGGGCAGGGGGGGGGGGTTGTGGAGGTGTGGGTGGTGGTGGGAGGTGTATCTTGATTTCCTTAATTGAAATGAAAAGGCCTCAGGAGGTGGTGACATGGATCCTGGACTGTGTAAGGAGAGAAAGGAGCCAAGCAGCCTCTGTTTTCCCCTCTCCCTGCTTCCTGGTTGCAGATGCTATGCGCCCAGCAGTGTCCTGGCCAGCTTGACTCCCAGCTGTGATCGGCCACACCCTTGGAAAGAAAGTCAGAACAGACACTCTCTCCCTTCAGTTGCTTTTCTCAGAGTTTGTTTGTTTTAATTACAACAGGAAAAGAAACTAAGTCTCACTATTTAACAAATGTCCCACTGTGTAACAAACTTCCCACTATTTTCTAAGATGGCTGCTCTGTTTCCTGTTTGCACCAGGGACACCAGCAGCGTGTCTGGAAGCACTATGCACTCCAACCCCTTCATGCCTCTCAACAGTACAAAATAAGATACTTTCATTTTACGCACTACTAATATGTAGAGAGTAATTGCCCATCGTAGTGTCAATTGCATTTCCTTACTGAGTAATATTTTTTATTGCATTTTATACAATTCTTTGGCATCAACATATTTTCTTTGGGGAGAAGTTTGTTCAAATCTAGTTAGTTCTAAAATTTGTGAGGTTTTTGTTTTTTTAAATATTTGAGTTTTAGGAGCATAGCATATATTCTGGATACAATTAATTTGTCAGGATTACGATCTGGATACATTTTTTCTCTCAGTCTATGGCTTGCTATTTCAGTCTCTGTGTCCTTCATGTAGAAGAAGCCTGTAATTTGGAAGAAGTATGCTACATAAATTTGTTCTTTTTTAGATCATGGGTTCGGTATAATAGCTAAAATATCTTTTTACAACCCACTTTTTGCCTCTTAGAAGTCTATAAATTTAGAATGTTCATTTCATCGTAGCTAGGTTTTCATTTCAGATCCACTTTCAAACCTTTTTTTTTTTTTAAACCAGGTATAGCTCTATGTAGCTGCCCAACAGTCATGGATGAACTGAGTATACCTGAAAGGCTCCAAGTTTAATATTCAGCACTGGGTTAATATAGGGAAAGCCCTTAGACTGCATCCTTTGTTTCAGCTGGATTGAGTTGTAAAGCAAGCTCAGTGGGGCAGTCAATTCCTCCAAACTCCTGTAGGAAATTGCAAATGCAGAGAGGCCAGACAGACTCCACTGAGGTCTTAAAACCTTCATGGGTTTGTTTAGCCTACTCAAGGCTCCGGGAAGGGCACATCTCCAAGTTATTTTTTTCCATCCAGTTGTGTCCACTTTTTACAGCATAGTCTCCTAACCGGTTCTCCACGGAATGATCCTTTGACCTTTGTGTAAAGTGAGTTTTCTTCTGGTTATGACAACTCATATGGGTGTATATGGGCAATCTTGTGATAGCTTTGTCTGTCTTACAGTTAATATATCAAGAACTACGTACTGAATCTTAGAACTATCTTTTCCGTTTCTACAAAAGCAGCCTCCTGAGTTTTCATGGCCTTCTCTTGCCTCTATAGGTCCGTATGGGCTGAACTGACACCTTAACAAGGTGGATCTTTGGCTCATAGATTGGCTGTATCTCAGATCTTTGTGGTTTAACAAATAATTTTTTTTAATTCCATGTACGGATACAGATCTTATACATTTCTTGTTAAATTTATATATCTAAATACACACACACACACACACACACACACACACACACACACACACACACATCTCATGGTCTTAGTTGTTTGGGGGGAATGAGATAGATAAACCAGATCTGCTACATACTCTACAGGAGATCCTCACTCCTTGATTTCCAAGCACAATGCCTTTTATTCCCCCCATAACTTTACTAATTGCAAAATGAAGCAGAGCTAAGCAAAATTTTAGTGTGGGGGGGCACTCCACCTTTTATTTCTTCTCATGATGCCAATTGTAGTGTTGTTTGGGTATTTGCATCACAAACACCCTTTGTCTCACCATGAAAGTTTTCCTTTTTGATAGTTTCTAGGTCTTGCTTGCTGAGATGTTCATGAACATCATTTTGGTTCTTTTCAGTGCTACTAGTAACATGTCCTGTTGCTGTGACAAAATGCCTGACGAAGCAACTTAAGAGAGGAAGGATGGTTTGGCTTATAATTCCAGGGTATGCCACCCTACCATGGTGGGGAAGCCACTGAGGCAGGAGCCTGAGACTTCTTGGTCACATCGAGTGTGGAGTCAGGGAACAGCGACAGATAAATACCCTTAGTTAATTCTCCTTTTGTGCAGTTTGGAACCCTAGACCATGGTTAATACTGCTTGTTTTTATGATGGTTCTTCTCATCACAATAATCTAGATAATCCACCACCGACGTGCCCAGAGGCTTGTTTCCATGGTGATTCTAGATCTTGTCAGCTTGACAATCATGAGTAACTGTCACAAATGTGAAGAATTATGTTGCTGTTAAAACATCCTTCCTGGAATAATCCTTAGATGTTTGTTATATATTATGCATTTTATACGTTGTTGAATTCGATATTCAGTTAAATTTTGACTAGAATTTTTACAGCTGTGCTCATGACAGACAGTAGTGTTTAGTTTTGTCTTTTTTCCCCCTCTGCTGCTGTTTACTGTACTATCTACCCTCTCATCTAAAAGATGTTAGCATCAACTACTTGGTGATTAACTAAAGGTGTAACACTTCATAGCAGATTTGCTGAACTTGCCTTACGTGACTGCAGTGTTATAATCATTACACACCAATTTCTCACTCCCTCTTTTCTCCAGCCCATAGATCTCCATTCTGCTTTCTGCTCTTATGACATTTTAAAATTGTCCTATAAGTAGAGTCATGGAATCTTTGTCTGAGGTTGATGGTGTATTGCAGTTAGCATATCCCACCCAGTATATCCTAAGATCATCCATCCAGTACTTTATCCACCAGACAGTTACTTCTCTCTAGGCTACCTTTAATTCCACCGTGTATTGACATCAACTGGTAAAATTTCACAGAATTATGTAAGCACATTGTATTAGAGCTTTATGTAAGATTTACACTGTCCTTTCTCTAGAATGTATATACCTGTTGTGTGGAAGAGAGGTGAGGCCATAGTGAAGGGAAATGGAAAAATCTAATCTGGTACACTGTCATCCAGATTAGCTGTCATAAAAGAAAATCGTGGGCTGGCATATAGAACAGATTCTCAAGAGCTGAGATCATGGCTCAGTCAGTCTCGAGTGCTTGCCAGCCAAGCCTGTGGACCAGAGTTCTGAAGACCAGTACTCCTGTGGGAAGCTGGGTTTTGCTGCTGCTGTGTGTGAATTGCTAATTCTGCTTAGGCAAAGGCAGGAGGAAAGGTTTCTGGAACTAGCCTTGTCATATCGGTGAGCTCCACGTTCACTTAGAGACACTGTCTCAAAAGATTAAGGTGAGGGGTCATAGAAGACATTTGACACCGTCTTCCAACACCCCCCCTCCTACGCACAGGCACGTGCACAAGTGCACGGAGGAAGGGAGGCAGGAAGAAGAAGAAAGGAGAGATTTTCAAGTCCATTGTCTTTACTTTATAGCTCTCAAAGCACCAGTTTGGCAAGTTAAATTTTACATCACAATGCTTTCCTTACTATTCTGTCAACATAATAAATACCCACAGTCTTTATCTGTCACTTAAAAACAGATCTAATCAACATCTTTAAAAGTCTTTTCAATAATCTTAAGCTGCTTCTCCGATGGTCAGTATGAGTAAATATCTATCATGATGTGAGGACTCTACATCGGCATTTCTGAAATTTCTCCAGAAAAATTATTTTTGCAAAGTTAAGATAGCCATATGAGCATGCTATTAACATTAATAGTTACTGTATTTTATCTTATTTATCTATTTATTTACTGATTGATTGATTGGTTTTTGAAGTAGGGTCTCCTTCCATAGCCATGTTTGGCCTGGAATTTGCTATGAAGACCAGGCTGGCCTTGAACACATGGAGATCTGCCTGCCTCTGCCTCCATCTCTGCCTCTGGAGTTCTGGCTCTTAAAAGGGTGTGCGCCTCCACACTCAGCTTTTATTTTAGACATATATCAGCAACATCAAAAGTAGTGTACATAAAAGTACTCAGGATTAAGCAGTAAGCTATCTTCATAAATGAGACACATTAAAAAGATAAGTTTATATACATTTTGATGACATCCAAACTATCTTGCAAAAGAACCATGAGTTTTATTATATCACAAATATGCAAATTCAGATGCTGTTAAATTTTAGGAAATCTGATTTTTACAATTATTTTATGATTGAAATTACATGAATTTTTTTTTTTTGGAGAATGATTATTTGTGAATTCATCTTCTCTTTGACTGTGTCTGACTTTTGGGTCCTTGGGGCTAAGTTTTCAGTACGGTGCATGAGGATTTAGCTGGGAGAGTCCCCATTTGTGCAAATCAGAGTTTTACAGCTAAATCTATGAGTTGAGCAGTTGCTCTTTAATGGTATTTTAATATTTGATGGTTATTGTAGAGCTCCCAAGCTGGGGCTGCTTCGGCATGAAAGACTTTCAAGATTTAGGATATTTGGAGCATCCATTCAGAGCAGGTTACAAAAAAAAAAAAAAAAACCAACCTGAAGAGTCTTGGGGAGAACCAGTCCAGTTCAAAAGAAAATTTCTGTTTCACTGTGCTAAATTTGAGGTGCATATCATCAATTTTGAGATACTCATGGAATTTGTTGTTTCTGAGCTACTCACAGGAATCATTAAATTTCTTTCCGTTGAGCAACTTAGATATTAATTTTTACAACGGTCTAGTGTAGTACCAGATGGAACTGGAAGGAAAGGAGATTTTTGTCTTCCACCTGTGGATAGCCATTGTTTTTGCCATAAATTTTATAAATATTGAAGTTACTTTTCACGATGGGTGTCCTTAAAACTCTTTAGGCTATATTTACAAGAGTGGGGACAGACACAGTAATTTGCAGAGATCAGTGGTCTATGTCATAGAGTGGACTACCAACTTGACGCAAGGAAGAGTCGCACTGTCTGGCTCTGGGGCTGCCATTTCCCCTCTGTTGTGTCCTTCTAGAGGTCAAGAGGTCAAGATTGATTCAAGTGCTCTAGAAGGCTATGAACACGTACTTTTGGTCCTTTAGACATTCCATGTACTCTTCTGATCAATTATTTCTGTTTGTTTATTTATTTTTCTTTGTCTATTTTAGATCGGTCCTATTTAGCCAAGCTGGCTTTGAACTCTTTTTGTAGTTGGCGATGATCTTGAACTCCTGATTGTTTGTCTAAACTTCACAAATGTTAGGATTATAGCTGGACGATGGGGTGGTTTGGCTCCAACCCCAGGTCTGGTACATGCTAGATAAAACACTTAAAACACTCCACCAATTGAGCTGTATTTCTATTCTGTTCAGGTCTCACAAGCAGAAATGTCTGAGCTAGCCCAAGATAGCAATCAAAGCCACCAGGAAGGTTTCGGAGAGACTCCGATTAAAAAGAAATGAATGACAATCTTTATTCCATACCCTTCCCTCTCACTGAGTGCTCCAACTTTCCTCCTGTTTTCTCAGCTTGTGAACAGAGTAAAACAAATTGATCAAAAGGGCATGTGATACTGAGGTCAGAAACCTGTCTGAGTGTCCATATTCTAAAATCAAGCCCGGCCAACTCTTTCACCCTGTAGCCATTCTCTGATGACCCTTGTCTCACTTATCACCCAAGCCCTTAGTTGTTCTTCTCTTGATTAGAGCCAGCACCATATCAGACTCTCATTTATCTGAAGTGCCTCTCTGTACTAGCCTGGGACCTCCTCAGCATCAAACAGTGCCTTCCGCGTTCCTCACGACAGTCTTCCAGGAACAAAGTCTTGAGATGACTCAAGAGGAAAGCCTATGTTTTTTGTTTTTGGTTTTTGTCCAAAGTACTATAGATTAAGGAGTTTTGACATAGAGATAAGTGTTTTAATTAAAATTATGGATTCTCATACTCAAAGTCTTTCATGGGGAAGAAACTCTTGTTTCTTACTGAATGCAATTATTTTTAGAATGCAGTTTGGAGTCTTAAGTCCTAAAATTCTTATAAATATTCTATAATCCATAGACAGATATTTAAAGGTTGATTTTTATTGATGTTACATTTACTCAAATTGCAACTCTTAAAATTTTTATCTACCTTTCAAAGTTCTGTTACAAAATCAAATAAACAAACACTCAACAACGAAAACGTGTTCCTAATAAGTTTATCTTATCTTCTGAAGTAGTTTCTTCCTTATGATTACAGGTGTGTTGTTAACAATGTGAATTCTTTCCCACTGTAAATGACATCAGCGGTCCCTCCAGCACCACACTCGGATGATTTGCACGAAGGAAAAGGAAGTGATTTTCCTCTTGTTTCACTGGATACTCACTACTCACATCAACATGACGCTCCCATCAGACGACGCCCTCTTTCCATCTAACAAAATCCTGAAGATAATCTGTCATTCAGATGAGGGGACTGGTAGCCTCCACAGTGGACAACTTTTAGACAGACAAGAGTGCCCCTGTCCCTCTCCTTTTCATTTCTGTCAAACGCCAACCTTATTTCCTTGTTCCCCAGAGGAATGCTTTCTTCTTGATTTCAATTAAGAAGAAAATGTCACCATTTCCAATTTTCTGTGCGGGTGTATGGCACACACTGTCGTGGCTCACCAGCAGGGACAGGGATGGCTGTTTGGAGGAGGCCCCGCAGGGATGGGAAGGTAGTTTATCTTTCATGTTTTCATTAGAAATATCTAATCAGAGTGTGTTCCATCAAGGCCTCTACCTAAAGGAACAATCCACAATAGTTCTCCAGGATTCCTCTATCAGCTCTTGATGGATGTTAGTAGAAACAATGGAGACGGGGTTTCTCAGTGTAGCCCAGGCTGTCCCAGAACTCACTCTGTAGATCAAGCTGGCCTGGTACTCACAGACATCACCTGCCTCTGCTTCCCTGGGTGCTGGAATTAAAGGCGTGTGCCACTATACCTGGCTACATGTTTTTGAAAAAGCATGTAAGGGTGTTAAAATGTTGATTAAGTATGATTAAGGGGGTGTACCTTGGTGATTGATTATGTGCTTAGCATGCATGATGCCCCAGATTCAATTCCCGCTACCAGCAGTGCCTTCATTAAAGGTGCTATTTTGTGTGAGTTTGATGGTACTCTAAGAGGAAACTCCCATACTTAAATTTTTTTTCCAGTGCTGTGCTGGGAGTGTGTGTGTGTGTGTGGGGGGATGTGCATGTGTACACTGTGTGTGTGGGTGCCCATGGAGGCCAGATGATGTCATTGGAACCCTTTGAGATGGAGTTACTATCTACCTAATGTGGGTGCTAGGAATAGAACTCTCTCAGGAAGAGCAGCAAGCATTTTTACTCACAGAGTCAGCTCGTTAGTCACTTGGGTGCCGTTCTCAACTTCATTGTTTTGAGCCAGGACCTCTCACTGAACCTGGGGCTTACTGGTTGACTGATTGGCTGGCTCCTGAGTTCCAATGGCTAGCCATTGAGCAGGTCCAGAAGCACTGAGTGAGCAAATATATTGAATAGAGTATGCTAGAGAGAAAAACCATAATTGCTGTGATCGTGGGCTTTATATAACAGTGAAAATAACAGATAGAAAAACTATGTGAAACACAGATCGTGGATATCCCATTAATAGTTTCATGGAGTAGAGCCCATTTGGCAGTGCCCAAATTCACTCAAGAGAGCTGGGCCAGGCTTCAGAGAGACCAGTCAAGCCCCTGGGTTTTTAGGCTCATCATGTCATGGCGTCAGGCCCCAGTACTTAGTTACATAAGGGGTGGTGTGAGTAGTCTCTGGTCAACTTAACACAAGCTAGGATCATCTGAGAAGGGGGAATCTCAACTGAGGAGAATATGTCCCCATCTGGTCAGCCTGTGGCCATTGGTGTGGGGGCATTCTCTTGATTTATAATTGCTATGGAAGGCAACAGCCCACTATGGGAAGTGCCACTTCTGGGCTAGTGGTCATAGGTTGTGTAAGAAAGCAGCCAGAGCAAGCCAAGAGAAACAAGACAGTAAACTGCATCTCTCCATAGCTTCTGCTTCAGTTCCTGCCTCTGATTTGCTGCTTCTGAGTTCCTGCCTTAGTTTCCCTTAATGATGGATAGACTGTAACCAGGAATATGTAAGCCAAATAAAACCTTTTCTCTCAAAGTTGTTTTGGTCACTGTTTATTGCACCAACAGAAACCTAACTAGTATGGATATCCTGGCTTTTCCCTCCACAACTCATGGATTCAGAAAGAGCACTGGCCATGTTTTGTTGTGAGACAGATGACAGGAAGGGACTTTGGCTAGCTTTCTTTCCAGGTCATCTTGAAAGTTGGAACCTCAATGGAGACATGCTTTCATAAAGTTGGCCTATAGAGGCCATTTTACTTGCTTAGTAATTCCTGTGGGAGGGCCCAGTGGACAGTGTAACCCCTGTGCAGGAGGACCTGGGTTGTATAAGAAAGTAAACTGAGGCTGGGCAGTGGTGGCACACGCCTTTAATCCCAGTACTCAGAGGCAGAGGCAGGCGAATTTCTGAGTTCGAAGCCAGCCTGGTCTACAGAGTGAGTTCCAGGATAGCCAGAGCTATACAGAAAAATGCTGTCTCGAAAAACCAAAAAAAAAAAAAAAAAAAAGAAAGAAAGAGAAAGAAAGAAAGAAAGTAAACTGAGCAAGCCCCAGTAAATGGAGAGCCAGCCAGTAAGAAGTGCTCCTCCGTGTTCTTGGTTCTAGTTTCTACCTTGAGTTCTCTGGCTTCCATCAGTGATAAACTGTAACCTGTAAGCCAGATAGCCATTTTCATCATCAAGTTGCTTTTGGACATGGTGTTTATCACAACAGGAGCCAGCAAACTAGAACAGGAGACTAATATCTCACATAAGCCGGAAGAGATCTCCAAATGACCTCACTGCTTGGTGTGTGATTCTGTCATTATCTTCAAAGATGGACTTTTTCCTTTTAAAATCTTGCTTTCTACATTTCAGAACTCATATCTCAGGGTTAATTTGGTTGAATTTATTTGTTTTTTCTTTCTTTCTTTTTAATCCCTTAAAAACATACTTGTTGAAGTTTGGTCTGTTGCTATGTATTATAGTGCTAAGTGTAGGCCCCCAAGACCTGGTTGCCTCAGAGATGAGAGAGTTCACATGTAAACCCAAGTGACACCATGTGACCTTGCCTCTAAGTTATTCTGATTGGTGAATAAAGATGCCTAGAGCCTAGAGCTGAGCAGAATTGAGATAGGTAGGGCTGGGTGTTCCTGGCCTTAGGGGCAGAGAAAAAGGTAGAGAGAGGATAAAGGCACCATGCGTTAGGAGTCAAGAAAACATAGCCATGAGGGCTGGCCAATTGGAATTAAGAGCAGCTCAGATGAAATATAGTAAGTAATTACTAGGGGTTATTGATAGGAAAGTATATTCTAATAGCATGGAGGGTAGATATCTGCTCAGCTCTAGTGCTGATCAAAGCTTATTATAAACAATAAACTTATTAACTTTTATCTGGGAACTGAATGATCAAAGGTGGGGTAGAAGCCTCTGATTGAGATTAAATATTCTCTACAACACATATTTTTTTAACAAAAATTATTTGCTTCAGTAAGGTAGTTAATTTATTTTTAAATGTATCGGATTGGATTCCTCATTCATTCAATTCTAGAAAAGTTAGCTATACATTTAGCTACATCCATGAGCCAAATAGGAAGTATTAAGGATCACTGGAAACATATGTTTTTGAGGTTTGATTTCTGACTATTCCTTAAGCCAGTCTCAAAAAGGCTTATCTGGATGGCAGTTAAGCTGTAAAGTTCTTTACATCAGATTCTACAACCAAACTCTTATTTCTGTGTGATTGAAAAACGTACTTGTTTTGGGAGAGCAGTAAATATGCATTTCGGTCTCACAAATGGAAGTGGCACTGGCTCTGGGTGTTGATAAAGTAGATGGAGAATAATTGCCTAATTGCCACAGCAGAAGGAACTCGGGCTAAGCCTTTCGAAATAGATGAGACTCAAAGACTTCAAAGGTACGGACGGTAACACAAGCATGCTAGACACTTTTCACAGATCTACAACCATACAGGGAGCAAGAGTTGTAAATGAGGAATTCTTAGACATTTAGAAAACATTAGCTTCAGGGTGGAGGAAAGAAGTCAGACATGCTAACATGGGTGTGGAGAGACAAGGTAGAAGGCGGTGCTAGCGGTAGGGGGAAGAGATGATAAGTGTGAATTAGAGTGTGGACGGTGGAGATGAAAAACGGACTAAGACTTTGGCACATGACTAAGCAGGTGAGAGAGTCATTCCTGTGTGGTCTTAATGCACAGACTTGCTTAAAATACACATCTGGGAGGCATAAAGGAAACGGGTTCACATCCAAAACCCTAAAAGTCATCATTGAAAGATGAAGACAGGCCACTGGGGATTTGAGAAGAGATGAGTGTTTAATGCCTGGCCTCAGGACAGAGCTAGTTTTTGTGATGAAGTGATTTCACTTTGTATTTTCCCCAGGGGCTGTGGAGTGAGTTCTCTCATGCTCCATTATTCACTGGTACCCCGCGGCCAGCACATCCCAGTCCAACCAGCACATCCCAGTCCAAGGTGTTTCAGTTCTTCCCGGACTCTCCTCTATGGCTTTTACCTTTGTTGTATTGTTCCCTCCTGAGATCACTTCCTGTGTAGCTCACGTAGCTCTTGTTGTCTTTTGCCACTTTAACAACCCATAGTTTACTTGCCTGTGAAAATTATTGATTCCCCTTCTGTCTTCTGACAGCTAGAGAGAAGAATCCGAGGAAGTGGTGAGATGCTTTGAGATTAGAAGTGTTATAATGTGTTTTCAGGTGTTAAACTTTACACAGTGTCTTAAGATAAACAAAAACACTCAAGTCTACACTCAATATAGAATATGAACATAGAATATGTCAGATACTATCAGAGCGAGTACCTCCAAGTAGTGATTTCCTTAGGACAGTCTTACAGGTAAGAGAAACATTGATTAGGTTCTTCAAAGTACTCTCTAGCAACAGCCTGGTTTCAAAATATACAGCAAGTGTAGCTGGAGTTGGTGGTGGGCTGGATAACAGACAGAAAGACAACTGGACCATGGACAACTGGAGTTATAACTTGCCAATTAGGCTGTTTATGCTAGTCATTAAGATAAGAATTATCTGAGGAGAAATCTATTGAAGTGAGGAAAGAAGAACTTACACAGCCTTGACTTGTATGGCTTTGAGATACTGAAGAAAAGACATAAAGTTGGACATTACATGCAAAGTTCTGAGGTCAGAGGACAGATTCAGATTGTGTGAGTCTTTGGGCTGTCAGCCTTCACTGGTGGCTTTCTGATACTTTAGATATCTATTATATATGAAATATTATCTCAAGCCTTAGTGACTTAAGCGGTATCAGTGCTTAATCCCCAGAGTTCTGTAGTATTATTTGGGATACTTTTGCCTGGTGATTCTGGTTCTGTGTCCTTTGTGGGGTTTGTAGCAGAAATGTCTGCAACTATGATCAGAGAGTTTCTATGAGGGACCAGCTCTTTGGTGGCTCACAGGTGAGTTGGTTCAGGCTATTGGCAGGAGACTTCATCTCCTCTCTACCTGGGCTGCCTGGCAGGCTGCTTGAGTATCTCCAGAACCTGTGATTCAAAAGTGCAATCTACATACCACCTGCTCTAAATCACTTGTCCCTTTGTCAAATCCTACTTGTCATAAACAAAGTCACTAAGTCTAGCCATATTCAGAGCCTTGGGGACTCTACTGGCTTCTTTTCTCATAGCTTGGACAAAGCTCCTGGCAAAAAGGTGAAGAAAGTCAGAGTTTATTCTGGCTTACAGTTCAAGAGCACACTGATCTTGGCAGCCACATCGATCATGGCAGCCATCACTTGTGATCACAGTGTGCTCACTATCAGGAAAGAGAGAACAGTGAATGTCTGTCCTCAGCTGCCTTTGTCCTTTGTCCCCAGTCTAGGGCTTACAGCTCGTGGAATGGTGTTATTTACAATCAAGGCAATCAAGGTGTGTCTTTCCACATCAAGGAATCTAAAGCAAAGAATCCTTTCCAGGCTTAATCAGAGTGTGTTTCCAATGTGACTCCTGATGCTACCCAATTGACATTAACCATTAGAGACATGATGTCCCATCTTTTGCAGTCAGTTTCATTGAAGAACTTGTGAACATATTTTACAACACCACACCTGGAACAGGGAATATGGAGTGGATGAGAGAAGAGAGCCTACCACAAGGCTAGCACACTTTCTGGAAGAGACCAGGTAACCTAAAACTTCAGACTTTTCTGACCATATTGATTCAGACACAATTGTTGTGGCATGGAAGCAGCCAGAGACAGTGTCTGGGTGTGATCTGGTTTGAACTAAGGCTAGTCCCTGGGCTAAAGTCAACATTTATCATGGAACATAACCAGGAGAAACAGCTACATGCAATGGCTAAAGAGAAATAAAACAATAGGATATCAAGAGCAACTGAATTCTCCCTATCACCCAACTCATTAACCTGGAATGAACTAGGCACTGGGGATCTAACAACAACAACAACAACAACAACAACAACAACGAACCATTAAAGTGGAGTAACATATAAAACAATCTTGATAAGAAGTATCGTCTCTGGAATGGGTTTTGATTATCTGTACAAACTGAAGCGCAGACTGGATTTGGAACTTGACACAATTACTAGTAATGAATTGGAAGTCGAAACCAAATCTATTTGATTAAAAGGTTATATTCTTTCCAGTTAACAACGAACGTGTATTCCATCTAGTGTGAAGAAGTAACTAAAGATGATCAGACAGACAACTTGAACCACTAAGGCAGAGACTTCAGGCTTTGATCATAAGTTTTGAGAATATGCTGAGAGTTACATGCCTGGAGTTGTACCTTATATTAGACATCTGACTGTGGTCCACTGATTGCTTTGTGGTAGGTTGTAATGAAGCGAAGAAGACTGAACAAGAAGATGATGCTATAGTCTAGACAGGAAATGGTTAGAACTTGAAAGATAGAAATAAGAATTTATAAATAATACTCTGGAGAAAAGTCCAGCTGGACTTTAGAAATAGACCACAGAAAGAAGCAAAGATGAACCCTGAAGCTGAATTGAATTCATTTAAAGCAGTCATAACAGAAATGTTCTCTGTAGGAATTAAGAGCCTTATTTTAGACACACTGAACTTGGGATGCCCACATGACTTCTCAGTAGAAGGGCATAGAAAAATTAAAAAAACAAAAAACAAAAAACACAGAAAGATCCAGGATTGCTGTGATGGTATTTTGCATAATAGATAGCTACATTATGAGAAAGCCATCAGTTACCATCAACAGCCCAAAGACTCACACATATATTATATTGGTGGCAGATTTCATGGAGAGAAAGATGACCGTGAATTATGAACACTAAGAATTAACCAGTTCCAGACAAGACAGTAAAAGAAGCAGTGCCAAAGGTTAGATAAGAGCCAGGGCACAGAATTTCATTGGGGAGAGTTCAGACACAAGGAATGTTGAAGAGCTAGGAAAGGAACTAGCTAGGTGGGGCTGTGGAGAAGCCATTTATATGGGCTTAGTTTCTACTGAACTAACATAATGTCTGACTCATAAGAGTGAGACTGATAGCTCTGTCTTCTGGCTAGACATTAAAATATCCTGAGAGATTTTGGAAAACGGTACTTTATTTTCATCTATATCCTTCACTTGCTTAGCTCCTTATAATCAGTGGTCCTCAACCGTCCAAAGGCTGCAACCCTTTCATACAGCTCCTCAGGCCGTGGTGACCCCAACTATAAAATTATTTTGTTCCTACTTCCTAACTGTAATTTTGCTACTGTTATGAATTGTAATGTAAATATCTGATATGCCGCTCCTGCGAAAGGCTCATCCAATCCTCCCTACCCCAGAGCCCACAGGTTGAGAACCACTGCTCTGAATGATGGCAGCAAAGGAAAAGAGGTAAGGTACCAATAATGTTCCTTTGGCCTGTCAAACAACATGGGCACATTCCAATGGCTCTACACATACAACTCTCCAACAAAGACAATCGTATACCAGCAAAGAAATGGGCACTTTTCAAATAAGAAGGTTTCTTTCCACAACTATAACCAATGTGAAGATACAGCCTAGCATTTTGGTAGCTTGTCAAAACCAGTCAGGTGTGGGGACAGATTGTTAGCAAGAGAGTTAGCTTGGGTAACAAGTATAACAAATACTCCGAGAACCAAAAGTCACAGCCTGAAGCCTGTGATGGAAAGTCAGAACGTGATGAAAGGAGAAGGGAAAGGTGCCTCAGTTTCCCTGAAACCTTAACCTTCTCCAGAAGGGCCCTGTGCCAGTGGGAAGTAAGCTGAGCTGCCAGGGCCTGTTCTCTGAATTGGAGACATAGTTGGTGAAGTCTTGAGATGATACAAGATCATCTGGTCTCACCCTCAGAACGTAGAAATCAATTGATTTGGAACATGGCCTGAGAATTTTTTTTAATCTTCCCAAATGATGCTAAAATGCAGCCAAGACTGAGAATGTTGCTACCGAGGGAGAGTGCTAGGAGGTACGGAACCTTGCAAGAAGGCTAGGTGTAGGTGTGTAGCTGTTTTGAATGTGTATAGGTGTGGTGTAGGGGTGTGGGTTGGGGGGTGCATTAGTGGACTTGGGAAAAGATACAACATCTTGGCATTTGGATGGAAGGATAAAACAGGAATGGAACTTGGGGCTTGCTCCAAGATGAATAATGTCCTACCTGCATCCATGGTGACACTGAGCTCTGGTCCAGATGTCTTCACAGTGGAAAGGAGGTCAGTGCAGCAATTCTCACTTATGAGGGGTTGAGAAACAAACAAGCAAACAAACAAACAAACACCAACACCCAAGACTAAACACGCACGAACTCAGTGATTTCGGGTTACCTGTCGTTCTCTTTTCTTTGTCCTTCAAACCCCCAGATCTGAAGGTTGAAAAACTTTTCAAAACTCTGACCATAGCTGTTTTGTGCAGCAAGAGGTGATTAGGCTCTGGCTTCTTGTGTCTTTCCCAGAGAATCCTCCACGCTAAGACCTGGGACCTTGGTCTCTGAGCCTGCTCTAATGCAGATAATGTTGCCTCAAGTCTGTCCGTTGCCATGAGCACACTGTTTAATGCTTCCAGAGGGTACTATAGCAAGTCTTAGGAAGAGCAAAACAATACCAAAAGCACCTGATTTTATACTTTTACCAGAAGAAGAATAGCTAGAATGGCAAAATTAATTTGAATATAGTCTAGTAAAAGAGAAAAGACACAAAGGGACGAAAACACTACAGATTTGAAATAAGAGTATAAAGTATGAAAGCCAAACATAAGCGTCCTGTCTGAGTCCTCCTGTCCAGGCTTGGAGATCTGTACAGAAGAGTAGGTGGAAGGATGTAAGACCCAAAAGTGCCGGGTGACTCCAGGAGGACAGTGTCTTCCCGACACAACAGCATGGAGCAGACACACAGTGACTGTGACAACCTAGGTGAGACCCACACAAGCTCAAGCCAGACAGCGTCCTCACACACTGAGAGGCAGACATGGATATGGGGTCCAACCCCTAACCTAGAAGCTATCTACAATTGATACCTGCTGTGATGGTTTGTATAGACTCATCCCAAGGGAAAGGCAGGATTGGAAGGTGTGGCCCTGGTGGAGTAGGTGTGTCACTGTGGGAGTGGGCTTTAAGACCCTCATTCTCGTTGCCTGGAAGTTAGTATTCTGCTAACAACCTTCAGATGAAGATAAAAAACTCTTCAAAAAATTATTATATTAAAATTTATACTAAATTATTTATATTAAAATGTATTCTGGCTTTGTTGCCAATTATTCTCTAATAATCTACTGAAGGATAGTAATTTTGTTTTCTTTTGATTTGTTATTATCTTATCATTTCTGGCTGTTTTTTTTTCTCTGTAACTACAACTTTACCAAAATTATTAAAAATCGGGTCAAGTATGGGGGCATATAGAGAGAGCCAGCCCATTGCAGCCTGGAAAATCAATTGAACAACTGTGTCACATGTTGTTCGGTGGCAATATAAGTAAGTCAAAAGACTAATGGCAAGAACTTTGGTCACACTAGAAAGAAAGTGATCTGCTGGTTCTGTTCAATGTCACCTCAAACATCGAAGTACAACCTTTAGTTACACTCAAGTTGCTTCTCAAAAACTATGGAACACATTGAAGGATCAAGAGCGCTGTGGGTGGATTTATTGTCCCTGAAGTGCATTATGCCATTCCTTATGCAATCCCCTTCCTGCTTGAGCCCAGGTACTGCTGAGAAAAGTGTGTGTGTACAAACTGTATGGTAGCAAGGTTTCAGCTCAATGGTTTTGTCACCCAGTATCCGCCATTATTAAAATTTGCTCTGCAAAAAGGAAAAAAACAATCTCCCAACTCTAAGAAAATTTAAGTTTAAAAGCTTACATCATTTTCCTCCCTGCTGGGTTTGTGCTTTTTCAAGGTGTTGTCATTCTGAAATGGAAAAGATTACCGCTTAGGTCAAGTGCTGCAAGTAGCAGGCAGAGGACATCTGGAAGGAAGAGTGGTAAAGGCACAGGGAGCTCCTACTGTGTCCAGCAAGATGATGGAGATGTCTGGATGCCCACTTGGCTTGGGTTCCATATGCCTACCTCTAGAACAGAATATTCTAGAGGGCAGTGAGCTGACAAAAAGCTATGTGTTTAGTCCTTCCTCAGCTCTCAGAATTAAAACTAATTAGGCAAAAGGAGAATTCTAAAAGCAGCTTAAATCCAAGTGGGACATCTCTGCCCGGTAGAAAGCTAAATCAGATGAATACAAAAGATTAAAGAGAGATAGTCCTGTCCTGTGGGATAAAAATGGCAAAACCAGAAGATTTTGCAGTTAAGCTGAAAGATGCAATAAGAATAAGAAGAGGATCAAGACAAATACCCTATAAGCAGATTCGTGTCGGGCAAAGCACCCGTCAGAAGGCTGGCAATTGAAAATCTAGGGGGTATAGAGCCTTCCATTCGCAAGGAGTGGAGGAAGGGTTTTCTACACTAATGTCTTTGAATATACACATTTTAATGATTTTAGTGTAGAAAAGCATTGGGCCAAAAAGAATTTAAAAAGTACTCCAGCATTACTATCACTGTGGGTATTTAGTCCTATACAGTAGCAGGTCTCAATCTGTGGGTGGCAACCTCTTGGCATGTCAGACAACACTGTCACAGGGTTCCATATCAGAGAGCCTGCATATCAGATATTTATACTACAATACATAACAGTGGCAAAGTTACAGTTATGAAATAGCAACCAAAATAATCTTATGGTTGGAACCACCATACATGAAGTAATAAAGGGTCAAGGCATTAGGAAGGTTGAGTACCACTGGTCCAGAGGATAGAGCATATCATAAATTCTCATGAAACACCAGTGCAGTAAATATTGTCTTTAAAGGGTTATTACTATGGTGGGAAAGATGGCTCAGTGGGTAAAAGTACTTGTACAAGTCTGATTACCTGAGTCTACCCACATAAGATGCCTGCTGCAGTGACAAGCATCTCTAATCCCAGCACTCCTTCAGTGAGATGGAAGGCAGAGATAAAATTGGCCAGAAGCTAACCTGAAGCACATGTGTGCCATCACATGCACTTGGCCAAACGTCCCATACACACACACACACACACACACACACACACACACACACACACACACACACAAAGTCTGGTCATTATGTGCATAGTGATTTACTGAAAAATAGAATGCTAACCTTTAACCTCAACCTATTGTTGATGGATGCAGCCATATTTCACATTCTCCCTAATGACTTCAGAAGAAAGAGAAATTACAAGTAGACATAATTTAATAATATTGATATACAAGAAGAGGTTCAGTTCAGCATCATGTTTGGAGTCTCCTCCTTTTCTCCTGTCTGTGCATGAGTATATGACTATGTGGTTCACCATTTTACACACTTAGTATACCAACACATACACACAAGCGCACATGCAGGAGGAGGAAGAATTAAGATAGTAAAGCTCATCTTTAGCAACAAATAGTTAGCCATCATTAAATTCTGCCTTTTAGAAAGCTTAAAGATCCATAGTAAACTCAAGAAAGAAGCGAAACCGTCCAAGTGTCATAAAAGGAGGCAGAAAGAAAACTGAAATGTAGTTTGTGTTGAAGTGGGAAGCAAACAGACCTGTAATGATAACATTATATACAGTATAACAGTTACACTGAGCAACTTGACCATGCCCCTTGCTGACCTGTCTCTTCAGGTGGGAAGATACAATGGTGATACAATTGTTTATCTATCTACCTTTCAATCATCTATCAATCATCGATTATGTCATATGCCTATATTCAATCATCTGTATGTTTATCGTCTATCATATCTCCTATCACCTATCTACCATTTCTTATGTCACCTGGATCTACCCATCCATCTTTACTTTGTTCTCCTTTGAGCAGGTTACTCTAGTATGATTATTGAATATCCCTCAAAAGGCCATATGTCAAAGATTAGCTCTCAAGCCTGTGGGACTACTAGAAGGTGGTAGGACCTTCAATATTGTTATCTTCCCTGGAATCCATTCCGGGACCATGGCCTGCCCTCCATTTTCTCTCTTTACTCCCTATTCTTGAGAGGTGGGTAGTTTCCTCCACTAAGAGCTTCAATGAGTTACCTCACAGCATGATCAAAAGGAATGGTTCCAAAAACTATGGCCTAAAACCATGGGCCAAAATAAACCTAACCTCCTCTAAGTTAATTATGTCAGGCATTGTCACCATGCTGGAAAGTTGACTAACATACAGGTCACTCTGCCTACATTTGTCAACTCCTGGCTTGCTGCCTCTGTCTCTCCATGCTGAGTACATGTGTGCGTTTGGGTCTTCTCTCTAGTAACTACAGAGTCCACCTAAAGAGGAGGATCCTCATTCTCAACGGCACCAGCCCACATTTTGTCCCCACTTACTACCAACTGTCCTAGAAAGAGTGAGTTTCACTGGTCCCAAAACTGATTGCTGCTGCAGCTGTGGTATGACTTCTTGAGAGCACTCAACAGAGTTTGGGAATTGTTCTGAGCCATGCAAGAGAAGACAATGATTTAATTGCTATTTTACCGTTTATTCAGCCAAGACTCTGAGAAAACAAGAGCTCATCCCGTGGCCTAGACTTCTCAGGCCGCACCACTAAAGGAAGCCTGCTTAGCAAGACACCACCTCTTCCTCTTTGGTTGCCTTGCACACTGAGAGGGAGAGGGAGAGGGAGAGGGAGAGGGAGATTCAAGGAATAAGATGGTATGATCCAAGAAGGTACGAGACATTGACTCTGGCCTCCACACACCTGCACATCCACCCACATGACATAGACACACACACACACACACACACACACACACACACACACAGCACACACACAGGCACACAGACAAAGACACACTAATTTTCTCTCATTCTAGTAGATTGTTTCTGACTTATACAGATGAACTCACTGACACCCAGACCTATAGACACACCTATAAGTGCCTTCCATTGCTTTTCTTCACTGAGTGGTGGGTAAGTAAGAAAACTTGAATATGGACAGAGTGATGACAGTCAGGTGGATTTCTAACTGGTTGAAATATAGAGCTTGCCTGTATGTATGTGTTTGTATATATTCGTATATGTATTATATATGTATGTACCTATGTATGTGTGTATTTGCACGTATACATGTGTGTAAGTATCTATGTATGTGTGTATGTGTATGTATGTATGTATGTATGTATGTATGTATGTATGTATGTATTTTGTCTGAAAAGGAAAACAAACTGGTATGGAGTATAATTGAGAACTTGAGAAACTAGCTCAGGAGTAGGCATGCCCTTGAAATAGACTGTAGCCCTGTGCTCTTCTTCCAGTGAAATTTCAGCAGGAATTGATGTCGTAGGAGAGAATTTCCATTTGTTGTGTAGAGTCAGACAGTATTGGATAGGACCTAGAATGAAGCCTACATTGAAGAGAGAACAGGATGGAAAATAAGAGCTGTCCCCACACAACTGGAGCCCAAGACACAGAAGAGAGCTGATAGAGAACCAGTTGTTACTGTTGTGTCTATTGGTACAGCATGGCTAGAAGAGGGAGGATTGCCTTAATACCCCAGGCTCATCAGAGTCTATCAGTCCCTGGGTGCTTAGAAGCTGAAGCACTTCCAGACCTATCTATTAGATATATATTGGGCTATACTTATTACTAGAGGCTCAGAAAGTAGGAAGGCCCAGCCTCAAAGTCTATTAATGTAAGAAGCAAGAGTTGACTACTAACTAGGTGCTATAATTAAATGTTCTATTAGAGAGATGTGGGGAACCAGAATATCCAAGGGACTGGCATGATGGATGGGGAGGGAAGAAATCCATGAAGCTAGCTTGAGTCCTGAACTGCAGAAAGTAAAGAAGTTGGGGTAAGGTCTCTGAGATGGGAGAGCTAGCAGGTTGATAAAGTACTTTGTGAGAACTTGGCGTATTCTGGCTATGAAATACAAATGGGTTAGTGTATCTGGGGCCAGCACACAGTGGGACTCATATTGACAGGCATGGTGATTGTGAACATATGTCTCTCCAGATCTTAGCAGCTCCCCATGCAGCTGTCTGATGGAAATGGACCCAGGATGATGAAACTGGTCCTCTAGGCACAGGGTACAATGATTTCAACTAGATAAGTCTAGTGATGACATTGGTTTTCATCTTAGTAAATACTATATTGAGAATAACATGATATTAAGTTATGTCCCCCTGAGACTTTGACTTAAGCTAAGGAAGTGAGTTGTCTTGATTTAGGGTTCTGGTTATCAACCATTTCGACACACTCACTTTGACTGAATGCCTGCCAAGCCTCTGTAAGTCTATGTTTAATGGCTATGTCTTCTGGATGGGAAGTTTATAGACTTAAAACTATATCTGGAGCCTAATTGTGATTTAACGACATTTTCAAAACTTCCATGATGCTCTGGTGCCAGTTCCTCTGGTTTTCAAGCACTAGGTTAACTAAATAGAATTTAAGTTTAAGATTTTGCCATATGGAAAGGTTTTTTTTTTCTTCTTTAAATGTAAAGACAATTGCTCTAGTGTTAATAAAAATCCCAAGTGCATTTGGTGATTGGCAGCTCCCTTTTGGAGTGTAATCTAATATGGAGAAGTCAGTTCCATTTGAGGACACTTGCCAAGGTCATCTCCATGTTTATGTGCTTTTAGATTGGCAATTGAGATGGGATATTTTACTGAGGAAATGGCCTTTTATCTATGACGACATAGCTCTTGTTCTGTGTATTAAAAGGCTCGTGTGTCTCCTGATAAAATTTTTTTAATTTAAAAACACAAGATATTTTAATAAGTTGCTTCCCAAAGATGTTTCTCAACTTATATGCTAACTTGTTGCATCGCCAGCTTTTCCATAGTATGTCACTAAAGAAGTGCACGCAGACAGCAGCAGCAAATGATAGCAAGGTAAAACCCCTTGACAACAGCACACTCTAGCACGCTGAATGGCGAAGAAAAGGGACTGTGATATCCGAGAGGAAGCACAGAAAATGGTGAATGTGGTGAATACATGGAGAAGTATGGAATCACTAAAGGATGATTCTAGATGGAAGTTTTCTATTCTGAAAAATGTATGAATAATTAAGACAAAACAAAAGAATGGGCCAAGGGAGATATTTTAGCCACTAAAGTGGTTATGAGCCAAGCATGAGGACCAGTTTGACCCCCCACACACCATGTTAAAAAGCCAGGCATAATGGTGTGTGCTTGTCCTCTCAGCATTGAGGAGAGGAGTGGGATGCGGGCAGATCCCTGGGGCTTCTGGCTAGCTAGATTAACCTATGTGAGTTCTGAGAGAGTCTGTCTCTCAGGTGGATGCTTCCTGGAGAAGGACCCTTGAGGTTGCGCAACGTTAATGGCATTTACTATTATCACTCAAAAAGAGTTGAACAGGGAATTTTAAATCATGGCACTTTGTCAAAGAAATAGACACTCCTTTTTTCCATTTTAGAATTTTCTCGGCAAATAGGAGGATCAATTCATTCATTCATTCATTCATTCATTTTCTGATGACTTCCATCCACCTCATGACCCCTATGATCATGGATGTCAATAAGATGTAGGATTCTGGAGACGAATGTCCTGGACCAGCTGATTAAATGATAGAAGTTTAAATTATAACTAAGATGATTAGGTAAAAGTAAATGCTACCCAGAAGGCTGCCTACATTTTTTTTCAGAGCTAATCTCTTTTAATTTTATGTCTGGCAGTGGTAGCTCTATCAGAACGTAATAGCTACCAATACGATCTAATTCTGACCACAGAAGACAGCCAAGAAAGGGTTTTTCTGGGGACTGTGTGGTGTGTGGAGGTGGGAACACTGGAGATTGTAGTGGAGAATGGAGCAGGAGCTACAGGAAATTTAGTTGTTTCTTAGAACAACCATCCCGTCTCTGCTTTCAGCATCACCAATCCTGAGGGTTGTATTGAAGCTTAATGTTGCCAATTGGCTTCTTGTTGACCTCTCCTCCTACAGTTTTGAGATTTTAATTGCACCCTACTAAGTCTGTCCATACCTGTATTTCTGTTTATAAAACTTGTGGATATTATTGACAGCTCTTGGGCTACTGAGCATGCTTGTAAATGTAGAACTACATTGTAGTTGTCATGGTTTTATATCTCTATAAAATACCAATTAATTTAGCAGATTCTCTACCAATTGTTTCAGTGGCTTTTGAAAGGGGGCAGAAAACTCTGAGCTGATTCCAAGATCAGAGTTATATAGGAATATTTATAGTTACTCACATAGGTTGGAATTACTTATGCATGTCCAGCTGACATCTGGGGTCATCACCTCAGAAAGGTACTTCCATGTTCTTCTTGAGGACTCTGTCCTGAGAGATGGTATGCCTAGTGTAAAAAGTTAGTCCAGGACCAAAGACTTAGATGTTCAAGGAAAGGCAGCTTCTGTGTAGAGCAAGAATACATTTCTCTGAATTTGTTTTCTGTCCCAGCCATCATCACCCCTGTGTGATTCTTTATTTTTTTTTTAATTTTTATTTTGATTTTTGATTTTTCGAGACAGAGTTTCTCTGTATAGCCCTGGCTGTCCTGAAACTCTCTCTGTAGACCAGGCTGGCCTCAAACTCAGAAATCTGCCTGCCTCTGCCTCCCAAGTGCTGGGATTAAAGGCATGTGCCACCACTGCCCAGCACTCCTGTGTGATTCTTATTGGGAGAAGAAAACTATAACTTATTGGGCTATGGCAGCACTAGTTATGTTAAATACGTGGTACCAGATAAAACTCTTTTGGAAGCCCTGGTTATACCAGTTCAATAAGAGTCATGTGTAGTCAACTTGGCACATCAGTCTAGTGATAGAGAATTTTGGACTATCAACTCTGGGAATACAGACCATGAATCTCTTGCTCTTACTATGTCTTTAGAGTCTAAACATTAACTGAATTGCAGATTTACTGTTGGAATTGGAGGTTTAGTGGTGTTTAGAAGAAAGATTTTAAACAGAGGAGAAGCACCTAGAAGTTCTGCCTCAGAAGTGATCCAATTCAGATCCTGTAGGTAGAAGGATATGTTTTCATATGGTCTCCTAACAAACACTTGTAGGAAATCTTATTGACCAAGGTGGGGAAGTGGATGGGTCTAAGGGTCTTTTAGGTCTCCTCGAAATACTTGAGAAAAATTTCATGGACATCATATCCACAAAAGCATGTTACCTTCATGTTAATGACACATTTCAATGGGAGACATTACATATGAATAGAAGCCATTGAACATGGATACAACATATATCACCATTAATATTTTTAGGCTGTAGTAACCAAGATACAGTTTTAGGATTATCCAAAGAATCCTTTCTTCTGGCAGCCATGTCCCTGGACAGCCACTTTCAACCTTAAATAGCCCTGATCCAGTTAGCCAGTGGGCCTATACAAAACAGTATCTTGCAGCAATAATAATTTGTGAACCCTGACTTGATTGTATTGTATTGTGCCAAAGAGATTGGTAAAGGGTAGCTTAGTTTAAGAATGTTTTACAGATAGGAAACCTATATAGAATGTGAGCAGCAGCATCCGATGCATGGCCTGGGAGCGCAGATGGAGTAAGAGGGAGGAACGAGGATACCATCCACTTTCTCTGTTTCCTGGCTGCAGGGACTCAAATGGTTTTTGATTCTCCACACTCTTTGAACATGAGGTCCCTTCTCTAGGTCTATAAATGCAAAACTCGTTTGTATGAAAGCTGGGAGCCAAAAGAATCCTACTTTCCTTACATTATTTCTGCCAGATATTCTATAGCCATGATGAAAATGTCCCAGCTGACACACATATGGTCTTTGACTTGTGCATCTAAGTCATAACAGATACTATAGCTTCCACTTTGCTCATTCTCATTGGTCGGTAAGGAAGCCAGCTGCCATGTTGTGGGGATTTTCAACCGGTCTTGTGTGGAAGCCATCCAAACAAAGCACTGAGACCCCCCCTCCCACTAACCACAGAGGTCCTTGGGACTCCTGCAAGTGGAGGTGTATAGCCTGGGGAGATACATCCTGAGGACACAAGCCAAAGCCACAGAGTGAGGGCCCCTAAATTCAAGACCCATGTGCATGAGATCAAAAGCACACACTGCTTAAAGTTCTTAAGATTGATGCTGAGTTTTAAAACACACAAATTGATGCTGAGTCCTGGTAGTGCACGCCTTTAATCCCAACACTCAGGAGACAGAGGCAGGTAGATCTCTGAGTTTGAGGCTAGCCTGGACTACATTGTGAGTACCAGGGCAGCCAGGTCTACATAGAGAAACCACAAATTAGAAAACAAACAAACAAAAAGAACAAATAAAAATACACAAAAAGAAGTTCAAGTGTTATTTACCAATGTTGTCAGAGATCTGGGGGTAAGAGTGAACCTGAAAGGAGTTAGGGAAAAGGGTAGGGGGTGAATTGAATGAAAATACATGGCATGACATTCTCAAAGAATTAATAAAGTTTTGTAAAACACACATTTTATATATATATATATATATATATATATATATATATATATATATATATATATATATAAAATTTATGATATATTTGCATATAAACATATATCATAAATGTGACCTTGTCCTTTGAGATGGCAACTTAAAGGGAACATAAGGTTCTAACATAGGCTAAAAATAGCAATGACAAGAATCCAAAAATGTATAGACGTAGAAATCAACTGTGCCCTTACTAAAGATAGCAGAAATTCTTGACTCTGATATTTGTTGTTGTTGCTGTAGTTGTTAACCTCATTATTACCTGTAATGAGGGTTATGTAAGAATACAGAACACCAGGTTACATTAATTCTGTGTCTACCCACTTACACATTTTCTTTCATTTTCTGGGCTTGTACTGTTTACAAAGAACAAGTGCTGTCTTTCATTTGATCCTTAAAAAACGTTTTCCACCATTACTAAAAATTAATCCAAGGGAGTAAATGAACCCAGTCAGCCTGTGTCGTACACAGCCTCAGCCATACCATCTGATGGGCTGAGAATGTGGTGAATGTTCCTTGCTTGTATTTAGTAATCGGACCATAATGGCCGCTGGCTCTCACTCCACAGATAGCACTGGTGGCCAAAGGGACTTTGTACCCAGCCCCTGGGCCCTGCCCACTCCCTACCTTTTGCCCTTGCTTGCCTGTTTGTTTTTGCTGCCCTGCCTACTTTCCTTATCGCTTGCTGACTCTTTAACTCACTTTAGCTGGTTCTTACCAAGGACCACACACAACCTTCCTCCTTTTCCCTAAGCCCACACCTTCCTTCCTTCTCCCTTTCCTTCCTTTTGGGTTTAAGACCAGGGTGGAGGAGCTGAGGTGCATATTTTACATATCAAAGCAGAACTGGCCTCCAGGTTCTCCCGGAGTCCTTACCTAGCAAACCACACCCATTACCTTGAACTTTCCAGCAAATGGTCTGCACTTCCCCTTCCCAAGGGGCTCCTCCCTGTATAATCCAGACATTTCTGTGTCTGCTCTATTCGTTCTTTCTTCTTCACCCCCCTTTCCTTCTCTCTGCATGCCTGGCCCACACACTTTCTTTCTCTGCCCCTCCCCTCTGTCTCCCTTACCACTGCAACTTCCTTGCCCTCCTTCCTTGGGGGCCAGTGAACTCCCTACACTGGAGAGCAGTTTCCCCAGAAGCTTGAATTGGCTCATTGCCCCAGCAGAGAAATAACTTATGAATAGCTCATCTCTCCAAATTCTTCAAATTTTACCTTAGAGGTCTTCTTCTCTTGAACATGGAAGCTTTTCTGTCTGAACTCCTACTTAACCTCACTCACCACGCCCTTACCAAGCATTTGCCCTGATTCGGAGAGAGGGGGAAGGCTAATCTTGATTGTCACCTTGACTGCTTCTGGAATCAACTAAGACCCAGGCCGTTAAATATACCTGTGAAGGGCTTTCTTGATTGGATCACTTGAGGCAGAAAGACCCACCCTAAATCTGGGCCGTTCCTTCTTTTGGAAGCCCACATACATAACAGGATATGAAGTAAGGAAGCTTTTGCGTGTTGCTTGTTGCTTCTTGCCCTCACTCTTGCAAGCTCATCTGTCCTGCATTGAGACATTGGCATCAGAACCTAATTCTTCAGGATTCCAACATAGACTAAGGCATTCTGTCTTGTGAACTAAAAAAACTACTGGATTCCTTTTCTTTCCATCAAAAGACATCCAAGGTTGGATCACTAGGTCTACAACCTGTAAAGCATTCTAATAAATTGCACACAGATACAAACACACACACACTCATGCGCACACACACAAACACAACTTGAGGAATGATAATAAAGACTGACATGCCAGTGTAGATGGGGTAAACCTCATAGGGATTCCATTCCTACATGAATATATATGAATATACATACACATATTATGAATATATTTCATTCTATCAGTTCTCTTCCTTTAGATAATCCTGAGGAGGAAAATAATCTATAAAGCACACCATTGTTTAGCAGAGCAAAATATCCCTAGAGATACAGCAGTAGCACTTTTATCTAGGGGTAGCCCAAAGCTATCTAGTTAGACTTAAAGCCCATGCAACAGAAGAGAACTCATCCTTGGTAAGGTAAATCTAGACAACAACCCATATCTAGTGAGGTCATGGATCTTAGAGTAGAACCTCCTGCTGCCACTTTCCCAACTCAGTATAATTTGTAACTGCGCTCTAAATATTATCCTTACAGCTACAGGTAAGGTTAGCTCTCAGCAGCCTTCAATAAAGAAGCTTCCTTTTGTCTCTGATAGAGATCAAATCCAAAAGATCTCGAGATCAAACACAGAACAGCGGGCTGTGGGGGGTGACCTGTTGGCCCAGTTGTCCCATCAACAGCACAACTTCTCCATCTAACTCTCAGAAAGTTTGTCAAAGCCAGAGGACTAAGACCCTCTTACAAGATTATGTCTTATAAATATGACAGAGAAGCTACACCCATAAAATCTGAAAAATGTGGCTGTCTAAAGACTCCCTGAGGAATGATGATACTGGTTGGCATGCCAGCATGGATTGGGGGGGGGCAGGAACTTCATGGGGTCCCATAGCTCCATGAAACGGTACAGGCAATTAATAGCTGTGGACACAGAGAGAACCAGCCTATCCCAAGAATGAGCTCCTTAACTGGTCATACAATAACAAGTAGTCAGCTCTAAAAACACACATGCAGAAGTGACACTTAATAGACTCAGCAGTATATATTTATATATAATAATGTATTGTTATAATAATAATAAAGAACCAATAGCAATGATAATTTTTAAAAGCCATAAATTGGAGAGGGAGTTGGGGCAGTGGGGCATGGGAAGGGTTTGAGGGGAAGGGAGGATGATGTAGTTACATTTTAATTAAAAATGAAAAAAATGAATACGAAACTGTTAAAACAGGGACATGCCTATGGCACCTAATATCAATTATCTGCTTGACAGGATTTGGAATCATGGAGAACATAATCCTTAATATATTTCTGTGAAAGAGTTTCTAGATTGAGTAGTAGAAATAGGAAGACTTGTTGTAAAGGTTGCTGGCACATTCCTTGAGTGAGGGTCCTGCGCTAAATAAAAATGAAATGGAGAAAGCTAGTTAGCCTTTCATCTGCTTCTGTTTCCCAACTATGGATACAGTGTGTCACCAGCTGCTTTGTATTCCTGTTGCTATGGCTTCCAGACAGGATGCACTGCATACTTCAACTATGACCCAAAAGAAATCCTTCCTTAAGGTGCTTCTGTTAGACTGAGAATGGCAATGATTGCAGTTCTCTAGGAATCCCAGACATGCGTAAAGCTTCCATGTCGAACCAGGGCATGATGTGTTAGGAGGTGGCCAGGCAATATGGCGAGGGAGGATTTGCACGGTTCAAGATCAGGTGATTGAGACGAGTGCCATGGGAATCGGTGTAGGCTTTGAAGAACGAAGAGAATTTTGTGAGGTGAATATGGTGGGGCTGTGGAAGGTTCAGGGTCCTGCAGCGGTGCTGAGGAGGGAGGGTTGGCAAGGAGAAAGAGGAAGATAGGAGCTTGGGAGGGGTATTGGGTGAAGAACAAACTCAGGACCGGTGAAGCTCAGCTAGCTCAGGAAAGGGCGTGAGATGGCGTTTGAAAAGCTCCGAGTGCTGACTCGGTCACTCGCCAGCTGTGATAGCATCATCTGGAAAGTGGAGAGAAAGGAGAACGAGGCAGGTGAGGAGTATCAGGAAAACGTTGGCACAAGACGACCATCAATACAATTAAGAAAAATATAGGTGGAAAATGGGAACTGGGATGGGGCCGTGTTCAGGCCACACCCCGAGAGGCCTTGCATATCAGGGTGAGGAGATACACACAGCTGGGGGCGGGGCGCAACAGTTTATCGGTGGAGTGAGAACTTTTAGCATCTTTGCTGAGGTCGGCTGAGGATTGGAACAGGGTGTGTTGGGGCCTTGTCTTAGTGACTCACAGTACAGCAGACTTAAGTTGAGCGGCTAGTGTGTGTACTGCATCGGTGTTTTGGTGTTTTTCGTTTAACACAGTGCAACTGTTCTAGGAGACATTTTGGGGTTTGTATCAGAACCTTTCCCCCTACTCTCAGGTATCTAAACAATTGGTCCCCCAGTTGGTGATGCTGTTTTCAAGGAAATTGTGGAACTTTTAGGACACAGAGCCTTGCTGTAGGAGGTCCGTTACTGCGGGTGGACTTTGAGGATCTATAGGTTTGCCCAATTCCCCAACTTCTCTCTTGTGTATGGTCTAGATATGACTAATCCTAATGTTGCACCAAATAACTTAGAAGACATTGTAACTTCCAACTTTAATTTTATAAATCCTATCCCATAGCCACACCCTAGGAGCCTAGAAATGACTCATTTGGTAAGCTTCCTGACCCTGAAGAGAATGCACTTGAGTTAGGCCACAGATTTGCCTTCTCTGGGCAGAGATAACCAAACTGCAGCATTGATCACAGGTGCTCATAAACTCAAAACCGTTGGTTGACATCTGACTCCTTTCACATAGCATAGAGCTCCGGCAAGACTTTTTTTTTTTTTTTTTTTTTTTTTTTTTTTTTTTTTTTTTTTTAGAATCAAGCTAAGTAACTACAATGATTTTCCCCAGTAGGTTAAAACCTCTGGCTATACTTGTCACTCAGTTTTAAGATTGACTTCATTGACCTTCTGACAGAGGGCAGATGTAAGCATGTTCCATTGCAGTCACCTTTTCTTTATGTTTCATGTTTGTATGACTTCAAAGCATGACTTCCTAATTCTCAAGACATTTCCTATGAACACAGGGGGAATTGTCAGTTACTGAAACTTAAGTTAACTGAAAATGAAATTAACTTTATAGGAGGTAAAGTAATTGGTACAAGATCTTGTATAACAAAGGTAAGAAACCTAAGATTGCTCAACACATGAAGAGATAAGAACTGCACCCAGCTATGTTTTATTTGGTAAGATATTGGGAAGAAAGTGTATATTATTGTAGGTGGGGAAAGCATCAATATCACCAAGCATACACTAAAGGAAATCAACCAAATAGTAGGAATTTTGTGATAAATTAAATCATGGTGAAAACAATCTTGTCCGCAACTCAGAAAATAAACTCTTATCTTCAAAAACGGTCACAAACATTTTTCAAGGGCTGGAGAGAGAGAGCGCTCAGTTGACAAAGTCCTTACCTTGCAAGCCCAAGAGTCTGGTTTTGGTTCTCAGGATCTGTCTGAGTAGCTGGCTGTGGTGGTGTATGTTCATAATCCTAGCCCTTGGAAGATGGAAAGAGAAGGGATACTGAAGCCAGCCTAGCCAAGTGGAGGTGCCCAAGTTCCCTTGGGAAAATCTATGTCAAAAATGGAAGTGAATGGATCCCAAGGAATGACCTGTATCTGACACACATGCATCCTCATCACACACCCACCCATGCATGCATGCATGCACATGTACACATAAGCTGTTTCATATTTTTTTTTGAGGCAAGGTGCCATGCAGCCCAAGCTGGCCTTGAACTTTTTATGTAACTGAGGCTTCCCATGAAGTTCTGACCTTCCTGAGTCCTCCTCCTAAGTCTTCCTGTCACTAAGATGAGGACATTTATTTTGTACTAGTACATTTTCAGATTAGACCAAAACTTTTATCACACTTTAATGATCACACAATGGCCCATGTATCTGGAGTCTTCATCTTCAGGGTGGCTTTTCTGACAGAAGATAGAGATCATAATTCTGGGTTATTGGTGGCTCAATTCATCATCCCACTTGATAGAGCTGAAAATCACGATACAAAGCTATAAGTCGTGCATTAGTAGACACTGAAGATCTGGTGAATTACAGAGATGCAGGTGATGGGGAGGAGGGTGGTGTCCAGAGCACACTGAAGGAAATAAGAACTTAGTCTGCTAGCTCTTTAATTTGGGAGCTGGAGTTGGGAATCCAAGGAGGCTAACCTCACTAGAGCTCCCGGGCTAGAGGAGAGCCTTGGGAAAAGGTTGTTTGGTTCAAAGAAGACTTAGAGATATTCCAGAGTTCCCTCCATTGGACAGTTTGGCCCCAGTCCTAACTATCAAGAGTGGGTTCAGTTGCTACAGCAATAGGTTTTCTGACTTTTTAATAAGATGTAATTTGAGTTTACAAACCTTCCAATCCAACATTGAGAGGAATCAGTGAGTAGCTCAGAAGATGGCCTGGGAGAATAATGTTGTCTGTCTGTCTGTCTGTCTGTCTGTCCGTTTGCTTGTTTCCAGACAGGTTCTTCCGGGGACCTTCATCTCGCTGATTATGACTGCTTGGCTGGATCTGCCT
This sequence comes from Mus minutoides, assembly GCA_902729485.2. NCBI lineage: Eukaryota > Metazoa > Chordata > Mammalia > Rodentia > Muridae > Mus > Mus minutoides. The sequence goes on along the minus strand of LR749562.1, from coordinate 2,690,802 downwards.
GTCTCCACATCCCCAGATCCAGGGTTGCAGTCACGGATCTGGCTTCTGTTAGATGAGCTCTGGGGCTGGGGTCTAGCCCTTTTGTTCACAGGAGAATCACTTTACTGACAGAGCTAACTTTGCAGGCCCTGTCTTTGATACTTTAGGTAGACTGGGAAAAGTGTGCTTACAAAATTTGAAATGGCTAGGGAAGGAATAGGCACCTGTGTTGGGTAGTTCATTAGTTCACAGGGCAGTAGGGAAGCCTCATGGCTTTAGTGCATTTGTGTTATTAAGGTTCCTCTGATGGTTTAGGAATAATACGTAACAGTAACCCAGGAATGTTGAATGAATCAATGATTGCATATGAAGAGTAACATGACACGAGAGCAGATAACATTATTACTAATCTTGTTCTCAACTCCTAAGAGCCCTGTGTAATATCTTTTTACATAGCAGGCCACTTGTAGGTGCTTATCGAATGGATTTTTGAAGAAAACTGACAACACTGTTACTGTGATGGTCAACAATACACAATCCTTTAAATTTTGGCACTGTTTAAGCAGGTGGATATCTCATCTTTCAAGCCTGTCCAGTGTGTTCACGGATACAGGATGCTGTTTACAGCTCCACACTGCATGGCAAGATTGGAAGTCTTCTGTTGCTTTGTTTTGTAGATCCAAACCTGATGTCAAGGAAAAAGACTTTTATGTCATCGCATGTGGGCGTCTTCAAGTTGAAGAAATGTGCCTGAGCCCATCTGATCCTTTTCAGGCTAAATGCTTCCCTCAACACATCCCCAGAAATGGGGAGGAACACTTGGTTAACAACATTCTTAACTCCCCTTAATGTTTCTGTTTACTCCAGCCTTGCATGACCAGCAGCAGGGTAATTGTGTTAAGTTTGGGTAAAATAGTTCTCATCACGCAGACCCCCCAGCGGGGCATGTGAAGCTACTTTCTCTAAACTGTATCTGTTTTAGAAAGGAGATAAACATGTAGAAATAAAAATAAAGAAAATAATTTTCATACTAAACCCTGACTGGGTATATAGCTGGTTGAACAATCTCCACCTTGTTTAGAAACAGCAAGAATATGTTTACATTATATGACACAATATATATGTATCTTATTTGTGATATACATTATCTAAATGTGAAAATAAAGTATCTGTTTTTAATACTTTGGAAGCAGCTATTAGCGGTCTACTTGGAAGACCGTTGTCTCTTAAATACTTGTGAACATCGTCAGAATGTTGTCGAACTCAGAGTAAAAACCAAGCAGCAAAAAGTGATATTCCTTGCATTTCCCCACGTTCCTGGGTGACTTCAGCTCTCTTTCTAAAAATAAGATAAAATAGACATGGCGCCACGTGCTCCCACCTCCCACACATGTCTCCACCACTTCCATTATAGCATAAAATATTCTACTTGCCAATGAATCATCGACGCTCAAGAGTTTGTTCTGTCTTCCCTGCACAGGTAACAGGCTGTTTTGCAAATGACAGAGCGGCAGTATTTTGAGCTTGGCTCTTTAGATAATAACACTCGTTGCTTTATAAATATAAGCAACGCGGCGTGTCCTAATTTATTTTCTTTTTAATATATGTAATTTTAAGCAGCTCACTTTAATCTCCATTTCAGTTGTCGATGTGAGGGTCCGGCCATGTCAGGTGTCTCTAGAGCTACTTGTGATAACACTGTGGTGAGTATGTGTGCATGGAGCAGTCACGAGGCTCTGAGAATTTTTAAATTTTCTGTGATTTTTTTAAAAAAGATGTTGTGTAAATTAGGATTTAAAGGATGGTCCCAGAACTGCTCTTCACATAAGGCATTTTGTAACTGCTCTGAGTCTTTTCTTCCTATAACCAGGAATTCCCGAGGGGGACTGGACAAAGGGCCACCCTGTCAATGCCACTCTCCGTTTCCTTGTCATTCACAGGGCTCAGAAAGAAAGCAGTTGCCATTGATATCTTTATTAGCAATACAACAGAAAATACCTTTTCAAAACTACATTTATTAATTTTTTGAGAATTTCATACAATGTATTTTGGTCCTTGTCTTAGTTGCTGTTCTATGGCTGGGAAGAGACACCAAGAAGAAAGCAACTTTTTAAAAGGAGGCATTGAACTGGGGGCTTTCTTACAGTTTCAGAGAATAAAGTCTGTGACAATCATAGCGGGGAGCATGGTGAGAGGCAGACAGAGTGGATGGAGCAGTAACTAAGAGCTTACTTACATCCTCTTCTACAGGCAGCAGGCAGAGAGACTGTAAAACTGAGCCTACTCAAAACCTCCTCCAGTGACACACTTCCTCCAATAAGGCCACGCCTCCTGATCCTTAACACTCCACCACTGGGCTTCCTCTTTGACAACCTCTGACTTCTGGGGTTATCATAATTGCCTACATAAGGCAACTCCAAGTAAGCTCTTAAAAGAACGTATGTTTTAGAAGCTTATAAAATAATGTTTGCATGTGGCTTTTCTGAACATCCTTAGAGTTATTTATCCTCCCCATAATCCCCGATTCTGCCCTATCCTCCCACTCCTCCCTTTTTATACCTCTCTTCCCATTAACCTTCTCACTCTCTCTGTGTCACCTCTGTTCTACCATGCCCCTTCCTTCAGATCTTCCTCCACTAAGGGTCCCTTCGTAGTTTCTGGATTCTACAGGTACTTCAGATTAAACACACAAATCTAAAGATTTAATGCTAGAATCCACATATCAGTGAGAACATGTGACATTTGTCTTTCTTGGTCTGGGTTACCTCACTCAGTGCTATTTTCCAGCTCCATCCATTTGCCTGAAAATTCCATAAGGTCGTGTTGCTTTACCCAGTTAGCCAGGTTTTCATTACCCATTCCCAGATGGACACCTTGGCTATCTATCTCCATGACCTAGGAGTTGTGAGTAGATCAGCTATGAACATGGATAAGCAAGTGTCTCTATAATAAAAAATAGATCCCTCTGGGTAGATTCCCAGAAGTATAGTTGGGTCATGTGGTAGGTCGATTTCTGTTTCCTGAGAAACCCCATAACAATTTGTGCCATAGTTGTACCAAATTGCTTACCCACCAGGGATGCGTCAGTGTTCCCTGTGCCCCACTTTCTTCCCAACATGTGTTATCTTTTGTTTTCTTAATCTTAGCTATTCTGACTTGGGTAAAAATGAAATCTCAAAGTAGTTTTAACCTGCATTTCTTTGTTAGCCAAAGGTAGCTTGTGAAAATACCTCTTAGTCATTGATGAGTGTGACTCTTTTTGTGTCAATACAATGCTGTTTTTACTTCTAGGTCTCTGCACTATAGCTTGAACTCTGGGATGGTGCTAACTCTGGCAGAGTTTCTATTGGTTAGAATTGTTTTGGCCACCTGGGTTTCTGTGTGCTTCCTGCTGAATTTTTAAGATTGCGTTTTTCAATTTCGGTGAAGAATTGCATTGGAATGTTGATGAGGGTTACACTTACTGAGTCTCTTGGTTGCTTTTAGTAGGATGGGCATTTTCACACTATTAATCCTATCAATACATAAGCATGGGAGATCTTTCCATCCTCTGATATAGTTATTCTTCAGTTTCTCTCTTCAGTGTCTGAAAGTTTTTATTTGTTAAAATTTTTGCATTTCTCTGGTCATATTTATTCCAAGATTTGAAATTTTTGTCCTATCGTGAATGCGATTGCTGCTCTGATTTCGTTCTTAGTGTGTTTGTCATTTGTAAATAAAAAGTGCTGATTTTGCGTGTTAACTTTGTATCCTGATACTGTGTTGAATTGGCGTTGCCTGATTTAGGAGATTTCTGTTGGAGATTTTAGTGTCTTTTATTTATACAATACTATTTGCAAATAAGGCTATTTCAACTTCTTCTTTTCCTATATGTATCCCCCTTTCTCTTATTTTGCCTACAGCTGTGGTAATATCTTCAAGTACTATGTTGAACAAGAAAGGAAAAAGAGGATATCCACATCTTGTTTGCAGTTTTTCTCTATTTAGCTTGATGTTGACAAAGTGTCTACTGTACTTTTCTTTTTTTGGTTATTTGAGACAGGGTTTCTCTGTGTAGCCCTGGCTGTCCTGGAACTCACTTTGTAGACCAGGCTGGCCTCGAACTCAGAAATCCGCCTGCCTCTGCCTCCCGAGTGCTGGGATTAAAGGCGTGCGCCACCACGCCCGGCTGTACATTTTTTATTATGCTGTGCTATATTCTCTGCAGCCTTAGTTCTCTGCAGCCTTGGTTTCTCCAGGACCTTTATTATGAAGGGATGAAGAATTTTGTTAAGGGCCTTTTCTGTATCTAGTGAATTGATTGTGTAGTTTATGTTCTTCAGTCTGATTATATTTTTGGATTACATTTATTCTTTTTTATATGTTGAACTATTCCTTCTTCTCTGGGTTAAAGCCCATTTGATAATGGTAATACTTTTGTTGTGATCTTTAATTTGTTTTTTGAGCATTTTATGAAGAATTTCTGTGTCTATGTTAGTCGGGAAGATAGATCTAAGAACTCCTGTATATATATATATATATATATATATATATATATATATATATATATATATATGTATATGGTATATGATAATTGTCTGGTTTCAGTATCAAGATAATAGTAACTTCATCAAAAGAATATGGAAAAGGTCTTTTTCCATTTTATGGAATAATCCAAGGAGTATTGGTATTAGTTCCTTGAAAGTCTTGTTGAATTCTATGCTATATCCATCTAGCCCTGGCCTTGTTTTACTAGGGAGACTTGAAATCACTGCTTCTTTTCATTAGGTGTCATGGGTCTACTTAAATGAGTTACTTCCTTGATTGAACTCTGGTAGGTCACGTACATATAAAAATTCATCTGATTCTTTTATATGTTGAGGTTAGTGGAATATAAAAATTCAAAGCATGACCTTATGGTTTTCTCCATAGATTGGGAATATGACGTCATATGGCACATAAGCTCTGTAGATAAAAAGCCTCCAAATTTCTATTTGGCATGGCTCTCCTCTGTGCTTCCTTACACCCACTCCCACCTTCTACCACCTGCTCTGGACCTCTTGGGCTTGACCTGTAGGCTTCTTTGTTTTATTTTCATGTATTAATTAGTTAATTAATTAACTAATTAATTAATTAGTAATCACAAGCAGGGGTGTGAGGAGGAGATACAAGGCAATTAGAAAAGTAAGGTTCTTATTGTTCTTGTTTCTGTCTGGAGAAAATTCAGTTATTTAATTTTTTTTTTATATTGAACAGGAAATACCTCAAGGAATCTAGCTCACCATAGCTTATGGAATTAAAAATGTAGTCTGTCACAAGCTAAAGTCCTGGAGATGGGAGGCTGCTAGCCATGTTTCAGTGAACAGTTAGCAGAAGTTAGAACTTAAGTATATATTCAGGACAGATTGGGGCACACAAGGAAGAAGGCATCAGTGACTGACCTTTGATTAGGAAAGCAACACATCCCCCTGTCTTCCTGTGGAGTTCTCAGTATATCACTGGCTACTCCTTTATTCTGTGATTCCCCTGGCTGCATATGATTCTGGAAGCATCCATACTTAGATTTTCTAGCTAAGGAGAGTGTAAGAGAAGAAGGATTTGGGGATGGTGTTGGCTTAGGAAGCTAGCAGTTGACAAGGAAGAGCTAAGAAGCCACTATCTCATTCCCAGGAAAAGCTTTCTAATGGAATACTTTTTACTCTGGGGACTTCGTGTGCAGTTTTCTTACTCATCATAGTCCCCTGATTCATCATATAGGAATGGCTCTTGATTCTTTGATTGCAGTCAGAATTTGAACAGCATAATAACCTCAGTGGACTAAGTCTCCTGGCCAAATTATATGGAAAAATTAACCATTTAATGCCTCTATTTTCCCCTGTTTCCCGAACATACAAGCAACACCATAACAATAGTAATTCAAAGCCATAGATAAGAACGGTGTCTTGTTGCTGCAACGAAACACCATGACCAAAAGCAAATTGGGGAGGAAAGGCTTTATTCAGCTTACACTTCCACATTGCTGCTCATTACCAAAGGAAGTCAAAACAGATACAGGGCAGGAATTTGGAGGCAGGAACTGGTGCCGAGGCCGTGGAGGAATGCTGCTTACGGGGTTGAAATCTGTCACTTGCTCAGCTTGCTTTCTAATAGAATCCAGGACTACCAGCCTAGGGATAGCACTACCCACTATAGGTTGAGCCTTCTCTCATCAATCATTAATTAAGAAATAGCCTTACAGCTGGATCTTATAGAGGCATTTTAGCAATTGAGGTCCCCTTCTTTCAGATAACTCTGGTTTGCATGTCAAGTTGACATAAGAGTACCATGCATAAACAGAAGTCTTAAAATTAATCTCGGATTCTCCATCCCCATTGCTCCTGAGCAGCTGTGTATTGAGGTGATGATTTTTTTTTTTATCTGTAAGATGAGCTCTGTTGAGCTACATGATGGGTTTCCTCATCCAGTGTTTACCCAGCATCCACTGGCAGACACATCTAGGGAATGAATGATAGGGTGGAGTTTATACTAATAAAGTCCTTGCCTTCACAGATTTTATGCCGAACTGGGTAGAAACCAAGAGAGAGAGAGAGAGAGAGAGAGAGAGAGAGAGAGAGAGAAAGAGAGAGAGAAAGAGAGAGAGAGAGAGAGAGAGAGAGAACTTAATTAGTGATTGGTGTTATGCCGAGAAACACAATGAAATGAGGTGAGAGTAAACACCCAGGAGCTGACTTCAGATGCCGTGGTCCCCAAAGGCCTCTCTGGGGAGGTGACATTTATGCTGAGACTTGGCAATTAACAAGCCACTTCCTGAACAGTGGGATGTAATTACTCCAGGAAGTAGGAGCTCCAGCGTAAAGACCCTCAGGCGATCAGGCTTGCTTAAGCAACACAGAGAAAGCAGAGATATGCTTACTTGATCAGGCACTGAGTTCTCCCCTTTCCTGCAAGTGCACACTATCCAGAATCCCATTGAAAGGCGTGATTCGTACAAATTAACATATCAAGAGCATACTGTTCCGAGATCACCCTAGACCTCCTGTCTCTGCTACAGGCTTAATGGTTTTGAATGTGACTCAACTATGGAGTTTGAGAATGTGTCTGTGGTTGATCCTTGGAGGTGGGTAACTGATGGACTTACATTTCTGCTATTCTGACTTTCCTAGGCGTATCAGCACCCATGAGAATTATTGAATGGTTGATTTCGAGTACTCTGGAGAAAATTAATTCCATGTGTTTTCAATCACTGTTGGGCTCTTGGACTTACTGCTCTAATAGTGTTCAGTGCTGGATGCCTCCCTTAGCATCCCAGTTGTCACGATAGACGATATTATTGCCTTGATGCCATCCTGTAAGTAACCATCTGTGGGTTGATGAGAGGCCCTGACAAAATTTGCATCTGTGTGCAGCAAAATGGGAAACTAAACAAGTGAGGTGCATTTCAAATGAAATTAAATATCGTCTTAAACATTAAATGGAGGCCTCTCTAAAATTTTTCATTAAAATGAATTTTTATCATATTGACACAATCACTATAAATGGCATGTCTTTGGGGGAAAATGAACTGGAAATTTTTATCAGAATTGCCGTCCCCCATCTATATTACCCTAGGCTCTGAACTCTGAGGGCCTGGGTACCACAGAACGGGTACAGAGGAACATCAGCATCATCTCTTCCTTCTTGCCTATACTACCTTCTGTTACTTCATAGTAACATTGCTACCTCCTTCTTTCCATGATAGAGCATACCTTCAAACTCTGAGACAAACCAAACCATCCTTGCTTCTCTCTTATTTCTCCCTTGGTAAGTTGTTTTTGTTAGGCATTTGCTTGGGGCAGTGAGAAAAGTAACTGATGTGGCCCACAACAAAGACTGAGGTAGTGGTAGTTGCTGAAGAGGACCTTGAGTCTGGATCCAGAGGATCAGAGCACAGAGACTCTGATGCCCTACTGGAATCCTTGAGGCATTGGAGACAGCATGCTCACTAGCAAGTCATTGCTATACCTCGAGCGGGATTCTCAGATGTTGAATGTGTGTACGTAGTTTGACCATAGTGTGAGGACCGTACCTTTTAGATGTGCTTCAGCATCAAGTAACAAAAGTTCAGCTTCCCTGAAGGAGCCCCAGCTGCCTTCACAATGTCCCCTGACAAACTGTTCTTCCTTCATCTCACAGAGGAGTAATGTGGCCCTATCTCTGCTCCCTGGTCATGAGCCCCATGCTGACTTAAGTCTGAGCACATCTTCAAATGAGTACTTAGGGGTGACATTTTCTCCAAGAGCTATTACCATTTAAAAATGGAAAGAGTGCGATTGGGCTCTTATGATAGGCCACCCCCAATGAAGCCAAATTACTGAAACTAGAGGTTCCTGGGAATGTAGGTTCTTGAGTGGGGGTTTTAATTCTTCCCGTTAATACAGAGGAAGCGAGTTTGCAAGTACCCACAGCATATGCTCCCATCCATCTGTGTAAGCCTTTCAGAGATTCCCTGACTCTTTCGTTCTCGACGCACCTGAGAACTTGGCAGAACACTGTTATGATACCTTGCCCATCTCCTAGATCTTGCCTACTTTTGGACAGACTAATGATTTTATCCATCACCAGGCCGCTCAGACTCTCAGCCTCATTAGGAGTATGAGGGAATGTCTGGCCAGGGGAGCCTCTTCACTTCATTTCTGTTTTAATCCAGGTAAAGCCTTCAAATGCTCTTAGTTTCAAGCTCTTCAGTCATCAGGAGATATAGTATTATGTGTCTCCTGAACTCGGAGGCACAGTGTAAAGATCAGAATGAGATAAACTGGGGAAGAGCACACTTGGAAAAGTGGATAAAATATTACAGGAACCCCGGCATGTCAATAGAGTATTTAGTCACACTGTTTCACCAGTGCATTCCCTGCTTGATGAATGAAGAGAAATGCAGTTGCTTGCTCTGTATGTCCATCTTGAAGTAAATGGGAACAGACATGGAGCACACAGCGGGACTTCTATAATGCAAGAAGAGACTCACAAGGCTTGGGTGGTAATCCAGATGCTGTATCGCAGCTGCTTCAGCTCCTTCATGAAAGAGAACAGAGACAACACTTGCTTTCCTATTCTGCTGTTTCATGAGAGAGTTCCATAGTGATAACCAAATATTTTCTAGTTAGATCTCACCAGGTAAATGGGAAAATCAGAGCATAGAGGTTTACCATAGTCTACTGAATTTTTGGGGGGTGGGGGTTCCTATTGTCCCCAGCATTGATAGATCCAAGTGGGTATACTTAGACTGGACACCAAAAGCAATGGTCAGGGTTTCCCCTTATCTAGCCCACATGCTATGCATTACTACAAGAATGAGCTTACTGACTGTTTTATCTGACTGAAGATATTCTTCTTCAGATTTCCAAATCATCTGGGCTTAACTTCTAATCAATGCATCCTGCCCTATGCTCCAAATCTCTAGATAAGTTTTGCCTTGCAAGGCTAATCTGTAGGTAAGTATCCCTCACTTGTGATATCAGGAAAGAGTCCATGTGTCATATGAACTAATGAGTGTATATGATTCGAATGGAATGCTTATGTCCAATTTCTTCTTTGCTTCCTTATAGCTTCCTCTCATGGCCCTGTCCCTTTTGCAGAACCTCTACAAACATTTGCTCTACTGACACGAGAGTGCTGTATTTTGTTGTCCTTAGTGCCGATGAGTAGTGTTATCTTCCAAGTCTAGTGATACATTTTCCAGTGTTGGGAATCTGTCCTCTCTCTACCAGCAGCCTCCAGAAGCACTGTCTGCATAAGTGACTGACAGGCTCCTGACCTGAGGACTTGGAGGAACGTGGTGCTGGTCTTCAGCTGGGCCTGAAGCAATTGCTACCCATTCATTATGTGAGGGTAGAGACAGTTCCCTTTCTCTTGTTTAAAACTGCAAAGAAGACTCTAGAGGCAATGTTTGCAAGGATCCCAGGAAGGAAGGCACTAAGCAGAGTCCTCTGGTAGTGTCACTCTCAGGTAGTGTCACTCTCTGGTAGTGTCACTCTCTGGTAGTGTCACTCTCTGGTAGTGTCACTCTCTGGTAGTGTCACTCTCAGGTAGTGTCACTCTCTGGTAGTGTCACTCAATATGTCCAGGAAGGAACTCAGCACAGAATCCTCTGGTAGTGTCGCTCCCACCTATGTAACCCATCAGTCTGCTCGCCCAAGGATGGGAGCAGGAGACTCCCTCACAGGAGCCTTTCTCTTTGAGAGGAGTGGAAGCCCTCTTCTGAGCACTGCAAAACATGGATGCTCTGTGTAGTCTTGGCTCTGCTGCCATCTCTCAGAGAAGGCTGGGATACTGGAGCATCTCCCCAGAGGCAAAAGGGGTATGGAAAATTCGTAAACTTTGTTGCCTAAAGTGGATTGATGGGTCTTTGGATAAAGAGCTTTTTCAAGTCACAAGATTGTGTCACCTTGATCCCAAGTTTCTGTCCCTTTCCTTTGAAAAGCCACTCACCAAACTTATTTTATTTCAGGATTTTTAAAAATTGTCCTTCACATGCTCTCTTAGATATATGATTGCATATCTCCATTAAACTATATCATTTCCTCCATGAGAGGTAAAATTCTTTCCACTCTTTATTTGCTTTTGAACAAACAAACCAGCAGACTTTGGACATCAGTCACATTAATATTTTTTTTTTAGTAAACGAAATATTAGTTTATAAGCCCTAGTCTTTTGTTTTGTTTTTTTTTTTTTAATTTATAAAGGGCTTCCCTCACACACTGCATGGATATAGCTTACGTCAATAGTAACACAGCAATGAGAATTGAATAGGCTGCTTCTATCTTTGATTTCAGTAACAGTCCAAGGCAACCTGGCACAGAGGACTCAAGAATGAGATACTGTACTCCAGCTGGGAGGAGTGCGGCAGCAGAACTGCTGTCTGGTACTCGTGGTTAGGAATATTTTAGAAGTTTCATGGATAAGCGTCATATGGAGTTGCATTTTAAAAGCTTGGAGAATAAATATTAAATTAATTATGACATGTACTACACATAAATAGTATATAATTCCTTAATCTAGGTAATAATTGAGAAGGTAGGAGCTTTTGTATAACAGCAAATCTCTAATTCTGAATTCTCAGTATGTTTAGGCAACAAAAACACTGGGTGCTTATGTTCTGCGGGTGCTGTGTGTTGATGCACTCAGAACACACTTGGTCCTAAACACCTAAACTCCTGTGTTCCCATGTGCGTTAGCTACTCTTCTGTGGCTGTGATAAAATGCAATGATTAAAATTGAAGGTGCTCACAGTCAGCTATTAGATGGAACACAGGGCTCCCAAGGAAGGAGCTACAGAGGGTACCCAAGGAGCTGAAGGGGTCTTCAACCCTATAGGTGGAAGAATAACATGAACTAACTAGTACCCCCTGAGCTCATGTCTCTAGCTGCATGTATAGAAGAGGATGGCCTGGTTGGCCATCATTGGGAAGAGAGGCCCCTTGGTCATGCAGACTTTATATGCCCCAGTACAGGGGAATGCAGGGGCCAGGATGTGGGAGTGGGTGGGTAGGGGAGCAGGGCCGGGAGGGGGGAGGGTATAGGAAACTTTCTGGATAACACTTGAAATGTAAATGAAGAAAATATCTAATAAAAGTTGGAAAAAATTGAAGGTGGGAAACAAAGTATATATATCTTTTGCGAGCACTTACCTTTTGGAAGAGGATACCGTCCACAATGATTGAGGGGTTGGTCGCCAGAGAGTGAGGCTGGGCTGGCATACAGGAAGCAGAGTGGTCATGTTTTACCTTACCTCCACCTCTGGAAGAAGAAAGGTAACAGAAAGTGAGGCCCCCGAGACATGCCAACTGACCCACTTTCTTCTCAAGGTTCTACCTCCTAAAGGTTCCATAACCTTCCCAAACCGTACCCTACCTGGAAAGCAGGTGTTCAAATGCTTGGCTCTTTGGAAGACATTTCATAGTCAAACCTCAGTACCTTGGCTGTATGGAAACAACAAGACAATCACCTGGCTCATTCCAACAGGGGGTTCTATCTACCAATGTCTCCCAACCAACTACTGGCCTGGTCCGACCAGGCTAAGTTTCAGAGAGTGGACAAGGTAGCCTACATTCTAAGTGGAATAGCAATGGATTTTTTCCTACCAATTTCCCTACTAAAACAAAGGTTATGTTATGTAGAATTATCATATTATTGATCATAGACAAATTTTTCATATCTATATATACAGACTCTCTCTGACCCTAGCATGAAGGTTGCTATTTTAAAATGATGTTTCTATTTCTAAATATTTAATATACTATGAATTACCTAAAGGGAATGTATTTTTTTTTTTTTTTTTGGTTTTTCGAGACAGGGTTTCTCTGTGTAGCCCTGGCTGTCCTGGAACTCACTTTGTAGACCAGGCTGGCCTCGAACTCAGAAATCCGCCTGCCTCTGCCTCCCGAGTGCTGGGATTAAAGGCGTGCGCCACCATGCCCGGCTTGGGAATGTATTTTTTATACTAAAGAACCGAAACACTGAAACTTCATGAGGTGAGGCGATTATCTAAGATCACGTGACTGTTAGGAGCTAGGTCCTGTGTATCTAGGCTTCTGTAGCACCAATTGTATTCAGTTTCAGATAAAAATCCTCTACCCCACAGCTCATGCTCCTAGACTTACTAAGTTATCCAGTAGGAAGAATGGTAATCAATAAAGAACAGGACACGTAGTTCTCCTATGAATGATCCCTTGTCTATAGGAACTTTAGACACTTCTTCAGCTTCCTCACCTTTAAATTAAGAAATAGTACCACTTCCTCTCAACTTCTGGGTTCATACTGGGTTTCTTATTGTATGAATAAAATTGAACCATAAAATTATGATTACTATATGTTTCCTTAATGTCTCATCCACTTCTTGTTTCGTTGTGGCAATTGATAGCATTTTGTTATTTAATTCAGTTATGATCAATACACCAGAGATGAGAGGTATCATTTGAGGACTTTCTTGAGCACCAGCCAGTACCCAGGTAACTGTTGTATCCCTGTTTTTTCCTAGGCACTGGCTCGGGGCAGAGGCAAGAAACTCACTGAACTCAGTAGGTCTCACACACACAGAAGATGAAGGAAGAGGACCCGTGGAGAAGGGGTTCAGGGGCAGAAGGAGGGGACATGAGCGGGGATGGGGCTTGAAATGAGTAAAATTGGTTGTACTGTGTATGAAACTGTCAAAGATTAAAAATTTAAGAAAGATACTGTTGATCCCAATTAATTATTTTTATTAGATATTTTCTTAATTTACATTTCAAATTCTATCCCGAAAGTTCCCTCTACCCTCCCCCCTGCCCTGCTCCCCTACCCACCAACTCCCACTTCTTGGCCCTGGCATTCTCCTGTATTCTCTCTCTCTCTCTCTCTTTGGTTTTTTCGAGACAGGGTTTCTCTGTGTGCCCTGGCTGTCCTGGAACTCACTCTGTAGACCAGGCTGGCCTGGAACTCAGAAATCTGCCTGCCTCTGCCTCCCGAGTGCTGGGACTAAAGGTATGCGCCACCACGCCCGGCCCCTGTATACTCTCATACTCCTGAGCCATGATATTTAAAACTAGGATTTTTAGCTTTCCAGGGCATGTCATTACTACGACAGTTGAAGTAATTGAAGTCTTTTTATCAAATGCAGCCTTATTCCTGGCAGAATGTATATATTCATATTGCATATGCGCACACACACACACACACACACACACACACACACACACACACACACACACACACGAATGCATAGTAGGGGAGATGGTTCTTTCTATGGGCTGCACAGCTAATTTTTATCCTAGATACTGATCTTTGCATTTGATGCCTCTTTTTCAGCCTTTGTTATCTTCTGTAGCTTTCATTCTGATGAAAATCTTCAATGACAGGGGACAACATCCAGGTCAGTAATCTGTTTTGTTGGATAAAATAAAATTGTTCTTTGAAGTTTCCAGCAAATAGCTTTCATAGAAGCAAATGCATTCAAAATGTTAATGGTCTAACCTGCAGTATGGGTGGGATGCTTTCTCTGTATGGAATTTCTAGCTAGGCATGAGCTGCTTGGAGTTCTTGTCAAGGGCGGATAGGTCTCCCGTATGTTGCCACCACACACACACACACACACGTCAAAGAAACACAGCTTCGGTGTTATCTATGATGCAAGCTGCTTTTCCTTTAAAAACTCAAACTGTGATAGGCCTCAGGAAAAGATCGTCAATTAAAAATAGCTCAACCAAAGCCCAATTCTTTTCATTTAAATGGCATTATATTGGATTGCTGAGAGCTCAGCTTTCTATTCACCTGCCCTACAGGGTGGTACTGGTATGGAGATCTGTCCCACTATGTGCATGGAGGTAATGGAAGGACAGCCCTGGTCACCTTCATGTGACAGAGTGGCTGGACTGTTGATAGGAACTGGACTAGAGATGGTGGCCTCAGTCACATGCAAAGGAGCTCTGCGTGGTCTGCCTTTTCTCTTCTCCTTTTGCAGATCTCCATGTCGTCTTTGATTCCTTGAACTTTTATGACCCTTAAGACAGCAAAGGCTTGCTTGGACACTGAGACATTTCTTCAGGTGTCTTCACCCCTTCACCTTCTAAGGAACAAGTTACACAGCTCTGGGCACACCCCCTTCAAGAGCCACCAGCATCCACCTATGTTAGTGTTCTTTTCTGGTACATCTTTCTGTCTCCGTAACTTCTCCACAGAGCGAGGCTTGAGTTTGAACATGAAACAACTTTCTTCTCTGACTCAGCGTTTAATTTGTGTCTATCTTCCCCAAGCTACTGTCATTGTTAGGAATTCTATTACTGTGGTAAACACTATGACAAAAGGCAACTTAATGGGGAAAGTGTTTATTTTACCTTATGCGTCTACATCTCGTTCCATCATTGAGAGACATCTGCAAGAACCTGGAGGCAGGAACTGAAGCAGAGACTGTGGCCGAATGCTGCTTTAATAGCTTGCTCGGCCTGCTTCCTTATACCACTCAGGACCACCTGACCATGGTTGCCATGACCCACAGTGGGGTGGCCTGCCTTGTTAATCATTAATCCAGAAGATGCCCCACAGACATGCCAATAGGCAATCAGATAGCGGCATAAAGATTTAACTCTAAGAACGAACAGACTACTGGGTTCGAACAAAGTTCAACTGTCCTTTGGGGGGTTCGTCGTGTCATACGACTGGTACTAACAATGTTAGGAAAGAACCTTTATATGAATTTGCAAAGTATTGAGACTTTGTCCATAAATCTGTAGATACGTTTACACATATCGGATCACTTAGTAGGAGGGGAATTGTCTTGTATTCAGCTCCCCAAATCAAGAAATAATACTCTATTGCCTGCATCCTTCAAAGCACCACGACTCAGAGGCAGCCATTGCTTTCCAGTACCAATTTAGTTTGCCTGTTTTGAATCTTGACTTGGAGAGGACCACATAGTGTAGCTGGTACGATGTTGGGAGGCCTTATTTTGGCTCTATGCTCTGTTTGTGAGCCTCCTTTGTTTTCTCATGGGTAGCTCCAGCTACTTCACTGCTGGACAGAGTTGTTGCAGTTGGAGCTCTTACTCATCATACCTTTCATGAATGTAGCTTTCAGTGAGTGCATAACTATGCATATGGACTTGATAGACAAGAAATGTTTGTATTGGAAACGGAAAATTGAAATTTGTCATTAAACTCCGGTAGGTTGGTTAAGGAACGAGAGAAAACTAAGGATATGAGATAAAGCCATGACAATACTTGATAGTGGATTCTTTGGAATAATAGTTATCCCCATCTGTTCCTTTCTGTCATTTATCTATAATTTTCATTTGCTAGGATAACCTAGGCTGATTATAAAATTCAAACACTATAGGAATATATAATATAGAGATTAATATTCCCATTTAATATCTTGTATGCTCTCATATCCCATAATATGTACATTTTCAGCTTCTCTTTTATTTATATTGCAACAAATATGCTCATAAAAACTGCAATATACTTTTATACATGCATGAAAATGTCACAAGGAAACACACTTTACAGTTAGTGAGGGAAGTAAAGAGTGTCAAGATTACTACTAAATATTTTGTCTCAGTTGTGTCTGATCTTGCCTCATTCTGTGTTTCCAATCTATTAAGTTCTGTGACCAAAAACTAGTTTTAAAACCTGCATATGTACTGTTGTGCAATGTTTTCTTTTTCACATAGAATGTAGCCTGCCTATTTTTTCTTCATGTGTCTTATTGACTAAGCTCAAGGATCTTGCTTTGACACACTGGTCATTATCCTGTATCCTAAACAGCAATTTTCATAGTAGAAATTTTAGAATAAATAACAAAGAATATTTATAGTTGACAAGGAACCACTAAGCTATATCTCCAGTTCATTTTCTATTTATTTATTTATTTATTTATTTATTTATTTATTTATTTATTTATTTACGAAGGTCTCACTAAATTTATCCAGGCTGGTCTTGAACTTAATCTATGACATGGGCAGGTCTCGAACTTTTGAATCCCCATGTTGTTAGTCAGATCTGTTGGTAGACCCATACTAGTGGTTAGAGCCAAGGTATGGCATTCAGGTGACATAGGTGCCTTTTACCTTCATGACCTTGAACGACTGATAGATTTTATTTTTCCCCATCAAATCCTACATTTGTGAAACAGGCAGGTTATACAACATGAAATGTGCATGTGGAAAGGTCTAAGCAATGGAGGCTGTTTTATTGTCTATTGGTAACTCTTCAGGGTGTTCTCTTTGTCTTCTTCACATTCTCTATCTGGTTCATTAAGCAACATAACTGTCACGCAGAATCTTGCATGAGAAGGCAGGATGCCACAGTACTAGAGAGTGGAGGGAGCTCTAAGAGCAGCTAAGTCGATTATATGTCAAGAAGATACTATTTTGTTGACTATAACAAATATTTAGTATTAAATTATATTCTCTCTCTCTCTCTCTCTCTCTCTCTCTCTCTCTCTCTGTCCCTCCTTTCTTGTCCCTTCCTCCCTTCCGTTTAACTGTGGCTACTAATACGATTGACATTGTTCAGATGGCCTTGTGACTTTGTGGCTTGTGCTATAATTCTTTTGGACAGCTCAAACCTAGCAAATCCCCAGCTATGTCCAGCCATTTTTCGGGGGCGGGTACTTTAAACACCTCTCTGTGGTCCGTTACTCTGCCCACATTAAAAATGACATCTTCCCCCATAGTGGAGGTGACAGTTCTATGCAGACTTGGGGTGAGACTTGTCACGAATTGTGATCACTGGTAGGAATGCTCGGGGTGTGATCAAATCAGAGGTTTCCTTCAACACTGGACTGAGTAGCGATTGCAAACTAATTACAGTGAGCAGACTGCACTTTGCTTTGCAGTAACGGCTTCCTACCAGCTGTTTCCTTTAGCAGTTGTTCATTTCAAGTAGGTACCAGTGTGTTGGAGTGCAAGATGCTAGAATCTCAATTTCAATTCTCGGCTTAAAATTGAGGTTTGTCTTCTCTTTAAAAAAGCCAAAAAACAAAAACCAAAAAAAAAAAAAAAAAAAAAAGCTTTTATTTTTTCCCCTCAAGGGCTCTTTAACATCTACATAGCTCTAAGGCTAATTTCATAGCACCCTTTCTGGTCTCTCTCTCTCTCTCTCTCTCTCTCACACACACACACACACACACTCCCTCTCTCTCTCTTTTAAGGAAAAAAAGGCTTTTGAAGATTATATGCAGAATAGTACAAAAAAAATCTCAAGTTTAATTAAGCTCTAGCAAAAAATACCCTTTAAGCATTACATTTGTTTCTTGCTTTATTTCCTCATAGCCTGCAACTCTTCCGAAGTATACTTTCAAGTAGAGATTCCATAGCGCCATTGAGAGTAGTCGTTATTGTAGATTAAATAACGATTCCCATCTGGCTCACAAAATGTATAATCTGTACTCCTCTCTGGATAATAAATACAGTAAGTAAGTACTTACCATCCCTGCAGCCATCGCTTTTGTCTCTTTTTCCGGGTTTTTCTTTATTATCTATCAATGAGTCCTTGCATTAACTCATTCTTTGCAAGAAGCCTACTCTATGGGCTTATTGTTACAGAGGAAAGCATTCTGAGATTCTTTTTCCTCTAACGGGCTTCAGGTGACTGGTATCGATGCTTTGTGTCTACTGAGCCCTTGCTATGTGGTAAGCCCAAGAAATAGGCACAGCGCTTAATGATTCATAAGTATAATCCCATACAAATCTTTTTCAACATTGTTTGAATGGCCTTACCATTCCCAGAGAGTCTGGGAAATGGAGATGCAAATTACCATGGAAAACAGAGACTCTGGTCTGGATTTGTTCAGCTCTAAGATAACCAATGTCTTCAAGGTTAAGTTGTGCACTCCACACATCTGTGAGTACTTAAAGACCTGTGCTGACTGACCCAAATATGTGGGGAGGATATTATATTGTGATACTTGTTTTGATGTGTCTTACCATCTCGGAACACTTGATTATATGCGTTTTATATTGTACAAAGTAGACCAGTGCAGTGATAGATGCGTGCTATAGCTGCCAAAGGTTAAAGATGTTGGAAATAAACTCCAAAATGTCTCCTAAATTTCACCCCAGTCTTGGAAGAATGAAGATGGTTCTCACCATTCATGAATAAACTGTAGCACCAGAAGTGTATGATAACAAAGACCAGGACCCTCTGTACAGGGCTTCTTAACTATCAGACTTGCTTACAAAGGAGGCTTCTTGGACCTTATCTTTCCCTCACCCTAAGAGGTGCTCCATGTTCAGATGGTTCTTGTTCACAGACAGCTCCTCACCTCTCATTCTTAAGGGGAATCAAGCTTATCAGCACTTGGCTACTGCTGCCTGTCACTAATACCTATCTTCAGGCAGACTTGGATCTCTGCTTCTTGTACTCTTTATGTGTACTTCCTGGAACTCTCTGACAAATGGCTGCCCAAGTCCTGCTGACTCCGAAGAAGCAAAGGAGGACATAGTGACTATTACTGCCTTGTCCTCTAATAAACTCCCAGAAAGGGCACATATTTATTTTCTGACAACAGCTGGCACTAAAGATGGGTGTCTGATGAGTACCCTCACTGGCAGGGAGTGATAACATAGAAAACAATAGATATTGTGACCACCAGAGACCAAAGGGAAAAAAGGAGATCTTAGATTCCTTATGACAGGAATCAACATTTTCTAATTCATTTCTTTAAAAGTTGTATCTGAACACAGGTATATGTTGTGCTCACTGGGATCATAGTAGCAACAGAGTCTGGAAGGCAGGGGAGAATTCAACCAGTAACAAGAGCTAAGAGTCCCAGAGTGGGCTGACAGATGACAGAAGCAATGACCAGGTCTTCCAGTAGTCTGTCACCAAGGTGAATCAATCCAGACCAGAGCTGGTGACTCATGATGCCAATTGTAGTAACTTGATACCAGCAAAAGAAATACAAGGATAATGTTAGTGGCCCAGATAGGAGAAATGAGGTTCCCAACCCCCTTGTCAAGATTCTCTTCTTGGGCCGGGTGTGGTGGCGCACACCTTTAATCCCAGCACTTGGGAGGCAGGGGCAGGGAGACTACTGAGTTCGAGGCCAGCCTGGTCCACAAAGTGAGTTCCAGGACAGCAAGGGCTATACAGAAAACCCTGTCTCGAAAAACAAAAAAAAAAAACCAAAACAAAAAAAAAGAGATTCTTTTCTAGGGCAGTGCCTATAGCTCCCTGGTACAATGCTTGCCTAGAATGGACAAAACTGTAAGTAAAATCTATCTATCTATCTATCTATCTATCTATCTATCTATCTATCTATCTATCTATCATCTATCTATATATCATCTAACTGCTGTCTGTCTGTCTGTCTGTCTGTCTGTCTGTCTGTCTGTCTATCTTAATCAGGATTTCTATTCCTGCACAAATATCATGACCAAGACTCAAGTTGGGGAGGAAAGGGTTTATTCAGCTTACATTTCCACATTGTTGTTCATCTCTAAAGGAAATCAGGACAGGAACTCACACAGGGCAGGGAGCAGGAGCTGATGCAGAGGCCATGGAGGGATGTTACTTACTGGCTTGCTTCCCCTGGCTTACTAGGCTCCCTTTCTTATAGAACCCAATGCTACCAGCCTAGGGATGGGACCACCCACAATGGGCCCTTCTCCCTTGATCACTAATTGAGAAACCGCCTTACAGCTGGATCTCATGGAGGCATTTCCTCAAGGGAGGCTCCTTTCTCTGTGATAACTCCAGCTTATATCAAGTTGACACAAAACCAGCCAGTACTCTATCTATCTATCTATCTATCTATCTATCTATCTATCTATCTATCTCAGGACTGTGGAGAATGCTCATTCGTCTAAAAAGTACTTGCTGCTCGTATCTCTGTAATTTGGTAAGCTGCAGTTATTAAACTTGTGGAAGCTAAGAGAAATCCTGAGATCGGATAACAGATTTGTAGGTTAGGATGCTGATCATATATGAAAGGCTCACCTTTGTTTCTCTCAGGAATAAGGGATGAGAAAAAGATACAGGTTTGCATGTTTATTCAAACCACAGCCAAATTCCAGTGCTCACCAGTGCTGTGTGATGCAGCCTCATTTGACTTAGGGAATTCTCCACATGGTCAATTATTTGATCTGTCTACCCATATGCTTGTAGAAGGGCTACCACTGTGGGGAGAAGTAATATTCTTTCATAGGAAGCTTAGGAGTTAAAGTTAGCATAAACATTGTCCAACATTGTCCAACACTGTCTAAATGTATATCATGAATGCATAACAGTAGAGTTCAGCATGAAGTTTGTGAGATACAGACATGTTCCCATCACTAATCCTACATGTGCTGATCAAAACAAACAAACAAACAAACAAACAAACAAACACAAAAAAACCCCACATGGCTGTTTGCCAGCTCTGGAGGGTCACGGGATAAGTTCGACTGAGAATGAAATCGTCGCCGATTTGGGCAGCGGGGAAGTTACTTGCTGCGCAGTACTTACTCGGCAGCCACTGCTGCGAACCAAGAAATAAACACAGGTTAGTCATGTAGAGAGCAGAAAATAGCACAGAAAGACCAAGAATTGCTTTAATTTCCTCTACACTTGCCCCAAAGCCCTCAAATGTTCTTGAGCCTCTTAAAAGGAGCAAAAGATTTGGGAGGCCAAGATTGTCTGCTGATGCCGTGTATTTTCCTTGACTGATTGGAAAAAGTCCCCAGAGTGAGGTATTCATGGGAAAGCCAAATGAAAAATTAATGTAACTTGAGGAATCAAATGAATTTCCCTTAGTCAGTGCTGCATTTACTCTTAACTCTTGACTGAACCCTCTCCCTTTTGTGTCTCTCTTCTCACAGAGAGAAGCCATTGAGCCTTTTAATTTATTTACTTTTAATGAGTTCTCTGCTCTCTCCTCCTTTTGGCCACCTGTGCACAGAGCTGGTGCGGGTCTGCCTGTGGGCCTCATTTTTCTTGTCCACGAGTTATATAAGCGTGGCCATACTGCTAAGGTTTTGCTTAGGACGTGTGGAGAAAGAACCAAGTGGAAAGTTGTCCCTAGAGCTTGTGAAGATGGCTAGTGATGGGACATATACATGTCTTTTTCGGACCATTACACTAGGTTTCTTACTCCTTGCAGCTGACCTAAGATGTCTTCTCACCTTTGGTTTGCCGACTGCTTGTGAGAGCCGAGCCCTACCGAGCATTTACAGAGATGTGAAGATCGTGCAGAAAAGCCAGTACTTCCCAGCACCCCGCTGCTTTACCGTTCTTTTTAGAACTGGTCCTTAAATTTAAAAATAACTTCCTGTCCTACATTTTCCCTTTGTTTTTCTTCCCATTTAAGTTAATCTCAGCAATTATCTTGACAGATTTAAAGTAAAGTACTTCATTCACATAGTAAAGTTTGATTGACACTTTTAATGTGCAGGCGAGGTTAAGATGTCGCTGTAGCATTAATAAACTTCTAAGCTTTGCATAGCAAATGCCAAACACACATTTAGAAAAGTGGATTCAGAAACCATGAAAATATCTTTAAGTATAACTGGTGAAAACTTGGGCTTAATTACTGTTAAGGTTTATTTTAAATTTTTCATATTTATTATAATAGACTTGGAGGTATTATATATGTAGTAAGATATACATTTTAAGTATACAGTTTGATGTGTTTTGACAAATGTTCATGTAGCCACTAACCTAAATCACTTGTTACAGAAAATTCTCTTTGGTCCTTTTGGGCTCACTTCCTTCTCTCCATCTCCTATAGGCGCCTCATTCCAAACAACTAGTATAATGTATCACTATAGACTAGTTAAGCAGGTTACAAAATTACATGTAATTTAACAGATACTGCGGTTTACATCTGGATCATTTCTCTCAGCATAAAGTTGTTGAGTCTTTCATGTTATTTCATGTTGTTGGTGCTGTCTGCTTGACAGAATCTAGAATCTGTGTGAGGGGGAATATCTTGAATTTATTAACTGAGGTGGGAAGACATCCCCCACTGTTGGTGGCACCATTCCCTAGTTAAGTCCTGAATTATGTAAGTGGAGAAAGGAAGCTGAGTGGCAACTTGTATTCACCACTCTCTGCTTCCTGATTGTGGAGAGAACAAAATGGAATGGGCTGCGTCTAGCTCATGCTGCCTTGATTTCTATACCACAATGAACTGTATCTTTATCAGCGAGCCACAATGGAACCATTCTCCTTTAAGCTGCATTTTGTCAGAGTATTTTATCACTGCAATAGAAAAAAATAGTATTTAACACTTTAAATTTAAGACTAATATTCTATTATATGAATATACTCACTGAAGCTATAGCTAGTATTTGACTATTATAGACTAAATTGGTAAACATTCATGAGCACATTTTCTGAGTATGCTTTTTCTTGAATTTTGTGAGTAATTGGAACAGGGACTTGGTGTGGAGCAAATATTTTCATCCAATGTGTGACTTACTTTAAATCAATTTCTTTTTAACTTTTGTAGGGCAGAAAATTGGCATTGTGATGAAATTCTACTCATCCTTGGGTGCCTTCTGTGGAGACATTTATCTGCTATGAAGTTGTGAAGAATTTCTTTCCCCTAAAGTTTTCTTTTAAGGTGTTTAAATTAAAAATGTACCAAGCAGAAAATCAAATGAGGCAACTAAAAACTGACAAAAGACTGATCAAGTAATTGATCGGAGAAAACAAGAGAATAGCCAAAAGACTAATGAAAAAAATACGCAGCATGACTGATCTCGCTGGCTCCACTTTGGGATATAACCTCAAAATCCCGAGGGTGGCTGTTCATCACAAGACACAAGAGGATAAATCTTGGCAAAGGTGGAAACCCTAATCTAGTGTTGTGGGTAATGTAGGCTCATGCAGCCATTAATTCAAAGACAGGAGTCTAATAAATTAGAATCTCCATTGTAGATATATACCCAAAGGAGAAAGACCAGGTTGTAAAGATAGCTGGACTCTCATGTTTATTGTAATATGGTACACCACAGGAAAGTGGATGTGGCTTAAGCCATGTAGGACACATGATGGGATATTATTCAGCCTTCGAAAAAAATTAGTCTCCTACTAATACCCACAGTGGGGGTGACATGGAAGGATGGTGGGAATTAACTGAGACAGACACAGAAAGGACAAATAACAGTTATTCATAGAGAATATTTTAAAAGTTAAATTTACAAATATGAAAAATAGAACTGTAGGCAGTGGAGGATGCTGAAGATAAAAGACACAGTGCAGAAGCTCCGGAGAGGGAAGAAGCCTGGAGGGTTGTCTGATGTAGGACAGGAGAGCTAGAATTAGAAAAGTCATATAGCATCAAACATTTTTATGAAGTAAATAGTGCAACTGCTCCTTCCATGCAGAGAGTGACTGTGAAAGATGATTGCTCTATTAATGTGATTCACTAGGCTAAGGCCATGTTGTCAATTTTAAGTATCTACAAAGCTGTCTACTTTTAAAATGTATATTTTGATATGATTTATTAACTTTTATGTGTTTTGTCTGCATGTATGTCTTTGTGTATGTGTGTGGGGGTCGTGATTAACATTGTCTACTTTTAAGAAGATATTTATTTGGGAGGGTTTAAAGTTCAGGCTTTATATTCAATTCTGTTATCCACTTCTAATTAAATCGCACAAAGATTGGATGAATATTTGCAGGCTGGAGAGATGGCACAGTGTTCAGAAGCACTGGCTGCTCTTCCAAAGGACTGGAGTCCAAGTCTCAGCACCCCCATGGTAGCTCACACCAGCCTCTAACTCCTGTCCCGGGGATCTGACATCCTCACAGATATACATGTTGTCAAATCACCAATGTTCATAAAACAAAAATAAGTAAATTATTTTTTAAAATATGACTATACAATGGGTTTCATCACCATTTACTGGAAGGCATGTCCTCTGCCACTTAAGCTATGTTGACTCCTTTATCAAATCCCAGTCTTACACGTACGTATGAACTTATGTCTGGCATCTCAGTCTATTGCATTGATCAATTAGTCTACTCTCCCAGTCCTGCCACTTCTTCTTGGTAGAGTGTTTATGATAAGCTCTCAAGCCAACTAATAACATTCTTGAAACCCTGTTTCCTTTTTTCATAAATTGTCTTAGCCATTAATATATTTCCACTTGTCATAAAAATCACCTCAACAATTAAAACAGAGAACCATCCTGGGATTTTGAATGGAATTTATTGACCACCCATTAATATGTGGAGAGCCGATTTTTCAGCAACACTGTCTTTTAATCAGGTGGCTTCATTTATTTCTCCCTTTATTTAATCCTTGTGTTTCTTTCATTCATCATTTTTACTCCTTTTAGTATATACATTTCTGAGTCTTTCATTCAATCTGGTCCTAAGTATTATCCGATTTTTGCTGCTATTGAAAAACTATTTCTGGTTCCTTCCTGTTGGCCGGGCCACATTGGGTACAAACTCAGCAGACAGTCTCACAGTCTGCAGAGGACTTTCCACTCTCCAGGTGCCCTAGCATGCCCAGGATCATAGGATCACTGGTGAGTAGAACACAACATCTGTTCCAACACCACCAAGGATGCCTGGGACAGACAGAGAACCTGCCCAACCAGTGTCTCGGGTTCCTTCCACTCAGGTTTAAAACTCAGCAGAGAGCCCCAAAGTCCCCAGAGGAGGTACCACTTCCAGGTGCTCTAACACGCCCAGGATCATAGAATCCCAGGATCCCAGCAGCTTGTTCACACCAGGATCT
Source organism: Mus minutoides (assembly GCA_902729485.2). NCBI lineage: Eukaryota > Metazoa > Chordata > Mammalia > Rodentia > Muridae > Mus > Mus minutoides. The sequence goes on along the minus strand of LR749562.1, from coordinate 2,665,659 downwards.
CAGAGTCGCAGAGGAAGCTTGACTACCAAGAACTCTGATGCACCCAGAATCTCAGGATCACAGAGAAAGCTGGACTCTAAGGAGTTCTGACACAACCAAGATTATTGGAAGGACAGGATCCAATCAGATATAACGAGGGCAGGGAACACTTGAGATAATCAGATGGCAGGAGGCAAGAGTAAGAACAGAAGCAACAGAAACCAAGGTTACTTGGCATATTGAGAACCCAATTCTCCCACCATAGCAAGTCCTGGATACACCATCACACAAGAAAAGCAAGATATGGGTCTAAAGTCACTTCTCATGATGATGATGGAGGACTTTAAGAAGGACATAAAAAACTCCCTTAAAGAAATACAAGAGAACACAGGTAAACATGTAGAAGCCCTTAAAGAGGAAACACAAAAATCCCTTAAAGAATTACAGGAAAACAATCCAAACAAGTGAAGGAATTGAACAAAATCACCCAGGATCTAAAAATGGAAGTAGAAACAATAAAGAAATCACAAAGGGAGAAAACTCTGGAGATAGAAAACCTAGGAAAGAAGTCAGGAGACTTAGATACAAGTATCACCAACAGAATACAAGAGATAGAAGAGAGAATCTCAGGTGCAGAAGATACCATAGAAAACATTGACATAGCAGTCAAAGAAAATGTAAAATGCAAAAAGGTCCTAACCCAAAACATCCAGAAAATCCAGGACACAATGAGAAGACCAAACCTAAGGATAATAGGTAGACAAGAAGGAAGATCCCAACCTAAAAAGCCAGTAAATATCTTGAATAAAATTATAGAAGAAAACTTCCCCAACCTAAAGAAAGAGATGCCCATGAACATACAAGAAGCCTACAGAACTCCAAATAGACTGGACCAGAAAACAAATTCTTCCTGACACATAATAATCAAAACACCAAATTGCACACAAAAAAGAAAGAATATTAAAAGCAGTAAGAGAAAAAGGTCAAGTAACATATAAAGGCAGACCTATCACAATTACACCTCATTTCTCCCTACAGACTATGAAAGCCAGAAGATCCTGGGCAGATGTCATACAGACCCTAAGAGAACACAAAACCCAGGCTACAATACTCAACAAAATTCTCAGTTACCATAGATAGAGAAACTAAGGCATTCCATGACAAAACCAAATTTACACAATATCTTTCCACAAATCCAGCCTTTCAAAGGGAATACTCCAACACAAGGAGGGAAATCATACCCTAGAAAAAGCAAAAAAGTAATCTTTCAACAAAACATACAAGAAGATAGCCACATGAACAGAATTCCAACTCTAACAATAAAAAGAACAGGAAGCAACAATTACTTTTTCTTAATATCTCTTAATATCAATAGACTCAATTTTCCAATAAAAAGACATAGACTAACAGACTGGTTATATAAACAGGACCCAACACTTTCCTGCATACAGGAAACCCACCTCAGTGACAAAGACAGTCATTACCTCAGAGTAAAAGGCTGGAAAAACATTTTTCCAAGCAAATGGTCCCAAGAAACAAGCTAGAGTAGTCATTCTAATATCAAATAAAATTGACTTTCAACCTAAAGTTATCAAAAAAAAAGATAAAATTTACCAAGATAAACTCTCAATTCTGAACGTCTATGCTCCAAATGCAAGGACATTCACATTCATAAAAGAAACTTTAGTAAAGCTCAAAGTACATATTGCACCACACACAATAATAGTGGGAGACTTCAACATCCCACTCTCAACAATGGACAGATTCTGGAAAGAAAAACTGAACAGAGACACAGTGAAACTAACAGAAGTTATGAAACAAATGGATTTAACAGATATGTGTAGAAAATTTTATCCTAAAACAAAAGGATATACCTTCTCAGCACCTCATGGTACCTTCTCCAAAACTAACCACATAATTGGTCACAAAACAGGCCTCAACAGATACAAGAAGATAGAAATAATTGCATGCATCCTATCAGATCACCATGGACTAAGGCTGATCTTCAATAACAACATAAATAAAGGAAGGCTCACATACATGTGGAAGCTGAACAACACTCTACACAATGATAACTTGGTCAAGGAAGAAATAAAGAAATAAAGACTTTTTAGAGTTTAATGAAAATGAAACCACAACATACCCAAACTCATGGGTCACAATGAAAGCATTCCTAAGAGGAAAACTTACAGCTCTGAGTACCTCCAAAAGAAACTGGAGAGAGCATACACTAGCAGCTTGACAGCACACCGGAAAACTCTAGAACAAAAGGAAGCAAATTCACCCAAGAGGAGTAGAAGGCAGGAAATAATCAAACTCAGAGCTGAAATCAACCAAGTGGAAACAAAAAGAACTATACAAAGAAACAACCAAACTAGGAACTGGTTCTTTGAGAAAATCAACAAGATAGATAAACCCTTAGCCAGACTAACTAGAGGGCACAGAGACAGTATCCTAATTAACAAAACCATAAACGAAAAGGGAGACATAACAACAGGAACTGAGGAAATAAAAAGAAATCATCAGATCCTACTACAAAAACCTATACTCAACACAACTGGAAAACTTGGATGAAATAGAAAATTTTCTAGACAGATACCAGGTACCAAAGTTTAATCAGGATCAGATTAATGATCGAAACAGTCCCATATCCCCTAGAAAAATAGAAACTGTCCTTAATATTCTCCCCACCAAAACAAAAAACAAAACAAACAAACAAACAAACAAAACCCCTAGTGCATGATGGGTTTAATGCCGAATTTCTATCAAACCTTCAAAGAAGACCTAATTCCAACTCTCCTCAAATTTCACAAAATAGAAACTGAAGGTATTCTACTCAATTTATTCTATGAAGCCACAATTACTCTGATACCTAAACCACACAAAGATCCAACAAAGAAAGAAAAGTTCAGACCAATTTCCCTTATGAAAATCGATGAAAAAATACTCAATAAAATTCTTGCAATCCAAATCCAAGAACACATTAAAAGGGTCATCCCTCATGATCAAGTAAGCTTCATACCATGGATGCAGGGATCGTTCAATGTATAGAAATCCATCAACAAAATCCACTATATAAACAAACTCAAAGACAAAAACCACATGATCATCTCGTTAGATGCTGAGAAAGCATTTGATAAAATCTAATACCTATTAATGATAAAAGTCTTAGAAAGATCAGGAATTCAAGGCCCATACCTAAACATAGTAAAAGCAACATACAGCAAACTAGTAGCCAATATCAAACTAAATGGAGAGAAACTTGAAGCAATCCCACTAAAGTCAGGGACTAGACAAGGCTTCCACTCTCTCACTACCTATTCAATACAGTGCTTGTAGTCCTAGCCAGAGCAATTTGACAACAAAAGGAGATCAAAAGGATACAAATTGGAAAGGAGGAAGTCAAAATATCACTATTGGGAGATGATATGATAGAATACTTATATGACCCCAAAAATTCCACCAGAGAACTCCTAAACCTGATAAGCAACTTCAGCAAACTGGCTGGATATAAAATTAATTCAAACAAATTAGTGGCATTCCTTTACACAAAGGATAAACAGGCTGAGAAAGAAATTAGGGAAAGAACACCCTTCACAATAGTCACAAATAATATAAAATACCTTGGTGTGAATCTAAGTAAATAAAATATCTGTATGGTAAGAACTTCAAGTCTCTGAAGAAAGAAATCAAAGAAGATCTCAGAAGATGGAAAGATCTCTTATGCTCATGGATTGGCAGGATTAATATCGTAAAAATGGCCATCTTGCCAAAAGCTATCTACCTATTCAATGCAAACCCCATCAAAATTTCAACTCAATTATTCATAGGTTTAGAAAGAGCAATTTCTAAATTCATCTGGAATAACAAAAACAACAACAAAAAAATGGGACAGCGAAAACTATTCTCAACAATAAAAGAACTTCTGGGGGGAATCACCATTCCTGACCTCAAGCTGTACTACAGAGCCATTGTGATAAAAACTGTATGGTATTGGTACAGTGACAGGCAGGTAAATCAATGGAATACAGTTGAAGACCCAGAAATGAACCCACACACCTATGGTCACTTGATCTTTGACAAAGGGGCTAAAATCATCCAGTAGAAAAAAGGCAGCATTTTCAACACATGGTGCTGAATCAACTGACGATTAGCATGTAGAAGAATGCAAATCAATTCATTCTTATATCCTTGTACAAGGGCTCAAGTTTAAGTGGATCAAGGACCTCCACATAAACCAGACACATTGAAACTTATAGAGGAGAAAGTGGGTAAGAGCCTCAAAGATATAGGCACAGGGGAAAAATTCCTGAACAGAACAGCAATGGCTTCTGCTGTAAGATCAAGAATCATAAAATTGCAAAGCTTCTGTAAGACAAAGGATACTATCAATAAGACAAAAAAGCCATCGACAGATTGGGAAAAGATCTTCACCAATCCTATATCGATATATTCAAAGATCTCAAGAAGTTAGACTCCAGAGAAACAAATAACCTTATTAAAAATGTTGTACAGAGAATTCTCAGCTGAGGAATACCAAATAGCTGAGAAGCACCTAAAAAAATGTTCAATATCCTTAGTCATCAGGGAAATGCAAATCAAAACAACCCTGAAATTCCACCTCACACCAGTCAGAATGGCTAAGATCAAAAACCCAGGTGACAGCAGATGCTGGTGAGGATGTGGAGAAAGAGCAACTCTCCTCCATTGCTACTGGGATTGCAAACTAGTACAACCACTGTGGAAATCAGTTTGGTGGTTCCTTAGAAAATTGGACATAGTACTACCTAAGGACCCATCAACACTCCTCCTGGGCATATACCCAGAAGATGCTTCAACATGTAATAAGGACACTTGCTCCATTATGTTCATAGCAGCCTTATTTATAATAGCCAGAAGTTTGAAAGAGCCCTGATGTCCTTCAACAGAGGAATGGATACAGAAAATGTGGTACATTTACAAAATGGAGTACTACTCAGCTATTAAAAACAATGAATTTATGAAATGGATGGATCTGGAGGATATCATCCTGAGTGAGGTAACCCAATCACAAAAGAACACGCATGATATGCACTCACTGATAAGTGGATATTAGCCTAGAAGCCTAGAAGCCTAGAAGCTCGAAATACCCAAGATACAGTTCACAAACCACATGACACTCAAGAAGAAGAAGATGAATACTTAGATCCATCTTAGAAGTGGGGAACAAAACGCCCATGGAAGGAGTTACAGAGACAAAGTGTGGAGTAGAGACTGAAGAAATGACCATCCAGAGTCTGCCCTGCCTGGGGATCCATCCCATTTACAATCACCAAACCCAGACACTGTTGTGGATGCCAATAAGTACTTGCTGACGAGAGCTTGATATAGCTCTCTCCTGAGAGACTCTGCTAGTGCCTTACCAATACAGAAGTGGATGCTCACAGCCATTTGCAGTCCCATAGGAGGAACAACAATATGAACCAGCCAGTACCTCCAGAGCTCCTAGGGTCCAAACCACCAACCAAAGAGCACACATGGTGGGACTCATGGCTCTAGCTGCATATAGAGGATGGCCTAGTCAGACATCAATGGGGGAAGAGGTCCTTTGTCCTATGAAGGCTCTATGCCCCAGTGTCCTTGTACAAGGCTCAAGTCCAAGTGGATCAAGGAATGTCAGGGCCAGGAAGCAGAATGGGGTGGGTTGGTGAGCAAGGAGAGGAGAGAGGGGAGAAGGGAGAGGGGAGAGGGGAGAGGGGAGAGGGGAGAGAGGAGGGTGTTTTTTGGAGGGCAAACCAGGAAAGGGATAACATTTGAAATGTAAATTTTAAAAAATCCAATAAAAACTATTTCCATATTTTACTTTTATATACGTAAAACTGATTTAATATATTGACTTTGCATCATACAACTTTACTATGTTCATATTTTAATATACAAACTTTATACAAAAGAGTTTTGAAATAAAACCATAGTACTACACATGCACATGTATTCACTATGGATGTAATGAAATTTTGCTGTATCACAAATAGGTCCATTCATTTTCTATATTATTTTTTGATGCATTTAAGGTGAATTTTCTATATAAATATGTTTTATTCCAAGCACTTTGGTATATGTACATTAAATATAATTCAATTCACTTCATATTCATTTTTAAAGAAATAAAATTTGCTTTTGGTGAGTAGTATGAATTGTAAATCTCACTATCTACTACCTTTAAGGAATATATTTGTGCATGTATGTGTATATTTGTGTGTGCATGTATATGTGTGTGTATGTGTATGTACATGTGTGTGTATGTGTAAGCATATGTGCGTGTTTGCATAGTATGTGTGCATTTATATATATGTATATGTGTGTATGTATGTTTGTATGTGCATATGTGTGTGTATATATGTGTATATGTATGTGTTTGTATGCATGTGTATGTGTGTATGTGTATATATATGTGTGTATGTGTGTGTGTATGTGTGCTTATGTATGTGTGTTTTGCTTTCATATTTTGAGCAAATGGCTCAGAGAGGAATTCTAGGGACAGGTCTATGTTTGGTTGTCTGAGAAACAGCCAGGCCCATTTTCCACAGCAGTTTTAACATTCTTCACTCCCAACAACAGCATAAGGAATTTGAGGTTGCGTTCCATCCTTGCCAACATTTGGTGTTGCCAGTCTCCATTTTTAACTGTTCAGTGGGTGTGCAGCAGTGGCACCCCACCTTGCTGTGGTTTTTTTATTTCCACAGTGACTAATGTATACCTCTCCTTCTTGTGCTTTTCCTTATAAAACATCTTCTCAGGCTTTTTGATTTTTATGAGTTTGATTATCTTTTTATTATTGCATTATTCCCAGATACCAAACCTTAATCCCATATGCATTTTGCAAATATTTTTCTAATATTTAGCTTGCTTGATTTTTCTTTTGTTATCATTTGATGAGCATGATTTTATATATTGCTGAGTCTAACTTTAAAAAATTTCATTTATGTATATTAATTTTTGTGTTTAATATAGAAAATCTTTACTAGATTTCAAGCCATAAAAAATTCCTATGCTGTTTTTCCTGGAAGCTCATTCCTATATTTTATATTTAGGTCTATGACTAATCTCTAATTTTATATACAATAAAGGAAGAACCATGTTTTTTATATAGATGCATATATACTGAAATATCACTTGCTGATTCTTCTGTTTCCCCAATGAGTGTGCATACACACATTGCCTGGCTTCTCATTATTTTTGAATAAATCTGAGTACCAGCTTGTCACTTTCTGAAACAAGACTGCTAAGACTAATTGATATGTCTCTCACTTTGTAGCACAGGCAGCAATCACGTTCACTGCGCAGATCAGTATGGAGAAAGCTGATCTCAACCCCAAGTCTTCCAAGCCTAGTAAAAGCACTTCTGTCCTGTTAGTTAGGTACCTTCAATTGAGCTCATCAGCATGGTTCATCACTGGATAAGCCTTTGTATATAAAAAACAAAGCCAAAACCAAAAAACAAAACCCAACCTTGAATTTTAAGTATGAAGGTGCATTCTGTACATTTATGTCCAAGTGTGCATGTAGAAGCCAGAGGTAAACATGTGGTGTCTTTCTTTAGTCAGCTGCACCTTCTGTTTTGCAGCGAGATCTCTCACTGAACCTGAATCTCACTGCCTGCCTGGCCAGCAAGTTCTAGGGTTCCCCCTGTCTCTGTGTGAGCGTTCTGTGTTTTCTACCCATGTGCATTTATTTCCCTTGACTTAGAGCACTTCCTGTGATGCCCTGGCAATGCTTGGTAGCAGTGGCAAATGAAGTTACTTTTCCTGATAAGAAAAAGTTCGCCCTCTCTCCAATAAGCATCATGTTAGCTGTAGTGTTAAGGAGTCAATCTGTTTTGTAGATATACCTTTGTTAGGTAGAAGAGGTGTGCTTTTATTTTATTTTGTTTTGTTAATATTTACATGTTTTCATAATTTATTTTTTATTCACATTTCATCCCACTCTAAGCCCCTCTCTCCTCTCCTCCCAGTCCCACCCTTGCAACACTCTCCCCACTAATCCCTCCCCTTCTGCTCAGAGAATGGGAAGCCCCCCCTTGGGTACCACCCCATTCTGGGACATCTAGTCCCAGCAGGACTAAGCATTTTCTCTCCCAGTGATACCCAACAGGCAGTTCAGGAAAGGAACGGGGATCCAATGGCAGGCAATGGAGTCAGAGATAGGCCCTGCCTCAAATGTTGGGGGACCCATATGAAGACCAACCAGCACATCAGCTACAAATGTATAGGGGGGCCTAGGTCCATCTTCTGCATGCTCCTCCATTGGTGGCTCGGTCTTTTGAGCCCCCGTGAGACAAGTTTAGTTGACTCTGTAGGTCTTGTGTTGCTCCTGGCTCCTCCAGTTCCCTCAATCCTATCTCCCGACTCCCACTCATCCATAAGACATCCCAAGCTCTGCCTGATGCTTGGCTATGGATCTCTGCATCTGTTTCCATTTGCTGCTGGATAAAGCCTCTTGGCACAGAGTTATGCTAGGTTCTATCTGCAGAGGATCACTAATAGTGTCAGGGGTTGGCTCTCTCCCATGGGATGGATCTTAAGTTATTATTTTGTGAGTTTTTATGAAAAGACATTGAATTTTATTCAAATACTCTTCAAATGTTGAGTTAACTACATATAGGTATTTTTCCCTTAGTCTTTGGAAATAGTGGTTTACCCCACTCGTGTGTGCTTTAGGTGATGTACATACAGCTTTTCTCAGCTCCTAGGGTCGACACAATGGGTGGGGTATGATTTTCTTTTGCTTTTTTATGTGATTTATGCAAGATTGGTGCAATGCCTTCCTTAAATATGATGAGCTCACCAGGGAAATAAATTAGACAAGGAATGTTTTTCACTCTCTGATTCTGACACCAGTCTAATTAGATATATATGCCAATAGTTTACTTCTTCTGGACCTGGTTTGGGGTTATATATATATATATATATATATATATATATATATATATATAGTTATCCAGTTCTTCGGAGAGAAAGAGATACAAGCAAATAAATCATGAAGATAATAACAAAATCAATAAAAAAGAAAACAGATGTACAAATCATTAGAAGATTAATAGACTTAACAAATCAGAAACAGAACATGTATTATGATTATATTAAGTAAAAGGATATTGCTCCAGATTTATACACATTAAAAGAGCATTAAGGATGTATGATGGATTATGCCAATAAATTTGACTTAATTTTACAGTTAAGTTTTGGTCTTGTTTCATTTTAAGTTAAAACTTATATAACATAGGTCCCAACTTCATTTAGTTGTGTGCAGTTACACAGCCTCTCCAGCATCTATTATTGAAGAAATACCTTTTCTGTGTTTAACTGCTTTGAGCTTTTAGTGAAATTCAATTGACCTTACTTGTGAGGGTATATTTCTAAGTTTCCTATGCCATTTTGTCTTTGTGTTGTATCACACTGTTCTGATTATAATAGTTTTAGTGAACTTATCATTGGAGAAGTCTGCATGTTGTAATTTGGGTATTTATTTTCAAAAGTATTTTTAATCTGTTCATGGTCCTTTTAAAATCTACATGAATAATTGTATGGATTTCTTCTTCTCTCTTTTTTTTCTTTCTGTTACTTTTAAAATTTTTATCTGGGGCAGTGCACTTTATTGATGGTATTCAAGAGAGAGGACCACCTAAGCCATTTTTCTTTCTGGTTGTCTAGGATAGAACCTGGGAGAAGAGATGCTCAGGGTTGGGGGCTGAGCAGGGATGGGGACTCCTCAGCAGCCAAGGGGTTCTCTCTTCCTCTCATGTCTTACTGGGATAGGAGGTCCAGGGCTTCTTAGCCCTTGCAGGCCACTAGGCCATGAGGCCCTCCACCCTGTTGCTGTAGCCATATTCATTGTCATACCAGGAAACGAACTTTACAAAGTTGTTATTGAAAACCCCAACACCAAAGGTGGAAGAGTGGGTTTCACTATGAAAGTCACAGGAGATAACCTGGTTCTCAGTGTAGTCCAGGATGTCCTTTAGAGGCCCCTTGGATGCCTGAATTACCATCTTCTTAGTGTCATTGTATTTGGCAGTTTTCTCCAGGTGGCATGTCAAATCCACAGAGGACACATTGGAGGTAGGAATATGGAAGGACATGCCAATGAGCTTCTCATTCAGCTCTGGGATGAACCTGTCTGCAGCTCTGGCAGCACCAGTGGATGCAGGGATGATGCTCTGGGCAGTGCTATGTCCACCATACCATATCTTCTCATGGGGGCCATCCACACTCTTCTGGGTGACAGTGATGGCATAGACTGTGGTCATGAGTCCTTCCATGATGCCAAAGTTGTCATGGATGGCCTTGGCCAGGGGGCCTAAGCAAGCATTGCTGACAATCTTGAGTGAGTTGTCATGCTTCTCTTGGTTTACAACAAACACTAACATGGTGTCATCTGGAGAAGGGAAAGAGATAATGACATTTTTGAATCCAACTTTGAAGCTGGCTTCTTCCTTCTCCATGGAGATGAAGATATCAGTAGACTCTACAAAGTCACCCCACTTGATGCTGGCAGGATCTTTGTCCTGGGAAATGGAGATGGCATTCCCATTGGTGATGTTTCCTGTTCTCAGCCTTGACTGTGCTATGGAACTTGCCATGGGTAGAGTCATACTTGAACACGTAGAACCCAGAGTTGAGGTTAGTACAAGGATCACTGAAAGCAACAATATATACTTTGTTGTAATTGAAGGCATCCCTAATAATCAGGAGCCTAATATGGGAAAAAATCATGCACTCTGAAGACAAAGCTGGCTTACAAAATAAGATGAGGCTTTTCTGGAACCAGGAGGAGCATAGAGTAACATTATAGACTTTTCTTTTCTATTTTTTTGAGGAGGGGTGATGAATAGACTTTTCTATTTAGGTAAAAATGCCATTGAGATTTTGGTAGACATCACTGAAATTGTAGATCACCCTATGGAGTTTTATTTTCTCAATAATGTTTTTCAATCCATCACCACAGACAGTATTTTTATTGATTTTCATCAACAAGGGAGTTTCTTTAAGAAAATTTTTTTGTAGTTCTCATTATATATGACTTGGGATAAACTTCTACTCAAATATTAACACACATTCTTTTTGATGCTATTTGAAGTGGAATTATCTTCATTTCTCTTTTGATGTTGCTCATTGATGATATAGAAATTTATGGGAGTTTTTTTCCATGTTGATTTTTGCATCTTGTAAATTTGAGAGATTTGATTTTCAGCTCCAGCAGGCGCATGTGTGGATTCCATAGGGTTGTATACACGTATGTGAACTGAAATAACTAGGACTAGAAAGCAGTTTTCTCCACATTTCAAAGGCTGTGCATGAAGAACTCACAGTAAGCAGCATGGCTGATGGGAAAGGCTGAAAGCCTTTTCCTGAAGCCTGGGAACTAGATCAGGACTACCTATCCCCACTTTTACTGCCTCTGCAGAGTACTAGCACCTCTATGGTGAGCAACTGGGCAGGAAAAATGAAAATGTCATTCAACTGGTAAAGGAAAATACACTTGGATTTAAACTGGTCATCTTGTGGACTTTCTTAGTTCCTCCTTCATGTTGTGCTCTTCTGTTGATTCTTTGGCTCTGTGTTGAGTTGATCATGCTTTTAACATTTTATGTTACCCACGAGATCCTTTGTCCTATGGGTAGATGAAAAGCTGTCACCCAACAGAGGGGATTATGGATGCCTTCTTATGAGCTATCTAGCCGCCAGGAACCATAGTACTGGGTTGCATCTCTTCTAATCTCTGGGATGATTATCCAGCTTGGTAGAGGTTTTAGGAATGGCCTGGTCTCATTTACTGTACTCAGTCAGAGGCGGAAGTGAAAGCTTTGAATGGATATTTTTGACGCCTTGTTCTATATTTTAAGCAGTTCATTTATTCTATATTAATTCATCTATTTCCAAGGTACAAAGTACAGATTACAGGGGTGACACACAGTAGGGATGTGAACAGCATGGTTTTGGAATTTTGGAGGTAAAGGGAGTGTTACTGCATAGTCATTGATTCTGACCTCCAGTTCTGAATTAGGAAACAAGTCTGGAGAGAGTAAGTGACGTACCCAAGGTTACATAGGTTGTTGGTGATTTAAAACACCTTCTCCGAGAGGCAATAAATACCATAAACCTGTACCATGGTGGTGACCTGAAGCTGCTGTATCTTTGCTCTCCATATGAAGAGTAAAGGGATTCAAATGCCAGGCAATTTATGAGTGTAAAGATTGCAAAAGGAATGCTTATCCTGGCTAAACTGCTTTCAGGTTCCTGAAATCCCGTTAGTCATGGCCCCTTTACATAAAGTATCCGCTGTGCTAATTATAAAAAATGTCAGGAATAGCCACGAAAATCTCTCTACGAGGCAGAACTATACATAAATGAAACTTCATAAAATGGATTTCTTGAATGAATTCTGGTTTCTACCTATCAACCATTCCCTCCGTACAATACACACTATTATTCTGATACCTTCTGAATCTCACACAATTAAAAACCCAGATCTTTTTATAAGTAGTTAGCTTGGTTTTACTCATCAGTGTTTAAATAAACACATTAAGTTTTATATTATAAAATAGTACATACATCTTCCTTTCCATTTTCTAAATTTCACTTTAGTGTTTATTTTATTAAACTTCCTGAAGAACATAATGTATCAATAGACTTTATATTTAAATATTATTTTATCAGTGTACTATGTATTACAAGACATGAGTTTCCTGCAACATGAAGCAAAAAAAGGAATGAAGTATATTAATTTAAGTAGATTTCTTTAAAAATTATTCCCATGGTGATATAGCTCAGTGGTAGGTCATTTCTCTAGTATAAACAAAGCCCTGACCTTCATTCCCAACACACACACACACACACACACACACACACACACACACACACACACACACACGAGAGAGAGAGAGAGAGAGAGAGAGAGAGAGAGAGAGAGAGAAATTGTGCACATATTAACTGTTCCTAAAATGAAAAATTTTCAAACCTAGAGACAATAAAAACAACTGCCATGGCTTTCAAATTCTCACTGTGTACAGGGAACAAGATGCTGTTTTAGAAACAAACAAACAAAAACCCAGCTAGTTAGGAAACACCGTGGAAAATATAAATCCTACCTAGAAAGCAAAGACTATCGGACTGACTTGATAGTGGGCGGGCATCTTATGGTGAAATACCCTCCTGAAAGACATTAGGAAAGAGCTAATCTCATAGATGAGGCAGCTCAGCATCACACCGACCATGTGATGAGCCCCACATCTAATTTTTAGTGTCAACAGGATTCTATATAAGATCACAGTGCAATTATCTTTTGGACATTGATATTATCCTGAGTTTAAAGACAAATTATTTTGCCATCAGTGAAACGAAAGGACAAACCTGCAAGAAAAAAAAATATTACATGGCATTTGATTAAACATTTTAAATTCTTGGGGATTGTTGTTCAATTACAAGGAAATTGTATACCCCAGTGTATACAAGGAAGTGACAAAAGCAAACATCTTATAATCTAAAATAGCAACTTAAGTGATAACATAATTTAAAAGATTTAAGTATTAAATTTGGTCAAGGTGAGAACAAGTACCTTGAAGCTGGCAAGATGTAAATTCTTTCATTTCTCTAGGCCAGCAGTGTACCTACCTCAGTGTGACAGTGTGACGACAGTAAACTCACTTCACCTACCCTCTCAACATAGGGAGCTTGTGTTTAGCAAATAACGAGAGATATCCAGAAGTATCCAATAACATAGTACTTATAACAGAGGCACTGGGCTAGGGGAGATGGCTCAACCAGTAAAGTGCTTGTCATGAGAGTATCTGGACCTGAGTTCAGATCCCAAGAACCCACATAAAGAGCCAGGTGCGGGTTGGGGGGGATCCCTGAGGTTTGCTGACAACCCAGACAAGTCTGTGAGTTCTGGGTTCAGTGATGCAGGATTCAAAGAAAGAAAAGAAACAACCGAAATGGTTAGGAGAGATTGGGATAGACAACCAACATTGATTTTTGGCTTGAACATATTTCTGTTCACATAGGTGTACACATACATGAGCACATCCTCATTCACATACATGAACCCCAACACAGAAAGCACACAGCAGACAAATATATAATGAAACTTGCAAAATATTTAAAAAGTAAGGATTGGTATATTTCTATGTGGCATATATTTATATGTTGGAATGCTAGACCATTTCAAAGAAATGGCATAGAACATGCTCCTTTTTGTCTGTCTGTATGCTATTTATCTGAGACGTGTCTCATGATCTAGCCCTGGCTGTTCCAGAACTTGCTATGTATACAGGCTGGCCTTGAACTCAGAGATACTCCTGGATCGTCCTCCTGTCTGTGCTGGGATTAAAGATGTGGGCTGTCACTCCTGTCTAGACAATGCTCCAAATAATGTTGTCTGTCCAATGTTCTTTCTAGTTGAAAATATAAACGACAATGTGCTAACAAAACTGAGAAACCTCTCAAGGTATTAGCTGGGCGGTCTCTAAGAGGTATGTTTATGGATTTATTTTCTCAAAGTTTCTTCAAGTACACATATTAACTTTCTAATTAGTTAAATTTTACTGAGAGAGGGCAAATGGGCAAAAACATAAATTCATATCCAAAGAATAAAATCATGGATGTATATGTATATGTATATGTATATGTATATGTATATGTATATGTATAGATATATACACACATATCTATACATATATACATATGCATATATATGTATAATTGAAACTATAGATAGTTACATTTTCAGAAAAATTTTATACAGACACAGCCATCTCATGTAATAATTCTGAAGTAGGACACGACATTGTCCTCTTAGACATTAGTTAGTGTCTGAGGACATTTTGGGTATCCTAAGTAGGGGACAAAGGAAGTCTCTATTGACACCTAGTGAGCTGAGGTCAGAGATGCTGCTAAGTGTCAGACTGCCAAGTTAAGGATTTGTACAGTCCCAGACGTAAGCAGTGCTTAGACAAGAAACATGATCAACAGAGAAGAGGAGGCAAGGCTTCTGTGAGCTGCAAGTCTCTCTTAAACCAGCCAAAGCTTTCTGACATGAACCAGTTACTACAACTCTGTCTTTGCATTGACTCGCCCCTAAAGTGCAGCATGCACTCTCCTTAAAGGGATGACGTGACAGACAGGAAGGAGGCTGTGAGACCAGGGGAGATGGCAGAGGTAGGATGATGGCTTCCAAGTAAGTTCCATTTGACATTAAGGAGTCATGGCTGACACTATGATCTTTCTTTGCTCTGAGGCAGACTCTGGAGGATTCAAGTGTTTCATAAGGAGTCTGAAGACTGTAATGCATTTTGTGTGCTAAAGAAAGAAGTACCGAAAGGGGGGCCTTTCCAGCAGCCCATTGTAATAGTCTTGAGAGGCTGTGATACATTTCAAGCCCAAAATGCCCTTCCCTTTTCACTATCAACTCTGAGTGTGTTCAACTCACAAGGAGAAGATCGCTCCTCCTTGGATATTCAGAAGTTTTCTTGTCCTGAGGTTCAGCAGTTCTCTGTGACACTAGCAGCACTTACTATGCTCAGCAGGAATTTTCTAGAATTTTAATAAAGTACTTTGTGCTTAAGCTATGTATAAGTCTAAGGCCAAAATATCACCATGTGATGATACTTCATGCATAGAACTTAACTATTACAACATGATACTTATGTCTTAACTCTCTACATCCAGTGGTTTTCCCAAACTTCACTTAAATCTATGCAAGTAAGAGAACCTGAATTTGAATCTCTGCATCTCATATAAATGCGGGTGGAGTCGGATGTGTCAGTAAACCCAGTGCTCATATAGCAAAATAAAAGGTAGAGACAGGAGGACCTCCAGAAGCACACACATGCCAGTTAGTGTGGCTTATGCAACAGTGAGTAGCAAAGAAATACTGTCTCACACAAGGTGGTGGGTTACCCTCTGATCTCCATGTATGTACTCTGACATGGTCTCTCTCCCTGTCTCTCTCTCTGTGTCTCTCTCTGTCTCTCTCCCCCCCCCTCTCTCTCTCTCTCACACACACACACACACACACACACACACACACACACACGCATATTCTATACCCACATATGTGCACACACACATCATACACATGTCCTCCAAAACATTTACTGCATGGTCATCAGTCTTCTGGTCAAGAAGTCAAGTAGATGTAGGTCAAGAGATGACACTGAGTTCTCCTGTCACTTGCATGACCAGATTCCACTCTTCAGTGACATCTCAAGAACCAAGTCACTTTTGCCCTCCTTTCCTCCAAGAACCTATTTTCCCTCTGACTAGTCAGATTTCTACTGGCTGCTCAGACGTCACCCATCACCCGGAGGTCATTCCTCTAACACGTTCCACACCCTCAGGGTTAGGTTAGGCGTCTGCTCTCTGTATAGCCCTGATACTTCCTGATTCCCATCAGCTCTGCAGCTCTGCACTGAGGTAGAGAAAAGGGCAGGATGGCATCATATATGTATTCTTCCACCTAGTACATCCAGTTCCTGGATCCGTGCCTACAACGTAATTGGTCCTGTCAAACACGGAGTTGAATGAAAGGAATTAGAAGACTGTAACCTTCCAAAGGGATGACAGAAAGCAGACTTTAGCCAATAAAAGGAGATGTAACAATACAGCTTTGTGCCATTCATAACAAAGGTGACCTGTAAGTGGGTGCTACAGGGCATGTGGGAGGTCAAATGGACCTTCAGGAGCCCCGCCTACGGCCAGGGAAAGGAAGAACACTGGCTGGAAAGCTCAGAAAAGGCAGCTTGGTCTCTGGGTTCCCTGAGACGTAGACCCTTCAGGCTCTGCCTTTGCCAGAGTGCATACCCTGAGATAATGGGTCCCGTGGCCAGAACAGCATGCCAAGCCTGGGTACCTATTTCATGGACCCATTTGCCACCACTTTGAGGACATTGATATAGTTTATAACACCATTAAAGAAGTACATTCTGGAGATCTCTTCAACAGTTTCTTTTGTTTTAATTATTTGTTTTATTTCATGAGCATTGCCATATATTTTTTTCTGTATGAGGGTGTTGGATCCCCTCAGAATTAGAGTTAGAGACGGTTGTGAGGTGCCATGTGGGTGCTAGGAATTGAACCCAGGTCGTCTGAAAGAGTAGCCAGTGTTCTTAACCATTGAGTCTTCTCTCCAGCCCTTCAAATAGTTTCTTGAAGTTAAAATTTGTGTAGGCATACCAAATGACCACTCTTGATCAGGAATAGAATGGGTAATCTCCTAGTGGGTCTATGTAGCAAGCTTTCTTTTCCATATCTAACGACTGGGCATAGCTCAGGAGTAGAGCGATTGTCCAGCATGTATTTAGCCCTGTACTTCATCTCCAACACTGAAAAAAAATAGTTTCCATATGCATATGTATGCACATGAGCTGGGATTTTTAGTGCTAGCTGTCATCAGGACCACAAAAAAGAACTACGCTGTGTTGCTTTGTGCCTCAGCTTTATCTTTTGGTGTTTGTTAGTTGTTTTGTTGTGGTTTTATTTGTAGTGGTTTTATTTTTGCTATGGTCTCTTGTAGCCCAGGCTGGCCTTGAACTCATACAGTTCAAGAATGACTTCAAACTCCTGATCCCAAGTGCAGACCTCAGAGAAATGCATTATCATATTTAGTTTATGTGGTCCTGGGGATTGAACCAAGGACCTTCTACATGCTAGGCATGCATTTACCAGCTAAACCACATCCTTAACAGTCCCACATTGCCTGATATCACATAGCACAGAGACAAGGGATCTTCTATCCCTGACTAATTTGACACATGCCTGCTCTTTTCATGGAGAAGCTTAACTTCTATACATACATTTTGAAAAAATGAAGACTGCTTTAAACATTTTTACATAATTATTTTTATTTAAAACATGTCACTGTTGACTTGACTATATATCTAAAAAGAAATGTTCTACTTCTGGCATGTGATTTTTTTTTTTGACTGTCAAAAGAGTAAAGAATTCCTGTTGAAAATGAAAGGATTCAATAATACAAAAGAATACGGATATTGAGAGGGCTAGAGAGATGGCCCAGTGGTTCAGAGCACTGGCTGCTGTTGCAGAGGATTTGGGTTCAGTTCTTAGCATCCACACGTTGGCTAATGTTGCTTGTATGTATAGTTCCAGGGGATCTGACACTTTCTTCTGGGCTCTGTTGGGTATCACACACACGTGGTGCACATATACTCATGTAGGAATATACACACATATAAAACTAATAAACAGATTTAAAATAATTCTAAGTGTATGGTAGGCTGACAAATTTAAAAATTAAAATTGGTATGTAAATGATTTAATTTAAAACCTAAACTGCAAAATATACTATAGTATTGAATGAAAGAATGGAGTATCATTTTTTTTGTACCTTAAAATATTGTTTTGATGGGGATGTCCCTGGGCTATGTAGCTGTTGGGGAGCATATGAGTGTCCAGGAATTAGGATCCAATTATACTGATGGTCTCATGGAAGCCAAAGATCTCGAACCAGACCAATGACTCATTGCAATGAACATTTGCAGGTGAAGCTGTGTGGACAAAGGGATATACTGTGGGACACACTGTGACATACCATAGCTTGTGTGTGTGTGTGTGTGTGTTATTTTCAAGGGGGAGGTTCCAAGGGTGAAGAGTGCATATGAGGGGAACAGGGAGACGAGTGAGACTGAGGTGCATGATGGGAAACTCACAAAAAAATCAATACAAGTTAAAAAATATATTGTTTTGACTTGTCAATAGTGTATTTGAGCACTTTAATAAGCTAAGGGCCTTCACGCTGTTTGTTACAGTCTTATCAGAGGCTTTTTGATTGTTTTGGGAGAGATCTGAAGTCCATCATAAGCAACATTTCAATGATAGAGTCCTTCTTGTGTCCCCACACAGTGTACCCTTCTTCTAGCTCCACTTGCTATTTTTATAACATTAAAGGCATGACAGCACTACAAAACACACACATACAGTGATATGTGTGTGCATCTGGAGGAGTACAGCATCACAAATTCATACATATAGTGATATGTGTGCATATCCGGAGGAGTTGAAGTGATCAACTCACTTCTGCTGTTAAGTGTTAAAGTGAAGCCTTCGTCTCCTGAGTGTTCATTTGAATTCTGACTGTTTGTTAGCTCTCTAGCTAGGTCAAGGGCTTCCACCCCTCAGTCTATAAAGGGAGGGATATGTCAGTGTTTGGAGAGGAGGTAATACTGTGGGGTTTGGGAACATACAGTCTTTGTTGTTATGACTTTTACTCACTGAGGTGGCCTGGACTCGGTCTTTCAAAAAAAGGTGTGTTGATGCAATAACTCACCTCCAGCGCCTCAGGGAATGACTTATTTGAAGACAGAATCACATACATGTAATTAGTTCAGATGAGGGCATAGTAGGACAGGGTGGACCCCACATCTATATAATTGTATGCTTGTAAGATGGAAAATGATGGGGAGATAGGACACAGGGAGAGTGTGATCCTATGACAGTGGCAGAAATGAGTGATACAGCCACAAGCCTGCAGATTTCCAGCCCTGACTAGGACCTGTGAAAGGCAATAAAGATTTCTGTGGGTTTTGGGAAATGCAGAGTGCTTCTGAGCTCCTGATTCTACTAGACTTTCCAACTTCTAGAATTCAGAGAGAACGATTGATGCTTTACATCAGATAGTTTGTAGTCCTTTGTTTTGAAACCAGGAAACCAAACATGCAGATTTCCTTCTTTCTTTCTCCTGTTCTTCACTGCTCAGTACCAGTGTGGTTAAGACGGCCTTTACTCTCCCCCATCTGTTTCATACTGGGTTTATGTTATCTTATGTAACTCCATTTTTTAATATGTTTAAAATCATTGGTTTATCCCCCAGAGCCACAAACACTGTGTGTGTTTAAAATTCACTGAACAAGCCAACAAACAAAAAAGAGGAAAACAAACAAACAAACATCCAGAAACCTACAAACTGGTCTTGAGAGGCGGCAAAGATAATTGTGTTCCCCTTGAGTGTCTGAGAAAAGAGCAGACAAGCAAATAACGGGAAGGTAAACAGAAGTTGGCCACGAAAACCATTATTTAGACAAGGGCTGAAATGAAGCCTTTCCTTGCCTGAGTCTAGCAAGCCTGTGTTTAAGTAGGGGATTTTTATATCTCTTTCCACAGTCTCGATATAGGCACAAGGCTACAGCTTATTTGCTTTCCATGACAATTCCCACACTGCCCACTTGCTCTCCTTTGAACCATTTGGGCTCTCTACCTTAACCAAAACCTTAAGTTAGCTTTTTTCTGTCTTCTCTGGAAAAAGAAATCCCAACAAATCACCAAGACATGCAAGGAGGAAAAGCAACTGTCCAAGCAAATGCCTCGCATCCCTCAGACCCTACGTTGTCTTTGCTCTTCCAGTGTGTTCTTAAGTTCTGTTTCTTTGATATCTCCTTATACCACTAGAGAATTTTTAAAAGCTGGAAAGACAGATAATATAAATCTAAAATAATTAAACACATACACACACACTCACACACACTAATAAGTGTCATATTTGGAAAACGCTGCTATTTGATCCTTTTTAAATTAGAATTTGTTGCACACAGTCTTTGATTCATTTCTTTCCTTTCTGTGCATGTCTCTTCATCCTCTGCCTCCTCGATCTTCTGATCTTCTATTTTCCTGATACTGATGGGGAGAAGAAAGAGAGGTAGAACAAGTGCATATGTCCAGCCCTGCCTTGTAATAGAAGCAAGCACCATTGTGTTCTGAATCTTAGCAAAACATGCCACAACCCTTAATATAAATATTTGTAAGGGATTGCCTATGATCATTCGTGGTTGGGTAAAATTGCCTTATGGCACAGTTAGATCGTATTTTGTTTATTTAGATTTTACAATGTTAGGGACAGGACCCATAGCCTTTCTCATGCTTGACAAATGTATGACCATTGAGCATGACTATCCTCACCATTGTAATGGATGTTTATTGTTCTTTCCTTAAATATCAAGTATGGGTAGTTCAGAAAGCTGGCTCAGTGGGAAACGTTGCTTGTGGACAAGGTTAAAGGTCTGAGTTTGGTTCTCAGGCCCCACTTGGTAGAAGGAGAGAACCAATTGCTACAAGGTGTCCTCTGACCTCCACTTGTTTGCCACTACCCCTCCAAAACTATAAAAGTAATACATAAATATAAAATAAATAAATAAAAATTTTAATAGTAAACTATGTGGGTCAATACAATAATTAAATAATTCGAAGAGCCCTGTTTTAACATCTTAACATGGAACACAGACATGACACATATCTTTGCCTTCATTTCTGGAACCACTCTACTTTTGAAAAATATTAATTTGCTTAGTAAACCATTGTTGGTCAACTTCTGATTGTTAGGCATTGCTTTGAGGACTTTCCTAGTATTTACGTATTTACGCATCCTCTGTGACTTAGGCATTATCAGAATTAGTCCTGGCTTAACAAAAGGAGGAAGGCTAAAACAGCTAAGTATAAGGTCATCACAGCCAGTTTGCCTTTGTGGTCAGTGTTTAAACCACTGAGCTATTACTACGTCTCACAAGTGACATTTTTGCTAATAATATTTTTACATGCACTTTCTCAGGTTAAACATCATGATTAAATTAAAACACAAGTCTGCTTTCTCAAGTAAACTTTTGTCCAACAATCATATCTTGTATGAAAATTCTCCAGAAACATTTTTTCCTACAAAACAAATGATGTATCATTTCAAACACTGCCACTGAAATAGGTACAACATGTAAACATATACAATCCCCTCTTGAGAAAAAAAAATGATTTTGATAACCATGCACCTAAGATGCTTTTTAACTATAAAAGAATTGTAACCTCATATTCAAAATTTATGTTCAAAACTGTATGCTTTGAATCAAATAAAATGTCATATTAAGTGCTGGCTCATTGGCCTCCAGCATAGGAGAGGGAAGAGAAAAGGAGGAGGAGAGGACCAGAAGGGAGAAAAGGAAGAGGAAGAGGAGGAAGAGGAGGAAGAGGAAGAGGAAAAGGGGATGCCAGGTCCTTTAGTTCATGAAAGGTGACTCTACCCCTATCTTTGAGGCTCTCCTTCCCCTCCCAGGTTGTTTCCAAGGGACCAAGCAGGAACCATGAAAACTGTTATGTAGTAATAGGGAGAGTCATGGCAAACCGACCCACCAGCCCCAAAGTGACTTGGTGAGTATGGGTAGTGTCCTTACGTATCAACAGTGCCTGTTGTGACACACCAACTGAATTCCCAGTTGTATATGCAAGGTAGTTTTGCCTGGTTTGTGGTGTAACTTCTGACACTAGCACCTGTAGCCAGAGGACCAACTGAGGATGGATGTTCCATCCAATCGCATCTCTGCATGAAACATTTCCTAGGGAGACTCACTGGCTCACCTCTTACAGCTTTCCTGTATTTTCTTTACAGTGATTAACACAGATGAGTCCCTTCTAGTCTTGGAGAAGTCGGCGCTGTGAGAACAGGCCTAGCTTCTTTGATTTCTTGCTATTTTAATGACTGCCAAGTTTTCTGAGTTAATGAAGATCTGTTTGGGGGCTAATATAATCTTTAAAAATAAAACGGAGAGATGTTATACATGCTGCAGCAGGACTAGCCTTGTTCATTCTGACCCAAATTAAGACAGAAATGGGCAGAGAGTCACTCCTGCCTGCTGTTCCCCCTCCTAGGATGTGCATCCAATAACCACAAACTTTATCTCCACTCCCAGAGGACTGTGGGAGTGAGATGACTCAACACATCTCAGGGAACAAGCTGTTTCTTTTAGTTGCGCCAACACCTCAGGAGCAACTAACAATACACTCCAGTGGCAGAAGTGAGGCCATGAACAGATGACCTCATGCCCACCGTGATTTTTTTCTCCAGGGCTTTCTGGGAAGGTTCAAGAAGCAGATTAACCTGAATGGTTGTACAGTCCTCTCCAGAAAGCTCAGTCTCTTTTACCCTCTTTGTTGTTTTCATGAATGGAATCCCTAACAGATGCGCAACAAGTGTGGAATGGTGTTGACTCCAAAATGTGAAAGCCTTCACCGGCAGATGTTCCAACCACAGCCACCCTGCTGTGAGCACTGAGACATATCTTCTGGGAATTTGCACGTGTGGTGTTTGTATGTGGTTTGTGTAGGCATGCTAGCCTTTGCTAGAGTATGTGAAGGAAGACATGCAGCCATTTCTTTATGTGATTGCTGGGGATCTGAACTTACATGGCAGGTACTTTACCAGCTGGGCCATCTCCCCAGCCTCTATGTGTTTTGAAGGAGTTTCTATTTGACAACAAGCAGCAGTGTGGCCAGCTTATGCAGCAGGCTGGCTCTCCAGGATTCTAGCCAGTGAAAGATTACCCTCTCTGGTTGGCAGTTACCCACTAGGAACCTGCTTGTTCCAGCTTCAGCAGTAGACATGGGCTGAGTTGATAAGTTGAACTGGTCTAGAGCTGAGACAATTTCCACTTGCAGAAAGGTTCAACTATATATAGCCCTAGTACCAGATGCCAGGCTATCCTATTCTGAGGAAATTGCCCATTGGATCATGTGTGACTGAAAAGTAGAGACGATAATTTCTGAGCCCTGAAAGGGCTGGCGTCCAGCATTATGGATGATCTATGGAGTGGGAAGACCCTCCCAGTAGTTTCCGGTATCCTGATTGGCAGGGAGAGGAGATCTGCATCCTGGGATGTCTGCTATAGATGGTCCGAATTTGCTTACATATGGGCTCTTATAAAGCATTATCGGTAAAAATATAGAGATTTGTTTTTCAGTCCACAGTAGCTCTTCAATCAGGGAAAAAAAATTCCTAGTAACTTCCATCAGTAATGACACCCCAGTTCACAGGACACTACTGCACATACCAGTAACCTCTAGACTGACTCAACAGAATACAGACATGGAGGTAAGATCAACAGGTGGAAGCTAAACTTCTAGGACCTGGACAGGGAAGGAAAGACAGAATTTGGAAGGAGTAGTAAGTCATAATAAAGTCCCTGTAGAGACACTTTGCTAATGTTAAGGGGGAGGTTGAAGGATAGAGGACCTTTCAAAGTTTCTCATGTTGGGTGATGAGTGAGGCTGTAAACCTCTGTACCAATTGATCAATTATTATGGTCTATATGGGTCAGAGGCCATCAAAACAAAAATATCCAGAGGTGAGTCTACTGATACTGGAACTGTAGAAGTATATATGGTGGGAAGTCACATGACAATAGAATGGAATGTGGGGTTGATGAGCTGAGCAGAACACATACCCATGCTTTCAAACTAGGTCAGTGGGGCAGGATCAGGAAACAGATCACTGGATGTAGTCATACAAATCCAAAGTTCCTTCTGGGATGGAAATGGCTGCTGAGATCATACACATCATGGACTATGTTTGAGCTACCAAATTTGCATTAACTTAGTCCATTCTCATCAGAACTGAATATAGTCATATGTACTACTGGTTCTTTCTTTTTATTGGTGGGGAAACTGGGACAGGGCTAGTGGAGTAGGTAGAGAGGTAACTAGATGTAAGTCTGGGTCCTTGGTGTGTGCACTTGATCACAGGACTGTCTCATCCTGCCTCTCTAGATATGGTTTTCCCCCATTTGGTCCTGAATTATCTTCAGTGTCACATATAAGTGGATTTCACTGGAACTAGAGAGGGTCAGCAGTACACACAGTGACACTAGAGCACATCTGGAGTAGGACTAAGAATGGGAAGCAGAAGGATCTCACAGTCATAGAAGAGATGGGGATAAGGATGAAGGTATTCATTGTGTAAAAGACAAAGGATATGTTGCCCAGTGAGAGGGGCTGAGGGTAGGTCTTCTTGTCTTCCAGCAACCCTGGGATGGACCTTTCTTGACTTACATAGCCATCACTTCCATCCATAAAATTGCTCTTCAGCAGTTCCAGAGTTGGCCATCCAAGGTCTGAATGCACAACCTGAGGTTCCATCTCATATTGTATAAAATGGGGGAGGATTGAAAAACAGTGCATGCACAATGTCTATCATTGTGTCCAGGGTCACCAAGATCCAAATAAATGTCTGCTTCTTCCCTCCTGTAACTCCAGTACCCTTCCTATTCTTCCCTTATTGTGTAGAGATATACAATCACTGTTTGCTCGTTGGGTAAATCAAGTCTAGACTTACACTAGTGTGCATAGTCAATGAATACAGTTTCCCTATTGACTCACATGATTGTACATAGTTGTTGGATACAGTTTCACTATTATGGAAACGGCTCTCGGTGTCCCTCAAACCTCTTCCATTCTGGAAGGCCACCTAGGTGCTGACAGACACTAGTGCCTGCATGGGCTCTCAGAGCACTAACACCATGAGACACCCATAATGACAGTACAGAGAGCAAGCCAGCGGAGTGAAAGATACCCTTAGATATGGTTGGCCGTGAAGTAATATCAAGAAGTAGAGCACTCAATCAGTATAGATAAAGGGGCCATCTGTGGGGATATTGTCTGCTGCATGCAGCTGTGCACAGAGGATCACAAGACCTGCCTGTGATGTCCAGAAGTGTTCCTATACTTTCTGTTGTCCTAAAGAAAAATCCCTCCATCTCCTTTCAGCTTTAGGTTCCATTGATAACTTTCACTACTGTGGGGAAGGTACTGTGTAGTAGGTATTGTTTGTTTTTGATCATAGCCCCAAACAGTAGATACCATTATTCCTCCAGTGTGACACATTGGAAGACTGACTTGAAGGATGTTGGGATGGCAGTCAGGATCATTTTATTCCAGAGTTTCTATGTGTTGGGCTTCGTTGTCTCATGTAAGGCTAGGATGATGAGGAAAATCTCATGAAACGAGCGAAGGAGATCTGTTATGGAAGCTTTGGTCCTGTGCTTTCATACTTTTTAGAAAGTGGGAAAAATACTGTAATATACAAGACAAAACACAGATCAACTCCCAAATGCCTCTCCCCAAAAGCATAGCCTCCATGCATTTCAGCTTCTTAGATGAAGTGACCTAATATATCCTTAATATTGTCTTGAAAATTATGACTGGGGGATTCATTACAAGCAGATATTGCTCATCTCAACCTGGCAAACACCCAGAACAGTTTTATATATTCTCACAAGGCCACAAACTAATGGAGCCGGCCCTTCAACCACCCAGGAGAACACGAAAGCTTCAAGACTGAGTACCACACCCGTGCACACCTGCATGTCATCAGTGAAGTCATTAAGTGAGCAGCCTGCCATCACGTCTGCTCATTGTCAGCACGGAAGAAGAACTGACAGTGTTGAGACAGGCTGTCTTGAGAGGCAGAGAGGCAGCGTCAGAAGCCAAAGCATCCATCCCAGCGGAGCCCTAGTCCTTGAGGGGCCGCAGAAAAACCAGTTGTACAGAGTGTCCACGCTGCCTGCTCACACATACAAACGGTGGACGCATGGGAAACAGACCAAGTGGCAGGTGGTGACATTAGTGAAGAAATGGCTGCCTTGCTGAGGGAAGATTGGAATGTGGATGGGCTCAGGTTTCATTTGTAGAGATAAGATTTGATTCTTACACTGGGCAGTGGCCTTTAATCCCAGCACTTGGGAGCAGAGGCAGACAGATTTCTGAGTTCGAGGCCAGCCTGGTCTACAGAGTGAGTTCCAGGACAGCCAGGGCTACACAGAGAAACCCTGTCTCGAAAAACAACAACAGCAAAAACAAACAAACAAAAAATTGATTCTCACTAGTTACCTATACACACCCCACAGGAATCACAAGCCAGCCATGTTAGGACCACATAGGGACAACAAGCAATTCAACTCTCAATGAGGACAAATTAAGAACTCAG
This sequence comes from Mus minutoides, assembly GCA_902729485.2. Lineage (NCBI taxonomy): Eukaryota > Metazoa > Chordata > Mammalia > Rodentia > Muridae > Mus > Mus minutoides. The sequence goes on along the minus strand of LR749562.1, from coordinate 2,638,893 downwards.
AGAAAATAAATAAGTAATTTCAATGGGCAAGTCATGAGAAGAAAAAACTCTCTGTGTGTTTGTGAGTGTGTGTCTGTGTATGTGTATATGTTTGTGTGTATGTGTATATGTTTGTGTGTATGTATGTGTGTGTGTGTGTATGTATGTGAGTGTGTGTGACTGCCCAAATGCCTATGTATATGTATACTCACCTATGTGAGTGTGCCTGTATTTGTGTATATGTGTGAGTGCATTGTCATGATTTCAGTGAAAATGGTCTCCAAAGGTTCCAGTTGGTGGAACTGTTTGGAAAGAATTAGGAGGTGTGGCCTTGTTGGAGGAGGTGTGACCTTGTTGGAGGAGGTGTGTCACTGGGGGTAGGATTTATAGTTTCAAAAGTCCATGTCATTCCCAGTTAGCTCTCTCTTTGCCTTATTCTTTTGGAAAAAAAAATTAACTATCAAATACAGCTCCAACTCCATGCCTGCCTGCTTGCTGCCCTGCCCACTATGAGGGCCAAGGACTGTAGCCCTCTAGTACCATGATGTCCCAGTTAAATGATTTTCTTTTATAAATTGTCTTCATCATGGTGTTTTGCCAAAGCATTAGAATCATGCTAAGATATGCAAGCACACCTATGTGTATAAAATGTGCATGTGTGGTGTATGGATGTATGTGCGTGTGCGTGTGCGTGTGTGTGTGTGTGTGTGTACAGGAAAGAATGATCTGTCTGCTCCTCAAATGTATTCTACACTAGGTCTGCATCTCAGCTGCTCAGAGGATCCCATATTTCAGCCTTTCAAGTCTTGTGGGAAATTGGCATCTATCCCATCGTTAAGTTATATTCTCGAAGTAGTGAGGACATTTTTTAAACATAATAACATGATCACATAGATGTGCAGTCCGTGGGAGAAAGGCCTGCATCAGTATGACCTGAGGTGATAGAATTGGAGGTTGGTCATGGATCTCCAGCTGTGGTGGGGAGTTGGCCATGACGTGGAGTGAGTGGGACAATAATCTTTGAGGGGTGTTGGATGAGCCAGACTGATAACAAAACAGGTGGGAATGTTACAAAGAATGTTAATAAGAAGCAAGATTGAAGATCCTCAGCAGTTAACCCTGTGGGAAGGAAATAATTTAAATCATGAACAAAAATAGTGGACAGAAGATATGGTTTCATTTATCCAATTAATGAAGACAGAACATGCCCTGGTACCAACCTGGAAGCTTCCTAATCCCACCAGGATTTGTGGTTTTGGTTGAGTTTAAATCTGATTTTGGTGTTTATGCAAATGCCTGGGTGACAGTGTCCCATTTTTAGTCAGTTGCTGACTTCTGTCACTTAACTCCCCAGCACTAGCATTCATTCTGTAGATCATGATCTTTCAGGGAGCAGGGATCAATTATGTCACTACAATCTCCTTGGTGTCTAGACCTGGCCAAGCATAAGAGTACAATGGCATCTGGTATGGGGTAGGTAACATCATGGCTGCCTATTTCCTTACCTTCTCTTCTCCCTTTCTTCTCTCTTTTCTCTTCTCTCCCATCTTCCACCTTCTCCCCTCTTCTCCTTTGTTCTGTTCTTTTTCATGGTTTACTTAGTTTTATGCAATCTTTCTTCCCTTCCCTGCCAACCCTGCCTGACTTCTGCTCATTTGGAAGCTTCTGCAGGCTTCGCTATGTATCGCTGATATCACTCGGGCCAGAGTATAGTATTGGATCGGAATTGCTTCATGTAGATGTATGCCTGTCTTTGAAGCCCCAAACTTGTCCTTTCTGTACTACTGACTATCTGAGACAGGCCTATGGAAGGACGAGGGGGAAGCCATTCCAGATGGTAGAACCCCTTCCCCACTAGGGAGTGGAAGAAAACATGGGCAGATTGGACAGCTGGGCTGCTAAATGAAGAATGCCTAACAAACACACACAGTGTATCTATGTGTAGATGTCTGTTTCCTGAAGAGAGAAACACATTTCCACCTCAGATTCAACCTAGAAGACTTATGTGTGTATGACCAGCACATTGATATATACATGCTTGTGTGTTTGTGTTTGCCTAGAGTGTTACTTCTGAGGAGGATTTTTGTTGTTGTTGCTGCTGCTGCTGCTGTTGTTTTATCTTGTTTTGTTTTGTTTTGTTTTGTTTTGTTTTGTTTAGTGTAGTTTTGTTTTGTTTTGTTGGTACAGTCTCTCACTGGGAATTGACCAGACAGATGAGGTTGGCTGAGTAGAGCCTGCGGGATGCACTTGTCCCCCTTCCTCTCCTATTGCTGGGTTTGCAGATGCGTATTGCAGCACCAAGCTTTGATGTGGGTACTAGAGATCTGAACTCAATTCTTCATGTTTACATGGCAAGCATTTTAACCACAGTCTTCTGCCCAGCACCCTCTTTCCTTTCAGAGAAAAGGTCTCACTGTGTCGATAAAGACCAGTTTTGAGTTCAGTCTCTTTGTGTCTCTGCTCTTGGAGTGCTGGGGCTATGGGTATTCACAACTAAACTTGACATCTTCCCCTTCCCCTTCCTTTCCCCCCTCCCCCTCCCCTTTCCCTCCCTTTCCCCCTCCCCCCTTCCCCTTTCCCTTCCCCTTCCCCTTCTCTTCCTTCTTTACCTCTTCCTCCTCTTCCTCGTCCTGCTTCTCTTCTTCCTCCTTCTCCTTATTCTTTAAACTATTTGTAGTTAACTCAGTTTGAACTAGGAACCACTGCTCAAAGTTTTGAGTTGTTTTGTTTTGTTTTGTTTTGTTTTTCCCTGGTATGTGTTCAGACCTTTGCTATAAAAGTTGATATTTCCACAAAGCACTGCACTGAGACACGTTTCTATCGTGGGTTTTAGCAAGCACCAGCCTTTTGAAATGTTGGAGAAAAGTAATACAGTCTTCAGCTTTGGTCTAGGAAAGCTAGCTCTGCTCCTTCATTCTGCATAGCCTCCAAAAAGTCCTGCAGAACAGATGCCGGCTAGTTGAGTACTGTCTGCTCCATGATGCCTGTAGCTTTTAGATAGGTTTAAGGAGAAATTAAGTGGAAAGTACAGAAAGGGCTCATATGTGCAGAGTCTTCAGGTGCCAACATTCGCCACCAGTGGGCACATTTCTTGCCATCAGTGCATCCTTATCTGCTGAGTCTTAGTTAACTTAGGGTCCATTGCTGGTATTACACAATCATCAGTGAGTTTGAGCAAATTTATCTTGACACATAGCCACCACTGCTAGGATAATATTCAATACTTCTGGTGCCTTAGAAATCCTCTCTAAGTCAAAGCCAAGGCTGGTGGCATAATTCCAGCACTGGAAGATTTTTTTTTTTTAAGCTAGCCTTGCCTACTGTAGGATGAGTTTGAGGCCAGTGAGACTGTCTCAAAAATTAAGATGGCTCTGTCACTTCTGCTGTGATATTGTGCTGTCTAGCTATGATAGGGAAGATACATGCATGGATTCTAAATATCACAGCTGCAACAAATATATGATTTCAACAAGAGTTGACATCCCAGTTTAGGTGGGGGAAATTCTTGGAGCACCACCTATGACTGAAGAGTTACTAGCAATCAACAATTGATGGAAGAATTAGTCTTTCCCAGGGATGAGACCCCTGGTTGGTTATCAAAGACAGAGTGGTCAGTCATAGAAACATGTCTATTCAGGCATCACTGAAAGGGCTCAGCAGGTGTGTGTGTGTGTGTGTGTGTGTGTGTGTGTGTGTGTGTGTGTGTGTGTCTAACAATAACAACTAAAGAATAATTTAATGTAACTGCTTTTCTCTGATGAAAGAAGACTTCAAAGAGGCATCATTTAACAGTATGCTTACATATCTGGTTAGTATGGAGAGTTCATGTTCCATTCTCGTCTCTACGGGGGTTTCAACCTAAACAGGCTAACTTGAATCACAACAGCCTCTCCACAGGAATCTAGTGATCTGGCTTTCCATATCCTCGCTCTTCTTTGTCTACCTTTGGACTTTATTCGTCACATTTTCCCTAGTGGCATGGTTCTTCACACGTGTGTCCTTATCTCTCATTTTATTTCTCCATTCTTTGGCTCCATCCAGTGTTTCGAAGTGCATTCTGGGAACTCTTCAGCGCAGTGTTAATTATTTTGGAGGAGGGAAATAGCCGTCTTAATCCTGTATGTGATATGTACATGATGACCAGAATGTTCCTTCCCAAACCAAACCCATCTTGAAAACTGACATTTACTTACCGAAGTAGTACGATAGAGGCAGTGGCTAAGTTATGAAGCAGTGATGTTACCCTGGGAATAGGAGTTACTAAGAAATAGGGCTTTCTCTAAGTCTAGCCCCTCTTTTCATCTCTCTGTCTTTTAAGTTCTCACTTATCTTTCTGACATGCTATGATAGAGCAAATAGGCCTTCATCCAATGTTAGTGTCATGTTCTTGGACATCCCCAGCTTCCAGAACTATAAAAATAAATCAAATTCTACTGTTTTGAATTTACAGTCTATGAAGTTCTATTGTGAAAAACAAAACAAAACAAAAACAAGACAAAAATAAAAAACAACAAAAACAAAAAATGAGCAGAATATCTTCCTGTACTAAGAACACAAGCCAGGAGGAGTGACAATTCTATGTAGGTAACAGTTTGACTTAGCCATGTTCAATGAGTTATCTCGGTGTTATTTCCAGTAATAGGACCTTGTTATCAGTTTGTGGACAGCCACCTATCACCTTTGCAACTATCTGGGTTGTTTGGAAGTTCCAATCTGGGACTGCTTTGCCTAATGACTTGAGTATATGTATCCCATCCCCTATACTGAAGCTCCATTTGGTGCTGAAATATGTCCAATTGGGACACTGTCTCCTCAATTGTTTGGCAATTTCATTTAGATTGATTTCACATATGTTTAAATTTTAGGAAGCTTCTACTGTATTACATTTCCATAGGACTGCTCAAATGTCCCTTAATTTTATCTGTTCTTTCTTTCCCTGTTGTACTCCCCTTCCCAGGCATGGTGCTGTGAAGAGGAGCTGAGAGTGCTTTGCCTGCTTGTGCTAACTTTGCCAACACATCTATTGGAGCCTACTTCTTCACCATCCCAGCTTATATGGTATAGGCCAGCATCATAGTACTGAGAAACTACTAGATTCACAGCTGACCATTGTTGGGTTAGCTGGAATGCAGCCTATAATTCATTCCAATAAATTCCCTATATATATTCATTCCATATGTTCTTTGACTCTAGAGGTCCTAAATACAGATCCCGCAGGACTGGAGTCCCCTCACTATTGGGACTGGAGTTGAGAACAGATGCCTGTGAGTGGCAGAGGTGCCTTTGGGCTTCATTTTCCTTCCTACTTGGTACAGTGGACCTGCCCTGCTGATTGCTTGGAACCTGAATGGGGTCAAGAACTCCATGCTTTCTACATGTTATAAAGGTATACTGGTCAAAATGGTAACAGAAGGCATCTTGTTCAACAGTGTAATTAGTCAATTCAAAGACATTTAGATGTGTTGACCTGTGGCCCTCCCTCTAAAAGTCATGAAGTTTTCATGGCTAATGATCACATCCACATGCAGCCATGCAGTCTTCTATGTGACCAGCACATCAGGTAAGGGAAGCTGGGAAAGTTCTCCGTCCTCGCCTCCTTCATGGAAAATACACTTACCAGATATTGGATATTGGGTAGACAGCCAGAACTCAGTAGTCTAAAGCACTTGCTTATAGGATGGAAATTGGAAAACATCTTCATTTACTTTCAAAGACTGGTGTCTGCCTTTTTTTATATACGTTGTAAATACAGAAATGGAGAGTTCAAAGATCCAAATGTGTGGGCATTTTTTAGCATACAGCAATTTGGAAAAAGGCTTTACATCAAGGAAAGAGTAAATATGAACAAAATAAATAAGCAAGGTAAAGGTATCACTCTTGGAAGTTATGGGAGTGAGTGGAAAGCCAGAGCTGACATGCTGAAGGTTGGGTCACGCTGTGCCTTCTGGATATGGTTAGCAGAGCATTCTAGTGGTCCAAATAAAGGAGTGCTTGTAGTCATTCCCCACAGTGAAGGCAGGCATGGGAACAATGCAAGGACCTGAGGTTTAAGAAGGATGCTCCTTACCTGTTAAATGCAGTCATGTTCAGTAGTTAGACATTAGTACCAAGGAAAGCATTTCTAAAGAAAGGACAGCCTAGATATAAAAAAGGAACATTTTCATGTGGTTTTGGATAGTTAGCATAGAATAATTTTCTTCCTCTCTTGTTGATCCCTTGGGTAATGGATGCTAACAAAACAACTCAAGAAGATATATAGTCTGCAAACATCAGTAATTAACGTTTGTGATCTGTGAACACAGTGTTAGGATTGACTAAAAAGAACACGTTTCTCTTTTAATGCTTGCAAAGTGTGTGGTTCTTTAAAGAAGTGTTTTAAGGAAGGAAGACAATCTCTTTCTGTAATTCTTCGTGAGGAAGACAGAAGCACAAAGTATCAACAAAGGCACGGGTGTTGAGAGAGTGGGAAAGCGGTGTGTCTACAGAGTGATGATGTGTTTCTTGCATGAATAACTTCTTAACAATCCGCTGAAGGAGTGATTTTTATATCAGGCTGAAACCCCAAACCGGCATCATTTTAATTTTCTGAGCACCTGTGAAAAAATCCAGCTGCACAGCCATGGGAGAGGAATTGGGCCCCGTGACAGTTCATTAACACAAACCAGCAGCCAGATTGGTTTGGAAAAGTCATTGATAAAGAATTCACTGTGAGGATGTGATGATGTTCCTGGAACACACCAGCAAAGCAGATAAACAAGATTATAGATGTACACACATCGTCTGCAACTGAACTGCAAGCTGGTAGCTATTATGATCTACTATGTATGTCTAACAGAATAACAAATATGTGAAGAAATGGGATTGCTTCGGGAAAGTGTACATTGTATCTGGTTAGTAGTGTGTGTGTGTGTGTGTGTGTGTGTGTGTGTGTGTGTATGTTATTTTATTCTGGAAGATCAAGGTGATGCTGTTCCTCCTAAAAGGACTATTCCTGTGCATATCTATAAAAAAGAAACCACGAACATTCACCTTCTTGATCAATACTGAGCTGAAATGCAATGCTAATAAGAAACTAAAGAAACCATTAGTTACAGCCAAGCCCTCACAAACTTAGGCCAGTGGTGACCACACATGCCTGAAGTATGGTAAGTCCACCAATAAGCTGGCTGCATCAAGTGTAAAGTATTGACAGGCCTGGTGGGTGGGAAATGGACCTACTAAGGTCACTTGTATACCAAATTTTAAAATGTAACCCTACAAAAACAGAAGAAAACTATGATTCGACTTTTTTTTTATACTGAAACTCAAAGAGTCTGGCCCCAGTGTACAATGATGGTTCACGGAACTTGTTCACAACCATAAGATGGTCAAAGTCACCTGGCAAACTTGGGGCTGATGAAGACAATGTTTCTCTGTTTTAATGTTTCTTCTCTGACTGTACAGGAATTGTTAGGGAAATGGCTCAGTGGGAAAGAGTGCTAACTGACCAAGCGTGAGGACCTGAGGTCAGGTCCCTAGCACCAATGTAAAAGTCTGGGCATGATCACAGGTAACGCCAGTGTGGTGGGGGTCAGAAGCGGGGAGATGATTTAGGATTTGCTTGCCAGCCAGCCTAGTAGAAATGTGCAGCAGCAGATTCAATGAGAGATACTGTTTCAAAGGAATAAGACAGAGGGTGACAGGGCAGGAGACTAGATGGATGGCCTCCTTTGCCATGTGTAAACACAGGCACATGAAAGTACACACACATATGCATATGAACCATATGCACACACATGCATACATGTGGGGACAGAGAGAGATAGGGGAGTGTACTCAGAAAGAGAAATGTACAAAAATGTTTTAATGATTCAGCTAAGTTTCTTACTTTAAAAATATAGTAATTCTATTCCGAATGCAATTCTTAATAACCCAAGAGAAATTCAGAAGATTCTCCTATAAAACTTTAAGTGAGCCGGGCAGTGGTGGCGCATGTCTTTAATCCCAGCACTCGGGAGGCAGAGGCAGGCAGATTTCTGAGTTCGAGGCCAGCCTGGTCTACAAAGTTAGTTCCAGGACAGCCAGTGCTACACAGAGAAACCCTGTCTTGAAAAACAAACAAACAAACAAACAAACAAAAACTTTAAGTGGAAAAATACAAAGTGCTAGAATTAATGTTTCAAAAATGTTATTGTATTTGAGTGGGATGCTAACAAATACATTCATACAACCTGTTCTTTGAGGAAGCCAGCATGCTTTCACATGGGCCTGCAAAATCAGCCACTCCATGAGATGAGCCCCATCAGATTTTTGTTATATTACGGTCAGTTGTTTTCCTTAATCATTTGTCACTGATGTCTCGAGCACTTGGACCTGTCACAATCACCAGGAAGTGATTGACTGGAACAGTTAGCCATAGGCATAAATTTAAGTAGTAACTGAGGGTTTAGATTGGAGAGCTCATCCCGGGAAGGATATATTGTCAAAGGCTGGGGCCGAGATCACTTTTAGGATCTCCTTTTTTTTTCTTTTTCTTTTTTGTTTTTTGTTTTTTGTTTGTTTGTTTGTTTGTTTGTTTCGAGACAGGGTTTCTCTGTATAGCCCCGGCTGTCCTGGAACTCACTTTGTAGACCAGGTTGGCCTCGAACTCAGAAATCTGCTTGCCTCTGCCTCCCAAGTGCTGGGATTAAAGGTGCACCACCACATCTGGCTAGGATCTCCTTGGAAAGATGGTAATGATACATGGAGTTAAAAAGGTCAGGAAAGGCACAAGATGGGTGTATAACTCACTGTGGGGTTTAACGTGGTTTATGTGCAAACACATCTCCCTAGGTCTTTAAAGTATGTTCCTCAGGGGGCTGAGGGAGATGCTTCATTGGTGAAGTGCTAGGACATTAGGTAAGTTTCTTAGAACCTAGATGAAGCCGGATGGAATAACATATCTGTAATCCCAGTCCCGCTAAGGTGAGACGAGCAACAGAGACAGGAAAGTTCCAGATGCTCATGGTTCAGCTAGCCTAGTCTTAGGCAGCAGAGAACAACATGATATCTCCAACAAGGTAGAAGGAAGGTTAGGGCCAACGTAAGTATTTATCCTCTAACTCCACCCTAGTTCAGTGATGTGAGAACAGACATAGACCACATGTGCGTGCACATACTCATTCACAAACATGCAAGAATTAAAATTGTCTTCATTTCCTTAAGATGATAAAGGTCTTCATTTTTTTAACCCTATTAAAATAAAAATGAACTCAAATCTGGTAAGTATATAATCTGAAACAGAAAATTTTGGAATTTAGGTTGGAGACGGGAGGAATCAATCAAAAGTCTATTCTAACGTATGAGTCTAAGGAATGATTCATTTTGAAGGGCAGGGGATGGAAACATGTTAAATTATTTGTGGCACACAAAGTTCTTAATTTGAACGTCACTTTAATCTCTCTTTCAAATCCTCAGATTCTCAAAGACTTTGTGGACTGTTTGGCGTTGTAGATTCCCCATGTGATGGGAGAATGTTCAAGGTCTGGTTGTCCTTTTGTTAAGTTCTCTAATGATGCTGCTCCGAAGCACAACTTTCCATACATATATTGGGATTCTGTTTGTTAAACTTGATTTTTCACATCATGACCATTTGAAAAATAAGAAGCACTTGCAACGTTCTCCAGGTTCCCATGTAACAATCATGCTAAAACATTCAGAGCACAGCAAATAATGAATGAAGAGTTGGAAGATGTATTTCTGGTAATAGTGCAGTCTGTGTGTCACTGCAGTCTGTGTGTCACTGCAGTCTATAGGTCACTGTCAGTATTTAAGAGCACCAATATGTGGTTCCCATATAAACCACAGCCACAGCTTTGAGTTTTGCTAACATAGTCAGTCCCCTTCTGTGAGGGCAAACTTTCTGTCTACATCACGTAAGATCCAAGCCCTGGACAAAAGATTGCTTCTTATAATTAACTGTTAGTGTCATGTATTCGGCAGCAGGGTTGGAGAGGAAGCTGAAATTCAGTAGTGTAGAAACTAAGACTATGTGAAAATATTCTAAATATGTTTTACCTATTAAGTAAGCTCATTTCAAAGTTGAGAAAATTGCATGATATTGGGTGTCTGTTGGGGTGGCTCAGTATGGCTTGATGCCCAAGTATGAGGGGACCTGAGTTCAGATTCTCAATGCACACATATAAATCTGGCTGTGGCTACACATGTCTGCAACCCAAGTGCTGGGCTTAGGGTTATGGTAGAGACAGAAGGATCACTGAGGTTTGCTGGCCGGCCAGCCTAGCAAAAGAAAGAAAGAAAGAAAGAAAGAAAGAAAGAAAGAAAGAAAGAAAGAAAGAAAGAAGAGAGGGAGGAAAGTAAGAAGGAAGGAAGGAAGGAAGGAAGAAAGGAAGGAAGGAAGCTAGGGAGGGAGGGAGGGAGGGAAAGAAGGAAGGAAGGAAAGAAAGAAAGGAAGGAAGGAAGGAAGGAAGAGAGAGAGAAAGAGGGGGGAGGGAGGGAGGAAGAGAGTGAGGGAGAAAGAGAGGGAGGAAGGGAGGGAGAAAGGAAGAAAGGAAGGAAGAAAGGAAGGAAGAGAAAGAAAGAAAGAAAGAAAGAAAGAAAGAAAGAAAGAAAGAGAAGGGAGGGAGGGAGGAAGAAAGGGAGGGAGGGGAGAGAGGAAGGGAGGAAGGGAGGGAGAGAGGGAGGGAGGAAAAAAGGAAGGAAGGAAGGAAGGAAGGAAGGAAGGAAGGAAAGAGGAAATTTTGGGTTAGTGAGGGAACCTGTCTTAACCTGTCAAGAATTATGTGTGGTTGAAGATGGGACACACAACTCTACTTAATTCCTGGTAACTCTGAATTGGAGCAAAGGGCACTGGCTCCCTGCCATTCTCTCCACATGACTATTGGGATTTCATTCATCCCTATCCCATCGATTTACACGTCCTACTGGGACAGAGAAAAACTAATCCTCACATGTCCAAAGCCAAGCCAGTGCTCACACCCAAAGAAAGGCATAATGACCGAGGCTCATGCACAGTGCGGACATGGATCCTCACGATCCATGGTGTCCAGAATTTCCAGATGACAGCAGGAGGACTTCAAAGCAAGTGTGGAGCTGTTACCATTCCAGGGCTCCGTGTGATGATGACGTGTAGCCGGCCCAGATGTAAGACGAGCTCGAATCACTCTCATACACAAGAGCTGTGCTGAGTGGTTAGACGGCATCTCAGTTAGGGATTTACTGCTGCAGCAAAACACTGACAAAAAGCACCTTGGAGAGGAAAGGGGTTTATTTCAGCTTATACTTTCCATAATTCCCCATGCTCCATCACTGAGGAAAGTCAGGACAGGGACAGAAACTTAGAGTCAGGAGCTGGTGCAGAGACCATGGAGAGTACTGCTTGCATACGTGTTTGCTCTCCATGGCTTGCTAAGTCTGCTTTCTTATACCATCCAGGACCATCTGGCCACAGGTAGCACCGACCCACAGAGGGCCGGATCCTCCCACATCAATCACGAATCAAGAAAATGCCTCATAGACTTGCCCATAGGCCAATATGATAGAGGTATTTCTCAATTGTAGTTCCTCTCCCAGATAACCCTAGTATGTGCCAACCTTACCAAAATAAACAAATGAAGGAATCAGGCCAGATGGTGATGAGCAGATAGATACATTTTATCAGTATTCAAGGGGGAAAAGTTGAAATATCCTAAACTCTTCAAATCTGTTTGTGGAAAGCTTTAAAACATTCTATTACAAAGATAAATCTATTGACATAGTATAAAGCACTGCTAATATATGGAAAAACTTGATAGAATAAAATGTACAGAATGGAAATCTCTCTTCTTTCTCAGAACATTGTTTACTACTAAAGCATCATGTGTGTTTCTAATATGTTCTTCTAACAAATTGTTTCTTACATAGACATGTAGAATTTTAACTATAGTTAAGTGTGAGTGTGTGTGTGTGTGTGCCCCTTCATGACTACATACTCAGACAAGTCAAGGCATGCATGTAGAAGCCAGACGAGAAGTTTCAGCAGCTGATTCTCTCTTTCCATCATGGTCACTGGAATTGGATTCATGTCACCAGGCTTGGATGGCAAACATTTTGCTTGCTGATTCATCTTGACAGCCCTTGGTTGTGCTATATTTAATACTGGAATATTTTAAAAGAACGTTAATAAAACCTAGAGAATAGGCTGCTGTCAATACATAAGAATTACCTTATCCTTTTAAATGCCTAAAGCTTTTTCTAGGTGCTGGGGAAATGGATAAGTGGGTAAGAGCGTTTGCTGCGAAAGCAGTAGGACCAGAGTTCAAATTCCCAGTACTCCCATCAAAACATATGCAAATGCCTATAACCTTGGCATTAAGAGACAGAGACAAGAAGATTCTGGAAACATACTGGCTACTTGAAACACCAATTTTCAGAGTCAGTGAGGGGCCTTGTCTAAAAAAAAAGTGGAGGGGGGTTGAGAGATGGTTCAATATTAGGAGCAAGCACTGCTCTTATAGGAGATTGAAGTTTTATTCTCTTCTCAGCACAGGTATTAGATGACCACCCCCCCCAAAAAAATACACACCACTCTACTCATACCACAGCACACACACCATCCTACACTCAAAAGAAAAATCTTTAAAAAAAAATAAGAAAGGCAGCTAGCAATAGAAGAAGATACTACTCTGACCTCTACATATACACCCCTGAGTTCATGAATGCATACAACACATATACATACATGATTCCAAACACACAAATAAAATCAATAAGAATAATAAACAATTACTCTCTGGTCCTTGCTCCCAAGCATCCTCCTCAGTGTCCTAATAGAACATCACTGGTGACTAACTACCCAGAGTTTGCCAGTTTAAAGCATGGCCTCTCCTTCTCTCCCAAAGGCTTGTGCAAGGAAAAGAGTCTGTCTTCAAGTCTCCATGCTTAAACAGGTCTACAGATAACATGGCAGCATCGAGACCAAAGTGGACATTCGCCCTCCAGTCCTCCCTGGCAGGCCCTAGGTGGCTCTAAACATGTCTGTGTTTAAAGATCAGCGTGATAGAACTCAGTGGCAGGTAGGGCCAGTATCACTCACACCATGGAGGGGGAGTTGTTGTGAGCCCATCTAGGGTTTTCGCAGCCTTTATCTGTGTCACCTATGTCTTTTCAAACAAAACCACAGAGTTTTATCAGGAGTCATAACTCTTCATGCTTTCCCTGTCACCGAGACTATGGCTGCCAGTGTAGAGCCTCTGTGTATAGGAGAACAGTCTCTTTAAGAACAAGTGATCTTATCACCCTGTCAGCTGCTGTGGGTTAGGCCAGGCTTTGGCTTCAGTTCCCGGGTTCTGCTTCATAAATCTCTCACTTTTCTAAGGGGCTTGGTATTATGGCGTGGCTTCATTGCCTTTAGCAATGCGGTCTCGTCATCTCTGTTGTTTGTGTGTGAAGTAGATAAGAGAGTCAGGGGTGTGATTTAGCATTTCCCAAGATTCAATCCTGTGCTGGGCTCAAGGAAAATGGCCACCATAGACCTATGAGAAATAGCACTATTGTGAGGTATGAGCTTGTGGGAGTAGGTGTGGCAATGGCGGAGGAAGCATGTCACTTTGGGGTGGGCTTTGGCGTCTCAAATGCTCAAGCCAGGCCCAGCATCTCACTCTTCCTGCTGCCTGCCAATCCAGATGTAGAACTCCCAACTATTCTCCAGAACCATGATGCAGTCTGCCTGCACTTTGCCACACTTCCTTTCATAATAGCAATGGATTAACCCCTTGCACCATAATCCAGCACCAATGAAATTCTTTGCTTTGTAAGAGTTGTAGTGGTCACGGTGTCCCTTCACAACATTAGAAACCCTAACTAAGACAAGTCCCAAATTACATTTATATATATATATATATATATATATATATATATATATATATATATATATATATATACTAGGCAAATAATTTAATGCCATTTCTAAAATGAATACACAAAGGTTCTAGCCAGGAAGTGATTTTTCCAGGTGAACAGCTTCTAGGTCAGTGTATGGACTTAAACCCTTGTCTCCTATAGCCTGCCAAGCCCTTTGCTTCCACTGCTCAGCCAGAGTGCGGAGGCTGGATTCTGAAATCTGGCTCCTTGAATTTGAATCTCAGCTCTGCTCCAACAGCTGTGCCACCTTGAGCAACTTATTTGAGTTTTCTGTGTCTCGGTTTCTTATCTGTAAAGTGGGGTTAATGATAATACTCTTGATGGTACTGAAAACAACGCACACACTTACATATACATACCGGAGCCAATGTCCACACTACTAACGATAACTACTGATAACTTTATCCAATACAACTGCTGCCTCTTTGTAAAAGGTAGGGGAGAGCTGACGCAAGGAGCTAGGTGACTCAAAGAGTAAACACACAGAAGACAGGTGGCTGTGGGACAAGGTGTCGCTGTCGGCTTGCCTTGTTGTCTGTCCTCTTCTTCGTTTGCTCATCCTCTCATTTTGCATTTGTGATAATCATGTTCTGTTCATCCTGAGACTTTCTACCCTTGCTTTCTCATTACACTGGAAAAAAATACATTTTTATGTGCAGAAATGTAATTACTTAGCCATTCTCAGACTTTCTTCATCTTGTAGGCTTGTATATACACACAGAGAGAACTGTAGGGACACATAGGTACATATCTCTATGTACGGTTTTTTTTTTTCACTCCATGAGGGTAGTCTCCCTTCTGACTTATCCTCCTATTCCCTATTTCTGGTTCTAACTCCTCTTCCTTCTTCTGGCTTCTCCCCTCCCCCTCCTGCTCTTCCTCCTACCTCTCCCTCTCAGAGAAGGGCATCAATCCCTCTCTTGTTATCACAGGTGCCCTAGCTTGCTGTCATAAAGTTAAATATTTGTCTCCCTCACAAACTCCTACACTCGGGGATGGGAATGCAGTAAAAGTCACCTGCTATAGCCACTCCCCTGCTCTCTGACTTGCTTCCTCAATGTGGTTGCCTGGGACAATTGTCTCTAGGTGGACATTTCCATCAGCAAGAAATTCAGCTGACTGCCAGGAAAGTCACTTCCATTCTTCCCATCTTGTTAAAGCCCAGGACCTAAAATCACACGGCATCTCACTCCTCCAGTATGGTAAGAGATGTGTGTTTTAATTAATCAGAGATATTTGCAATAGAGCTAATTTCAAGACAATGGACAAAAGACTAAAATCTTCAGTCCAGAAAGAAGATTTTCTTATAAGAAAATGGCAAGTATCCCAGGGGAAAAGATGGTTAAGTCCTTACATAAGCAACTTGCAAACTGGTAAACACCCAGTGCTAAAATCCGTGTGAAAGACACGCAACCTGGACAGCATCTGGAGCTACGCCAATGATGGTATCGGCAGCAGGTCCTTTGTTATGGTTCAGATTGGCAAAGGATGAATAGACTTGGACCATAATCGAATGCACAATGGAATATGAGCCATTACACCCGGGCATGATGGAGACTTATGGTAACGTTTCCCCAAATGGAAACTAGACATTTGGATCAATGTAGGACAGCACAGCTAGAGATCAAGAAACTTCCCTTGTAGGAGCTGACTAAGGTTTTCCCAGGTCTTTCAGTGAATTACACACTAGTAAGGCATCTCACCTGTAGCAGTGGTCTTAAGGCATGACCTACCTCCACATAGCCAGAAGGAGGGTCAGATTTTTTATACAATATTCAAGTTACCTTTGTTTTTCTTTCCCATGTTTACAGCGGTGTGCTTTCTTCTTCTTATTGCTTTTACTTAAGTTTTAAACTTTTGTTTTTATTTCGTCCCTTTTCCATTTTTTGATCAATGTGTTTTACTCCCCTTTGAATCTAACTGCATGCATATTAAATTTAAAATACTGATCATATGAATTATTACAGTAATTTTTAAAAAAACTTCTGGCTCTTCTGAACAATTTAGATCTTTCAATGCATGTTTGTGTTTCTGTTGTTTGGTTCTTCCTTCCTTCCTTTCTTTCTTTCTTTCTTTCTTTCTTTCTTTCTTTCTTTCTTTCTTTCTCTCTCTCTCTCTCTCTCTCTCTCTCTCTCTCTCTCTCTCTTTCTTTCTTTCTTTCTTTCTTTCTTTCTTTCTTTCTTTCTTTCTATGCTAACTGGTCCTTATTAGGAAACATCTCTTTGCATTTAATAGAATCAGCTCATTTTAAAAGTTCCTCTTGTACAGTGCTTGATACATCCATGGGCTTGTGTGATGGGTTTTTGTTTGTTTGTTTGCCTTTCTGTTTATTTTTTAAGTTCTTGGCTTTGTCTGATTTACTTTGAACTACTTGAGCTTCGCAGCTATCATTTTAGCAAGTGGTTCCACAACAAATTTGCCAGACTAACGTAGCCAAATGTCTATGTTCATGTGGTTCAAACTACAGATACCATGTGTCTCCCAGGGGCCTGAAACACACAAAATGTTCATTTTATCAAACAGATTTCATGAACTCCTTTCCATTTCAAAAGGCAGCAGGACAGTTTTACTTTGCTTTAAAAAAAGATTTATGTTTCTTTCTACTTCTGCATATGTTTGTATCTCTGTATGAGTGTACAGAGTATGCGTGAGGTACCCAAGGAGGTGAGGAGAGGGTGTCAGGTCCCCTGAAATGAGTTACAGGCCCCTGTGTACTGCCAGACATGGAAGCTGAGAACTGAATTCTCCAAGAACAGCAAGCGTTCTTAACTGCTGACACATTTCTCCAGCACCAGCGTCACAGGATGGTAATGTAACCTTCTAAACTCCTGGATTGTCAAAAGCCAAATGAACACTGTATGGATTTTTGCTAAAGAAGTTTCTTAGTGTAATCTTTGGAAAAGTTTCATTATTATGATGGCATATCTCTTCTTAGGTTAGATTGTCTGAGAATATCATTACTGGATGTGACATTTTTGTCTTTGTAAAACTGAATAAGCATCATGTCACTGTTAGATAATGTCCTTGGTGGATATAAAATAAAGTCAGTAAAATTGGGTGTGCAATGTATACCTGAGATCTAAGCACACAAACAGCAAAAGCAGTAGGATTCTGTGCCCAGGGTCCCTCTGGGCTACATAGTGAGACTGCCTCTAAGAAGTAAAAGCTGGGGATGGTGCTGGCCTCACCCTCTCTGTTCATGGCCTTGGGCTTGTTCCCCACTTGCCCTACAAGGTGAGTAAGCAAACAGCAAAACCAATAGAGTGAAAACCACATTTACTTCTTTTCACCTCAGTTAAAAGCGTTTTCTTTGGTAGTTGGCTTCCTACCATGTGACCACCGGTGACTAAAGAGACGAGGCTCTAGTGGAAGCCAGTGTTTGACAGGGAAGAACTAGGAAGGAAGCTGAACACTGCCAGAGGTTCTGGGGTGCCACAAAGGTATAATGTCAACTTTGTCAACTGCAGCAAGCTCCTGATGCAATACAAATCATGAACTTTCACCGTGGATAAAGGCTGACGGTGATGCGAATAGTCGTGGCATTATGGGCTGGATTTCAGAAAATGTTGACAAGACCACTCAATTCTGATGTGAGCAAGAAAAGGGAATCCATACACTCAAGAGATCTGTGTGTGGTTCCAGATTCTTCCATTGTTGGCCTAACCCCTTGAGTACAAAATATCACCCTACTTAGACATGACATCTTCAAAAATGCCAAGTTAAAATCAGATCATTAGGATGGACTTGAATCCAAAATGATGTGTTTTCGTGAGATAGGAGATAGGAATGAGGATCCATGGAGAGAAAATGGAAAGATAGGGATAGACAGCCATCCACAAGCCAATGAAAGAGAAGGCAGTCTGCTTACCCCTTAATCTTGGTCTTGCAAACCTCAGAACTGTCAAGAATTTCAGTTGCTTCAGCCACATGAAGTCTTTTATAATCTAAAATACTAGGGACTGGACTTGGTTACAGGTAATCTTTTACCTCCAGGCACAGAATAGCACAACTAGTATTGTTTTGTTTTGTCTTGTCCCCCAAATGGCATTGGAGTGGAGAAATCCAGTGTGAGCTTGCTTAATGAGGAGTTTGAGGAATTACCAAAGTGCCCACCATTTCAACAGCCCAGTGACTCAACCTGAAGAAGATGCTGTGTCCAGAATTTGGCAGTCCTGTGCACACTCTGGGGCACCGCAGTTACAGCCTTAACAGCCACTGATTGTGTTGGAAGTACATGAGATTTGGGCTCAGCACCATTGTGGCAGAGACTTTCCTCCAAAACTCTGCAGCGTGTAACCTACACAGGACATGCAGGGCCTCCTTCCACCTGTGCCATGGTGCTGAGAATGACTGTCTTGCAGCAGCAGCAGCAGCAGCACCACAGGGTCAAGGGAAAGAGCTGAGGCACCGAAATAAAGGAAGACAAAGATATGTCTAAGATTCAGGATGTTCGGTGAAATATACAGAGATCATACAAGTAGTCGGTTGAGCCCCAAGCTCGCTAAAAATTATATTAAGATTGTGAAGAGAAAGCCAGAATGAATAAGGAGCAGACAGAGTCATCAATATGAGAAGAGACATCAAAGCTACAACTAAAGGAAGAAAGAGTGCGTGCAATGGACATTTTAAAGGCTTTTTTTTCAGAGTCAGGGAGAAGCGAGGGAGGGGAAACTGTTGCTTCTTAAAGAGACAATGGCACATAGAACCAGATGACAGGAATCACGGGAGACAGCATGCTGTGAGAATTCAGTGGAGCATGGAGCCCAGGGCATGGATGGAACCCCAGATTTTTGCCAACCTCTGACAATCAATAAGGAAATCCTAGTGGGGGCTTTGAATGAGAAGTAGGGAAAGATTTATGTGACGCAACTAAGAAAGAGAAGACGGAAACCAACAACATCTTCCCAGAGTGGCAATGAGTCCAGGAACTCTGTTCTTAGAGATGAATGAGGATGATAAATAGTGATGTCAGTTAGAGAAAGAAGCAAAGACAAAGGCATGTGGCGTTAGAGGGAGCTGCTAGCTGCTGAGCTAGCTCACAGAGGAGAAATGCTGGCTGTCCTGCCTGACAACCAGAGTTCAATCCCCATGACCCAGAATATTAAGAAAGAGAACTGAGTCCTGTTACATTTTCCTCTGATTTCTGCATATATGTCTGACTTCTGCACATACAAAAGCACACAAATGTTTTTATTTTAAATTAGGAAAAAAAAAGATAAAAACATTTCAAAATGTAAGACCAATATTAAAGGGAAAACCCTTTGAAAAACAGAGCAATGTTAAGGTAAGACTCCTTTCTCCCTTTCTTCTTCTACCCCTCCTCCCATGCTCACCTCCTTCACTCTTTCCTTCCCTCTCTCTCTGATAAAAGAATCATCATGTTCATGACTGGCAGTCTCCACCAGCCACATATAGACTCAGAAGTCGTAAATCAGAAGAACCACTTTGGCTCCCCAAAGGTGGGACATATTTTTAAGGTGCTAACAGAGTCTGCTTTATAGAGGCAGGATAGCATTGAGGGGCTGGAGTCCGGAAGACTTGACTTTATTTGCCAGCATCCATGTTGGGCAGTTTACAACTAGTTTCCTGGAACTGCAAATGCAGAGATCCAAAGTTTTCTTCTTGCATCTGAGGGCACCTGCATGCTTGAGATATACACAGACAAATGCACACATGCAAAATAAATAAAAATAAATAAATAAATAAATAAATAAATATTTTTTAAAAGTGGGACTGGGGGTTTTGGAAGTGAGCTAGAACAGTACGGGGGGAGATTCTGCTGACCCATACAGTCCAAAACCCACCTGAGACTTTTGGCCACCCCCTAATTTAGTGTATAAGAGCGTGTTGTCATCCACCAACCTGATCAATAACTTTAAATAGGTGAGAACCACACATCTCAGTGTTGGATGCATTACAGAAAGTGAAAGTGCAAGAAGCATGAGAGGTGGCTCTTTACCGTGATGTGCAATTTACCAGAGAGACAAATTATTCACTTGGCGATGATTAGGGACCCTTCCCATGTCAGAGCTCACCGCAATGCCAGCAGGAGGAGACTTGTCACAGAGGCGCAGTGCACAGCGAGTTGATTTTAGACTGATCTGTATGACACCGCCACTTACCATTGGTTTGCATGTCTTTTAACGTTTCCAGGTACAGTATATGGCCTTTCCTGCATTCATAGGTTGTGGACATTTTATGATTTGTTTTTTAGATTTATTTTATTTATTATATGTAAGTACACTGTAGCTGTCTTCAGACACTCCAGAAGAGGGCGCCAGATCTCGTTACGGATGGTTGTGAGCCACCATGTGGATGCTGGGATTTGAACTTATCACCTTCGGAAAAGCAGTCGGGTGCTCTTACCCGCTGGGAGCCATCTCACCAGCCCCCATTTTATGATTTTTTTATGGTAGTTTCCTTTAGTTTTTTTTTGTTTTTTTGTTTTTTTTGGATAGCACGCAACAGAATAGACCATTGTCTATGTATATTTTCTTGTGACCTCCTTTTTACCAACTTTTTCAGTCCTTCTAGGCTTTGTGATATATCTGAGTTTTCCAAATTGTGTCAAATCTTCAAAAAAAATTGAAAAACCCACTTAGAAAACAAACTCTAATGTTAGGGGCGTGAGTGGGCCTGAGGGAGGAAGAGCTGGCCTCACTACTTGTCTGCTGTGCAGTGAAGGGAGAGGTGTCCTCCTCTTCTTCTTGTCTCTTGCCACCTATTGTCAGGTGGCAGGCCAGAGAACTGGGCCTTGAGTCATGAGAGTGCTAGAGATGGCCCCGTCTTTCATGGGCTGTAACAGTTGAGAGCAAGGATCCTGCACCTTGCCTGGATGGCCCCATAGAGCTGGTCCTGGTGGTGTGAGCATAGGTGAGGCAGCCCAAGGGCATGAGAGTGGGTGAACAGACTCTGCCTCTGCTGGCTGCAGCATTGGATGAGCTAGTTGGGGCAGTGCTGTAGAGCTTACCCTGGTGATCTGGACATGGGAGAGCTGGCAGGCTGACCAGATCAGATACCTACCTCCCAGGCTCAGATCCAGGGCTTTGACTTAACCTATCCTAACATCTACCCCATAGATGCTGGAGTTCATGAGGTGGTCAGTCCTACAGATCCAAAGCTACCGGATCTCCATGACACAGGGCAACAAAATGACATCAGAGAGGATCCCAGTGAGGTTGCAGTATTGATAGTGGAGTAGAAGCCAGAGGCCTCGAACCAGACCAGTGACTTGTTACAATGGACTACAGCTTCCACAATGAGATTGTTTGTTTTCTTTGTCAGGGCCGAGGTTACAAGGGCTGAGGGTAGATACAAGGGGATGGGGAAATGAGTAAGATTGGGGTACATGATGCGAAATTCACAAATAACCAATAAAAAGCTTTGTTTTTTTGTTTTTTTTTAACCTCTATAAGAGAGGCCCTTGGTCCTGTGAAGGTTATATGCCCAAGTATAGGGGAGGATATATGCCAGGAAGAGGGAGTGAGTGGGTTGGTGAGCAGGGGGAGGGGAAGGGAAGGATAGGGGGTTTTTGGAGGGGAAACTAGGAAAGAGGATAACATTTGAAATGGAAATAAAGAAAACATCAAATAAAAAAGAGCCGGGCGTGGTGGCACACGCCTTTAATCCCAGCACTTGGGAGGCAGAGGCAGGTGGATTTCTGAGTATGAGGCCAGCCTGGTCTACAGAGTGAGTTCCAGGACAGCCAGGGCTATACAAGAGAAACTCTGTCTCGAAAAACCAAAAAAAAAAAGATAATGCAAAGAAAAGAATTTGTTTAAAATCCCACTATACATTTATGCATATCAATGGATATGTGTTCTTAAATTAATATAGAATAAAACAGAAAATTCCATGTGTTTTTATCAATGGACACTTTTTCTATGTATTCCTCTTGTATCTTTTAAATATCTACCTACAATTTATCTATTTTATTTTTTCATATTGAGAGCAATAAAAAATAAGTTTTTTAAAAAAACTTTTATAAAGTATATGCATAAGTCTAACTGCAAATTTGAGACCTACCTTAGTTAAAGATCATCGTTAATAGTTTTAGATGGACCTGCATTAATTCCCAATGTTCATGTCTTCATTTCAAAGTTTATTCAAACCCCCAATTAATAATTCATTAGAAGGTATTAGTGGGATAAGTGTTAAACTAACTTATTTATGATTCCTGAAGTTTGCCTTCCCTGTCCAGTAGGTACGGAGAGACAGGACAGGATTTCCTTACACTGTTCTGGTATCTCTCTCTTTCTTTAAATTTTCAACCTTTGGATGCAGGTTTTATGACAACACTAGGAGGCCCTTTAAGAGTCAGCCACATGACTTGTTCAGACCGGAAATGTGTAGGCAGTTCTTTTCCTCGTCGGTCAAGCCGCTGTCCTGCTCCCTCAATGGTACCCTGTCCTTTCACGGTTGATTGTCATGACCCTGGAGTGAGCTCATAAGTAAATCAGGGCTCATTAGCTTTGCTTTCATTGGAGGCTTTCGCTCAGAATTATATTTAAACCATGAACAACCCTGTGGCACAACTCACGGGATAAAAGAACACGGCAGACTAGAGAGTGTGCCAGGCGTTTGCAAGGCTGATGTAGGTGCTTGCTGGATGGATGTCGGGTTGCTTTTGGCTTAGAGTGATACCTAGGGGCCTCAGCTTGTTCGCCGACTATGAACACAATGCGCTGTGGAGTCACCCTGCTGATGGCAGCCGCTTGGCTCTGGCTTATCTTTTCTCTGTTTGTTTTAACTTCATGAGTAGGTTGTGCACTTCTTGATAACACAGACTCTCTGTTGTAACGTTTTCATCACCCTGGTTCACAGGAACCTATGAAGATGGATCACATCCTATTGAAGATGGATATGTCTAGAATAGTCTAGATGATATTTTTTAACTCTTAGTTTTTAAATTTAATTTAATTTTGAGAATTGGGTGTTAGAGCTTTTTTATTTTTGGTTTTGCCTGAAAGGCTCTTTAGATACATACATGTCTTGTCCTCTATTTACCCAATATACACACTCTTCCCATGCCCCCAGATTGCTATCTGGTACTTTGTTAGCTAAACACTTTGAAGAATTCAAGAGAGAGAGAGTTCGAGATCACAGTCCCATTATTCTCTGGAAGCGTGGGAGGTCTGAATTTGGAGGTCATAGCTAATATCTGATGGTTCTATAATATTTAGAGAGGCTTACTAAATAACTCAGGTACAATTATAAAACCGGGGCTCAAAGAAAGACACGGGGTCAGGTAATCGAACCAGAGAGGAGAAAAGCAAAAAGCCCAAAACAAAGCCCCAGATGAGAGGCTCAGCCTGGTGTGTCAACACATCCATCTTGCAGAAATGAAAGGCTTAATAGCTCCCGCAATTCAGGTCAGCGGGATCGGCCAGCTGATGGGCTTCGGCTGCTCTGGGCTGGACCAGCGGGTGAGACACCTGCTAGTTTGAGTTCCAAAGGTTTTCCAGAGTCACATCACTAATACACTCCTGGGGGAATTTCATTGAGCTGCTTTGCAAGCAGTTTGTACACTGCAGTAATGGGTAAACTAGCTATTTTGACACACTGCAAAAACATGCTTTTGAAAAAGAGAAAGGCTCTTGGCGAAAACAGACAAACGACTGAGGGACATTTTATTGTCGTCGCTGAACTCGGTGTTGATGTAGGTGTTTAAACAGCCAGCTCCCAGCTCGCTATTTAAATACCTATATACCGAATTAGTTATTCACAAGGGGGAGATGTGGAAGAGGAGCAAAAATGATACAATTAAGTTACAAATATAGGCCATACCATCCCAAATATCCCAACTGTCCTCTTTTTCTTCTTTAACGAGTGTCATTATATTTTGATGCGTTTAATAATACAGCAGAGGTTAAATGAAACATGAAAAAGGGGATGTACATTAAAATTGAGATAACTCTTCCCTCAGTGAAGTGGAACCCAGCAGATGTAGCAGCGAACTGTAATTGCTGCCTGTTTCCTGTCAGTCTGATTAAGTTGCATTGTACCAGCTCCAAGTGTAAGAATCAGTAGCTTCCCGTAGGGCGCAGCGTGGGATGGCGGGCTGAGGTGGGGGCATAACTACAGGCACCTCCTGCTTCTCCTGGTAATGGTGGAGACATACAATAGACATTGATGACATATAAAATCAATAGGCTGTGGAGGGGGGTTAGGAGAACAGTATAATCCATCTTCTCAAAGTTTCTCCCAGGAAAGCCAGGGATACGGGAACAACCTTGAAAACAGAGGTTTGGTACAAGAGGCTATAAGGTTGGAGCCAGGAATGCAAACATCCATTTTTAGAAGAAGCACCTATGTCTAAACAAAATCTACATTTGACCAACTACAAAAGCTGACAACTGCTCTTAGGGCTTGCCTTATCCCTACTGTGTGCTGTGTTTCCTGAATCAGCCAGTTGATTGGTATCTTTTGGGAAGGAAAGGAAGTCCAACACTGTGCTAGGATTTGGAGTGGGATAGACACCAGACAGCTAATGATCGACTCGGGAAGGCAACACAAGTGTAGCATGAAGCAATTAGGAAACCATTCAGAGCCACACTGCTTAGAGTTCAGAAAAAGGACAGCGGGGTGAAGCCTGCAATGGGGAGGTAGTTTTCATAGGACAGGGCTTAAGGAAGCTCTTCAAGATGAGGTAGAGATGAGGGGCAGAAGGAAGGCCATCTCGACAGTCAACTTGACATGGTTTGGACTAAGAGATATACCTCTGGGTGGATCTGTGAAGGGATTTTCAGGGAGGATCAGCCAATGCTTGCCATATGTGCTGGAGAGTTTGATGTCAACTTGACACAAGCTATAGAGATCTGAGAGAAAGGGACCCTTCTCTCCCATAAGAGAGTCTGAGCCATCAACTAGGCAGCATACACAGGCTGGTCTGAGATCCCCCGGCACATATATAGCAGAGGACTGCCTGGTCTGGCCTCAGTGTGAGAAGACTTGAGGCCCCAGGAAAGGGGGATGCCTAGTGTTGGCGTGGGGAGGGGGCACTCTTTTGGAGGCAGGGGCAGGAGGAAAAGGATGAGGAACTATGGGAGGGAAGACCACCGAGAGGGGACTATGGCTGAAATGTAAATAATAATAATAATAATAATAATAATAATAATAATAATAATAATAAATATTGTGCTGTAGGCAGACTGGTAGGGCATTTTCTTATCTAGTGATTGATGGAGGAGGCCAAGCCCACTGTAGGAGGTGCCACCTCTAGGCTGATGTTCCTGGGTTCTATAGGAAAGCAGGTTGAGCAAGCCCTGTAGAGGGTGAGTGGCACCCTCTACAGCCTCTGCATCAACTCCTGCCTCTAGGTTCCTACCCTGTTTGAGTTCTTCCCCTGGCTTCTTTCAATGATGAGAGCTGTATGGAACTGTAAGGTGAAATAAACCCATTCCTCCCCAAGTTGCTTTGGCCATGGTGATCATCATAGCAATAAGAACTCCAAGACCCCGTGCGAGCCTGGAGACCTGAGTTCAATCCCAGGACCTAATGTAAAGGTAGATGGAGAAAACCATTCCCCTAAGTTTTTCACTGATTTTCACAAGCGTACCATACATCATGTGATTTCCCCCAACATATCATACACATAACACAATAACAAATAAATAGAATTGAATTGACACCCAACTTCTTTGCTGTTCTAACACAGGATAGAGACCGGCTACTCTCCAGAGACTTGGCTTCAGCTCCAGACTGAGAATTTTGGGCACACAGCTTCCTCCAGTAAGCAGCACTTGTCTTCTCAGCTTTTCCAGAATGGAACTGGTCGTTGTTGGGTTACCTGAACAGTATTTGTTATGACATACTCTAGTGAACCCTCTTTCACAATATACATATACATTGCATTGGTTTTGATTTTCTCTTTGAGAGCCCTGCGTAATGTAACATGCCATGCTTCGGAACCATAGTGACCCAAACTGTCCAGATTGCAACGGGTCCTGGGGACAGCTATGTCCATCTGGATTGAGCAACTCAGGAATGTACTAAAATGGGGTTTTATTCTGGGATAGACTAGTGAAGGCACCTATTCTGTAGTCTTCTAAATTTCTACAGGAATAGATATAGTAACAAAAGCACCAACCTAAGACCCACAGTTGATCAGGTTTCCCCTGACAAGTTCTGACATATATTCTTGTAATTAAAAAAAAAAGATGGCTCAGTGGTTGGTGATAATTGCTGTTCTTCCAGAAGACATATGTGGGATTGCCAGCACTTACAGGCTGTTCACAACTACTCTAAACACCAGCTACAGAAGATCTGACAGCATCTTCTGGCCTCCTTGGGTATCCCACACATGTGCGCTCCCCACTTCTGTTAATTCTTTTTAAGGCATTGGTGGCAACAGCAGAGGCAAAAACAAGGAGGGGAGGCCATCAGTTAATTTGGAGATTTGATCTATATGAAGTGATTTGACTTTCTCCCCCCTGACTCTGATAGAGAGATATGTTGTGTTCATATTAGTACAGTCAAGACAGACATATGGTGGCAGCACCAGAAGACACTAGATCATTGTCTAAGTTAGGGCTTTATTGCTGTGAACAGACACCATGACCAAGGCAACTCTGATAAGGACATTTAATTGAGGTTGGCTTACAGGTTCAGAGGTTTGAGAGATTTGTTCAGTCCATTATCATCAAGGCAGGAACATGGCAGCATCCAGGTAGGCAGAGTACAGGAGGAGCTGAGGGTTCTACATCTTCATCTGAAGGCTGTTAGCAGAATACTGACTTCAAGACAGTGGTCTTATAGGCCACACCCACAGTGACACACCTACTCTAATAAGGCCACACAAACTTCAACAGGGCCACATCCTCTAATAGTGCGACTCCCTGGGCCAAGCATATACAAATCATCACAATCATGTTGGCTGTAAACAGTTTGTGTTCCTCACCTAAGAGAGGAGATGGGAATGTCCTATGACAGTGAAAAGCCTATAGGGACAGTGCCCGAGGAGATGCAAAATGGCTTCCAGCTTCCAGCAGCGACACACCATTTCTAGCACATGGGCTTTGCACAAGTTTAATCTTAGGATCATGTCCTTCTGCAGCGTATTTCATCTGGGAGGCCTGCAATCAGTTCCTGAACATCAACAAAAAACTCAACTTAAGAACATGTAATCTAACGAGACTACTCCGGGCCTTGTGAAGGGGGAAAAGTATTAGCCATACAGCCAACTGCCAGGCTTTTGTAATCCCTTGAAATAACATAAATTGTGATCTTATAGGTGTGCACAAAAGGAACGCTTTCTCGGAGTCCTTGTAGGCACCAAGTGTCTCACTTGAGATTGAATTGACCGGACTCAAGAGAAGCTCCCTGTGATTTTGATGGTTTTTTTTCTGTGATGATAACCTACTCCTGGCTCTCAATGTTTATCATCCTCTCGAGTGACTAGAGGGATTCCAAGCATCTTTAGCAATTCCTAGTACCACATGCCCAGTGGCACTCACCTGGGCTTGTACATACAACCTGCATCCATATGGACTCTTTGTTTCTCCATCTTTATCATATTGTCCAGGACTGGGTTAACCTGATAGCCACGGTCAATTGACCTGACCAGCATTTTCACCCCAAGACACTAGCCCCTGAATTCCCTTCTGCTCCTTCTAATGTCAACTCAGTCCTCCTAGAAGACCAGCATTGACAGTGCCCCATAAATAGTAGCTTTTTGTAAAGCTGATTTACATTTTTGGCTGTCATCTTTCCTTCTAAGGACTTGGATAGAAACCTTTGATGGTGGAACTAAAGGCTAATGCCATCGCCTATTTTTGGAATAGCATCTCCTCATTCCTAAGACTTTTTACCAAGATGTAGTCACCCAAGTCTGTTTTGTTTTTGTACAATGTAGTTCTAGAAATACTGCCTTGATTCTTCTTTAAAAAATGGATGAATGGCAGAATAATATACTTTCATAGAACACAAACCATTCTGTTCTCTAAGGTTAAGTAAGGATGTATTTACCAGGGCTGGCTTCCAGTTTGGAAACAGTTCTTGCTAGAGAGGAAAACACAAAAGCAAAATCAAGGGTGAGGATGTCTCCTAGATACAGTGGTATTTCTGTTGCTCTGGGTTACTGATAAAACTAAAGTCATTGTAATGATTGTTTTCAATTATGGGGCTGTCTTATGGCATGGCACACTTGCTCTCGCCACTAAGAGAGAGAATGATATGAAAGTCATTGGGACCTTGGGGCAGAACCACATAGAACCTGGGTGTTTTATACTTTTTGAAGACGAATTTTAACAAATGGAAAAGATAACAGATGCTATACATAGACTGTAGAGCCTAACAGAAGCAGGATTGACAGGCAAGGGGACACCACACAACCTTCTGTTATCAAGTTGAAAGGTGCTTCAAATGAAGCAAAATGAGAACATTGACAATAAAATCACCCTAAAGTCAGCTTTTGGGGTTCATAAGGACAGATGTGAGCTCCTAATGTCAGCTTTTGGGGTTCAGAAGGACCAGGCTTGAACCTCTGCTGGTCTCAGTTCTAGGTAACCTTCATGCAGAGTTCATCATTTTTGATTGTTTGCCTTTTGGGGCCACACACTTTCTGTTGTGGTTGGCCTTCCTGTTTAGCTGCTTTGGTGGCTTCTCCTCACTGCTATAAGCTGGCAACACCCTAATCCCTGCTGTGTTGTCTAGAATCCACACCAAATATCATTTGGGGGAAAAAGCTTACCTGGTTAAGAATTACTTCTTTAGGCAAATGATCAAAGTGTGTCACACAGATATGAACATGCAAGTGTGAAAACACACACATACACACACATACACACACTACACATCTATTTTACAATTACACTCCCAACTACAACAAACACTGTTGTCAAATGAAACTAAGAAATTTGGAAGGGTCATTTACTCACAGGAAGTCATTTCCAATTTCTTACCAATTCAAGCATTTTATAAGCTAGACCCCTAAGAGGTGAGCATCTCCAACAGGTCACATGGTCTACCATTGAAAAATGATGTAATTAAGCAAACAGTAAGTAATTGTAGGAGCCAGGATAAGCTTACAAAAAATGCAAGTCAAATTTCATGCCCTCTCATCTCCCTTCCTGTCCTGAGCTTTTCTCTCCTCTTCCCCTTTCACCTGTTATTTCTTTTTTTCTTTTTAATAACAGAAATATCCGCAGCTCAACTGTGTATGCTACAATGCACTGCTTATGCTAGCTAGCTACCTGCGTTTAAACTCCAATAAATGAGAAGCTGAGTTCTCTGAACAAGTGGATGATCCTAGACAACTCAGCCCAGTTCCAACAAAATTGTTTATCAGTTTGGAAGTTTCAACTGTATGACTTAATCAGGAAGAACTATACATGATTGCCTTAGGTTATACTTGATCCCTGGGAGGGAGCCACACCTTCCCACAGAGCAGAGACTACCTCAACTCCTGGTAAGCCTCTGTGTTCACTGACCAGAGAGCTCCACTGACCTCTGGATTTTCTTGGAGTTTCATTGCACAGCTGTGATTCACGAAAAAATTGGCCCCGTGGTTGAACTCAGTATCCAGTTCCTGCTCTGTGAAGGTCAGGCATCTGATCTTGTGGTCAGACTTTCTGCCCTGGAGCTACCTGGTGGCCACTGTGAGTGTCCTTCTAGGCATAAGAAAGACACTCTTATCTTTCAGGAAACCCAGCAGGTTTTGAAGCAACTTCCAGGGACCTGGTTAGACAACTTTTGTATAAGACAACAGATAGATTTCTATAGACTTTTTTGTTTTCAAATCTAGGCTATTTTAACTTTTCTAAGGTAATTGATATATATATATATATATATATATATATATATATATATATATATATATATATTGCATAGGATATTGGCTAGGTATACATCGAATATTGGCTAGATAGTCGTGGTCATCAGAGTTAAATAATTTTATATAAAGATGTTTAATTGATGGGTTAACCAAAGGAATAAAAGTTAAGTTGGGACAAAGAAGGCTTAGATACCAAAATTTTAGATAATATAAAACTTTTAGGGATGACAAATAGAATCTCAAATTGCCTCTGAAGAACAAAGTTAGGTTATCTCTGTATCATGAAAACTCGGGATCTTCCCGCATCATCTTCTTCCTTTCTGTAGCCTAGGTTACTGTGTCATCTAAGATCAGTAACCAGCACTCAGATGGGGGAAGGAGAAAAGCATTCTTCCATTCCAGTTGCCTCAGTTTCCTGTGGAAAAAACCTTCCCAGGAATTGACATCTCATGAGCTACAAAGGGATTCAGGAAATGATTTCATTTTACTTTTCCCCCATTTGTTTGATTTGGTGGAGTATCAGAGTTCAACAAACAAGCAAACAAAATAAAAATTTTAAAAGGGCAAAGTGAGAGTAAAAAAAAAATAACACAACAAAATGAAATTCAACATCAATAGATTGTTGTGATTTTTTTTCTTTTTACTAAGTGACTCCAAACATCATGTTTATCTTTTTTTTAAAGATAGGCATAAAGATTTCCT
The DNA here is from genome assembly GCA_902729485.2 of Mus minutoides. Classification (NCBI taxonomy): domain Eukaryota; kingdom Metazoa; phylum Chordata; class Mammalia; order Rodentia; family Muridae; genus Mus; species Mus minutoides. The sequence goes on along the minus strand of LR749562.1, from coordinate 2,608,562 downwards.
AAATAAAACACTAGTGGATTTAGTGGAGTGATGTAATAAAGACACAATAGCTCTCACAGTAGTGTGATTATTTTCCAGTGCCCAGATGGATAATGAACAAGCTAAGCCAGTTGTTCTGCCCTTCCCGCTTTATTCCCGTGCTCTACTTCTGAGTTGCTTCCCTTGTCTCTACCTTCCTCTTCTGCTCAACCATCCAGATGTGCTGGCTGCTCTTCTGGTCAACCATCCAGCTGTGCTGGCGCCTCTCCTTGCACAGACAAGCCTTTTGCCATTCTTGAAATTTATGAGTGACCCAACAGTGAGTTTGCAAACAACACCGCAAAAATGATCTTTGTGCACCTTTGGGGACATGTTGTCATTAGAATCCTTGAAAGTGGATTTTTAAAAGTTTCAATTTATAATCACAAGTATTCTCTGACTTTTATGTGGGTTTTAAAGATGTTTCGTGATGAGATAATGGAAGAAAATAGTTCACAGTGACCTTGGTTGATATTTCCTTGTAACTAAAATTGTTGTTTTTCAAATGTCTGTTTGATTTGCCCTCTTCCACATATTTTATCTTTTTATCTCTCCTCTTCCTCTTGCTTTTGATGACTTAAGGAAAATTTCTCTACACTAAAAATACTTAGCTATTTAGATTGTAAACACCTTTATTTCATTTAAATATCTTTTCCCATAGGATATCATCTTTTTTTTTTTTTTGAGGTTAGTTGATAGATGTATCCTTTCTGTCTTGTATCTCCCCCTCCCTATAAACATGTAGCCAACTTGATTGTAATATTATCATCACAGTATACTAAAATTATGAGTACCTAAAATCAACCTGATAAGTGTTTAGGGGCTATATAAGTAAATTCATAATACTTAGGTGAAAAAGAATTAGTAATACCTGGATTAATGGGGCTGGCAAGATAGGTCAGATAGTCAAAGCACTTTCCACCAAGGCCTGAGTTTGTTTCTCAGAACTAATACAACGATGAAGGACAGAACTGACTTTGCAGAGCTGTTCTCCTGAAATGTGTTGTTGCATGTGTGTCCATCACATAATCCATAATGCAACAACAATAATAAAGAGAGAACTTTAAAACATTTTGAAGCTGGGCATGATGGTGTGAACCTTTGTTGTCTAAGTAGACCCAGAAATCAGAGGCAGGAAGATCTCTATGGGCTTGAGGCTAGCCTGCTCTATCAAATGAATTCCTGGCCAGCTGGGGCTGAACAGCAAGGCCTTGTGGTAATAGATAGATAGATAGATAGATAGATAGATAGATAGATAGATAGATAGATAGATGCTTTATTGCTGGGCTAGTGGTATTTATAAATGGGGCTCACGTTTTCAGTTCTTCTCAATGGGTCTAATGTCACGTCAAACACAATTGAAGAATAATAAAATCTATAGGTGCAATAATTTGAACTTCATCTGAGGGAGACACTCAAGCCCAAGATTGTAGGAGAAAGTAACAACCAAAAAGGAAGTTCATTATAAGTTACAGAAATTCTTTATAAAGCACTTCTTGGCATCAGCAATAGTGTCCGGGTTTGGTGTCCGCAGATGGGATGAATCCCTAGGTAGGGCAGTCTCTGGATGGCCTTTCCTTCAGTCTCTGCTCCAGTCTTTGTCCTTGTCTTTGATGATGCATCTCTTACTCTGAAATGTTTATGAATTAACAATGATGCCCCCCACATGAATTATCACACCTGTTGGAAATGTTAAACACTTCACAATGTGTTCTTAAAAATGACGACATAGTGAGAAATTCTAAATGGACTTTATTTTATTTTTTTTTTTTTAGATAATTTGCTGGAAACAGAAGTAGTGGGTAGGATCTGGTATGGCTGTTCACTAAGAGCTTCGACCAGCACCTGACCACTACAGATGCAGATACTCACACCTAATCATCAGACAGAACCCCAGGATCTCAATGGAAGAGCTTGGGGAAGGAATGAAGGAGCTGAGGGGATTGAAACCCCATAGGAAGAACAACAATATCAACCAACCAGATCCCCCAGAGCTCCCAGGGACTAAACCACCAACCAAAGAGTACACATGGAGGGACTCATGGCTCCAGCTACATATGTAGATGAGGATGGCCTTATTTGGCATCCGTGGGACAGGGAGGACCTTGGATCTGTAGAGGCTCAATGCTACAGTGTAGGGGAATGCTAGAGCTGTGAGGCTGGATTGTGTGAGTCAGTGGAGGAGCACCTTCATAGAGGTAAAGGGGAGGAGGGAGAGGGAAGATGGGAGGAGGGAGAATGGGAGAAGGAGCTTGTGGAGGGGAAACCTGGCAGGGAATATCATTTGATATCATTAGATCCTCTTATTCAACATTGTCCCTGTGGCTTCACTGCCATGTGAGTGTGGTACCATTTCTTTGTTGTTTCTGTTTATTTATTTATTTTGAAACACGGTTTCACTATGTAGCCCAGGCTGTCCTGAAACTAGCTACATAGACCAAGCTGGTATCAAACTATTTTTAATTTTACTACTTTATGTCTGAATTATTGTGTCAAAGGAAGAATGGTAAACTGGCCTCAAACTCATGGAGATCCTTTACCTCCTGTCCCCAATGTGCTGGGAGTAGAGGTGTGTAACACCGCATCTGCCTATGATATGGTGTGGTGGTATTATTATTATTATTATTATTATCACAAAGAGGTCTTATTTCAATTAGAGTTTCTCATGTGTCAAAACTTGAGGAAATAAGTTAAATAAATTATGATGTCTCAGAATGATGAAGACATTCATTAAATGAATTGCACTTTTTCTTAGTATATGCATAATGCATACACATTATTGGGCACTGGAAAAGACGACATCCTGAAACAAAGCAAAATGACAAAATCACCCACAAATCTTAGAGCCAGGTGAAACCGTTGTGACTTTTCACGTAAGGTCTGGTCTAATTTTCTTTTCTTTTGAATTTTCCTCCTTTACGCTCCCAATTACTCTGTTGATGGAGGGATGGTACGGTACGCTCAAGAGTTATAGTTTTTTTATTCTTGTGGTAGTAAGGATTGAGCCCAGGTCCTTGTGCCTGTTAGGCAAAAACTGTCCCTCATCCCCTGAGTTGCAGCAATGTATCCCCTGCCCTGACACCAGCAGTGACTGCAACAGGTAATGCAATCTGAGAATGGAGGCATTTGAAAAGGGCGAGGTCAGAGAAAGAGGGGGATCAGCACAATAGCTGCACTCTGTCCACAAGGTGCGAACAGGCTTTGGGACTCGAAGAGTAATCCCTAGGGGCAGCAGCATGCTACCCCTCATCTGGAGGAGCATGTCATTACGGCTCAGGTTGCAGTCATCCCTGAAAGGGAAGTGGCAGTTGTTAGTTTGTGAACAACACACTTGTCAAGATCAGCGCGCACGCACACACACACACACACACACACACACACACACACACACACACATACACACACACCAGCAGAAGGCTTTGCTGTTTCCCTGAGCCTGACAGGAAAGGCTTTGCCATTGTCACGTGTCTGGGGCGTGGCTATCCCATGTAAACAACACACATTCATTCAGGTCTTTATCCTCCTCTCCACAGTAGAGTCCATGGAAAAATCGCCTTGCTAGCTGTGGACAAAATCAGATCTACCGAAACAATACCTAGTCAAATACAATACATGCAAACAGAAAACTCACAGGCGGCTATCGGATGATTTCGTAGAACAACGTGAGACAAAAGAAAAGCCGTGAAGAAATGCTTTGATGTACTTACTAGCGTAACTTAAATTTCATATACCAAAAACCATGAACAAAATTAGAGCTGAAAGGGTAAATGGGAAAGAAGTCCTGACAAGGGTTGATTTGAGGGCAACGAGCTGTCAAGACAGAAATGGACGAATGAGGCACGAAGATCAGGCAGCGAATGGAAACAGCCGAGGGACATCAGAAGCAGCACCTTCGCTGACAGCAGTCCCAGATGAACCCATGTCTAACAAGCCAGTCTTCTAAAACTATGCAATTAGAAAAGAGATTTACTTTGGCAAAGATATCAGTCCCCACTAGAGACACCCAGAGAGAAGGGTGTCCTTCATAAACTCTGTCTAGGATGGAAAAAGACTACAAGAACTTCCAACACAGTTAGACAATAGAGTTCAAAAGCCTTTAAGATGACACAGTAAATAAGTTGGCTTTGCAAAGTGGTGTTAAATTTACGGATTTATGCATCCACATTTATAACAGCACAAACTGGAGCCCGCAGCATCAAAAGACGAAGAGTAATGTTGTACTGTATGATGTGAAGCTAGCCACTAAAACGATCTATTACAATATTTTTAATGATGTGTGTGTGTATGGGGGGAATACGCATAAAGATAAGGAGCAGAATTCGAGATCTACACAATAAAATAATAGCAAGGTGTTTTTATTTTTAAGGTTAAAGGCAAGACACCATCAACAAAGTATTAAGACTGATTAATTCCTGTGGGTGGGAACAAACTGTTCTTGCTGTCTCTATGACCATGTTTTCCCTCTTGGCGCTGATTGTCTGGAGTAGAGCATAATATGTCGGTAGTCTCAAAGTACCTCAATCTTGGATATTTTTTTTCTAGTAGAAGGTATTTTAGAGAGTTGTTTTCCAATACATTTCAAAGCAGTGTGTCACTATCCTATCCCAGTTCAAGCTCCAACATAATAACTCATTTTGGGTACAGGGGTAGTAAATTATAATTCAGCAATACTTGTGCATAGTTTTGTAAGAAAGAAAGAAAGAAAGAAAGAAAGAAAGAAAGAAAGAAAGAAAGAAAGAAACCAAAAGAAAAGAAAAAAGTTAAATATTTATATATTCATATAATATTAAAACCAACAACAATAACAACAACCACCACCTCAGAGGCTAGGCATTGTAGTGTACCTGCATAATTCTAGCCCTTAGGTGGTAGAACTAAGGTCACCCTCAGTTGTACAGTGAGTTTGAAGCCAGCCTGGGGTTACCTGAGACTGAAACCATTAAAAAACAAAGCACACAAAGAAACATAATCCCGATCCTTGTTGAAGGATTCCATAAAGAGACCAAGATTTGAATTTTACTGAGAGCAACAGTGTTGACCCATCTGAAAACGGCCAGAGCCGTCTTGCAGCACCCTTGGCGTCATAGCTTTCTCAGAGTGCTCCAGCTCAAGGGAAGCAGGTCCCCAGACTTCATCTAAGTACCTCAGGCACTTCTCTGAGTATCTGTTCTTTCCAGGAAGTCACCAAGGATTCACTAGCTCCTGAGATTCCAGTCTTTTCCCCAAGGCCAGCCTTAGGCAAACTGTGGGAGAGCCCCACCACCCTGCTTCCCTACTCTCTCACCAAATCTGTCCTCACACACTTTAATCACAGGAAACACTGCTAATACATTTAAGCCTTGTCTACACATCAGACATTCTGTTAAGGGCTTACAACCCTACTGCTTTTGTAAATGTCACAACAACCTCACAGAAGTTTTTCCTTGCTTCCCTTTCCAGACAGGGATGCGGAAAGCCCAGAGGAGGGGTTAAGACAACTGATTCTGGTCACATCGATACCACTGAAATTCACAGCTGATTTAGAAGTTCTGTCCTCCTTGGTGGGTGGAGTTTGTGAGTACCATTCCAATCCTAAAGATAGTTGATCTAATCCCCCAACGTAAAATCAAATTGTTTGAAAAAGTCCAAACTCCTTCTGTTTTCTTTGGTTTCTTGGAGAATACCGGTGTGTGTATCTGCCTAGTTCTAACTGGCCATTCTATTAATTTCAACATAATCCCATTAATGTGATTAGAAACTATTCATTTTTCTCAAATTGTCACATTTGTCCCCAAACCACTAAATAGATGACCAAAAAAACCATGGTTTTGACTTGTCTCTGTGTAGACTTAAAACTTCTCTAAGCTTAAATACCCACTTTCAAAGGTAATTGATTTCCCAGTTTCCCACTGCAACAAAAACAACAACAAACAACAGTGAATTCTCTAGGAAGTGTACCTTATTCAGCCCCAATACTATGCTACTAGCTATAGACCCATGAGCAATTTACCTGTGAGATTTCTGTATGCACCCAAGTAAAAATACTATCCTACCTCTAGGGTTGGGGGAGTAGTGAGGTTACATAGCTAAAGGTCTTTCTAAGTAAGGTGAGTGGGGGCGGGGCTGGCCCCAGAAGTGCACATCTGTTTGCCCTTCTCTCTTCCCTTTGGGCTTTCCTTAGTTCTTCATTTAAAGGTCATGACATAGGCTATGGGTTTTCTTTGTTTCCCATGTTCACCTTAGATTTCTCACCGGTAAAGTTCCTGAGAAACCTTGCTTTTCAATCCTGGTCTTGTAGTCTCCATTTCTACATTGAGCTAAAAGTCAAGACTTAAATAAGAAGGAGGGTGTGGGGGGGTGGGGGTGGGGGGGAGTGGGACTGATGTTTTTGGAGAGAAGCTTTCTAATCAGCTAGGGTTTCTGGAGCCCCCTCTGTGACAGGGTGCTGAGGGCCACCTCCCTGAGTGAGAGCTAGGACGAATTTTATATGGCAGAGTTGCTTCTGTTGAAAATTATACAGGCAGCTGTGTAACAGATCTTTTTTACCCAATAGTATTTCATGGAAACACTTTGACAGATTTGATTACAAGAAATTGTTCTTGGTGGCTACCAGCAATCCCTCCCAATAATCCGGAAGTTAAAAAATCCTGCATCTTGGAAAGAGGTGAGGAACCCAGTCAATTACTAACATTTTAAGGCTATAAATTATGTGTTCAGAAAATGTCCCCTCCTTCCTGGTCGTGTGACTGAAAGATTCCAGACGCCCCACCAGGATAATTTCTTTGCAGTGGTTCTGGTCTCTGGCCAGGTGCCCCAGACAGAGGGGATAGGATTTCCCAATATTCCTTGGGCTGCACTGTCGGCCTGTCGCACCCAGGACAGGTTCCCTAAAAAAGGCGCGAGTGGAGAAGGACCTTCCCGCGTTCTGAGACTTCTCCCGGAATGGAGGCACATTGGCCGCTCGGATTCTGAGCTGAGCTTTCGTTTTCTGTAGGTCAGAAGGCGCGGTGGGTGGGGGCAAGGGTGATCAAACAGCTGTCCCCAAGTCCTGCTGCGTCCCCCGCCCCCCAGAGTTTCCACGAAATTTTGCCGCACTGGTGTATGCGTCTCAGGCTTGTTAGGACTCTTAAGTCTCAGATGTTCAAACCCTGGGGAAAAAAAGTGTGAGCCACATACAGGGCGGGTGTCCCGATTCACTCATCCCCTTTATCCCCACCCGTCCCTGTGTTCGGGCGATCCGCGCTTGGAGGTGACTTTGCGCGCTTCCGAGCAGCCCTCCCGCTCGCTCGCTCGCTCGCTGGCCTCGGCCATGGTGACCGTGCCCCCACGCGCCCTGAGCCCTCCGTGAGCCACTGTTGTGGACCGGCTTAGCGCTCCTCTTTCCACCTGGAGCCCGCGGTCCCCCTGTTCCCGTCCTTGGGTGCTGTCTCAGACTTTGCCTGGCCTCTTCCACACAGATCGAGCCACAGTGCGACAAGGAGATTCTGGAGGCCGCGATCCCTGCGGGCCCAGTCGGTCCACCAGGGAAAAATCCACCCGGGAAGAGAGACAAACCCCCTCCGACACACACACACACACACACACACACACTCCGCCACGCCACCCACACCCCCCCCCCCGTTTTCCTGGGCTACCCATCATCTTATTTATTAGCAATTCCTCCTTATCTGCCGTGATTCATCTTTTAAATTGTGATGGTTCAAAGTTTAGGCTTGGGACAAAAAAAGTCAGTCATAATTTTACAAGGAAGTGTAGATGGGGTGGGGTGGGGGGGCGTGGACGGTATGAGAAACCTGACACAGAACAGATTTTTAACCTAGTGAGAAAGACTTGATCTCTGTGGCCAAGGTTTTTTACTTTCCTCCCAGTATCTCAACGAATGATCCATAAGTTAAAACTTAAAACAATTCTAGTTCACTTGCCTCACAGTACGGGGTTGCAGGTCAGCCCCATGAAGCATGTTCGAGGGCTAGCAGGAGACTAGAATTTAGGATTAGAGCTCCATCTTTAAATCCTTGGGCCTAGGGCTGTGTGTGTGGGTGAGGTATCAGAGCACGTGTCAGTTTTCTCTGACTCTCATAATAGGACTCCTCACTTAGAGAAACTGGACCAGGAAGTCCGAGGGGTAATCCAGCCCTTGAGAGTGCTTGGTACTAAAATTCTGTTCACTGCTATTGACACAGAAGTCAGTTACATGTTTTAAGTTTCTGTCCTTTGCCCTAGGCTTTCAATTCTGGATGAAGAGGGCTGGGGATGATGATGATGATGGTGATTATGTGTGTGTGGGGGGGTGGGGGGTTGGGGCGACAAATACTTCTTTTCCTTAAATAGAACAAAAGAGTCTATCCCAAGGATCAATTCATAGACACAACCTCCCTTGTACCAAATCCCTCCCATTGTCCTCCTGTGTAATTGCAAGTGGGGTGTTCTGGAAACTGTCCTTTCACATTGTACACCTCCCAACACATACCAGTCCTTCCCTCCCCCTCCTCTACATCCTTCTTCAGAACTGCTCTCTCCCTCTCCTTCACCCCCTTTACGGGCTTCTCAGGGTCTTGTCCACACAGGAGTTTTCAACACACAGTGCTCCAGTCAGCTGAGGTGTATCCCGTCCAAGAGCTGCGGGGTACTGCTAAGGAAGAATCTAGAGTCTTTTTTATGGAACGAATGATCTTTGTTTACTTCAGTGAATCACTGTGCCTTCCATGTTGTTTGTGACCTACCAGTTTGCCGGGATCTTCTGACAGCTAACCTCCTGTCAGAGGGGGAGAAAAAGAAGGAAGATGTGTGAGCTCCCCCTGGTGACTTCCTGAATTCAGGCTGACGGAACTAAAGCTGCAAGGAAACAGGCCTGCAGCAGAAGGAAACAGACTCCACCTGGGTCCTGATGACACTTGGATAGCTTATGCTAAAGCTCTGGGCCTCCATTTAATGTGGGTTCTTAGGAGGGGCGGGGTCTTCTCAGTGGACCTTTTAAACTCCAGTTTGGAATGGGGGATTTGATAGCTGTCTGCCTGGGGAAGGCCTTCTCTTGAATCAAAGGGCTTACTTACTTTGGAGCTGGAGTATTTTCTTTTTGTCAGTGTGCAGTTAGTCAGTCACAACCAGTAGCTTTTACACACTTCCTGTTGTGCTGTAGACACAAGGGTTGTCATGGGAATCTGGCACTAGCCACAATGACCAGTGTTCTACACGACATAGCCTGAGCCAACAGTGTCCTACACTTAGGAAGGCAGGTCAGAAACACTGCAAACTCTAGTCATTTACAAAAGGCCGCAGGGAATTTTCTCTCAGTCTTCTGGATGTGTGTGTGTGTGTGTGTGTGTGTGTGTGTGTGTGTGTGTGTGTGTGATTTATAGAAGCCCTTAGCAAGATGTTCACAGGAATTTAATGTGTCCCATTCTTTAACCACAGGGCTGGAAAGTACAGACGGTTGTAGCATGCATACATCCCGGTCAGTCCGTTTCTGGACTAACTTCCCTAAACCGGTTAACAGTGTGGGTCTAGGTGATGGTGGTTTCCATTTCCTGTGTAAACATGGAGGTTTGTTTCCTGTTGTTCGGCGTGTGCGACTTTGGTGGAGTCAGACGTTCACAGAGCCTAGTGTGGAGCTAGAGCCCCTTGCAAAACTACGCCAAGCTTTTATCAGTCCGGTCCACAATCTCACACCCATTCTCTGCTCTGGTTTTATTTCTCGAAACATACGACAGGTCATTTTCTCTCTCTCTCTCTCTCTCTCTCTCTCTCTCTCTCTCTCTCTCTCTCTCTCTCTCCCTTCCCTAATGCCATTTCTTCTGTGATCCTCTTTTTCCAGGGGCCTCCCCAAGTCCACAGTGCATTTCACCTGGGGTGAGGCTCACACCTCTCTGGGACGCAGTCACCATGCAGATTGCTCTATTTCCTGTGTACCTTGTTTTTCCACTCTCTCTGTGTACCCCACGAGGCGCTGCACTAACTGATGGAATGCACGCAGGTGCCAGAGAGGTATTGGAAGCGCGGTGCAGAAAGGTAACGGCCTTTGTTTATTCTGCCTCTCCATATTGCCAAAGCGGTGCCGAGATCTCTAATAGTTCTCTGCTTAATGAGGATCCTGAAATAATACTCATGAAGGATTTTCTTAATTTAAAAAAATTAATTCTCATGTCTCTTAAATGAAAAATGGTCAAATTAAGGAGCCGTTTCCAGGATTCTAATTGATGTATTAGTTGTGCCTTGCCTGCACCCCAAAAGGATTTAAGGTGGGCTTAAAATATTATGAAAACTAGACACAGTTATTAATTCTGTCCTTTCAAGCTCTAAAAGTATATAGTTCTAGATCTCAAGTTAAACAACACAGAGGGTTTTTAAGATGAGATGCTCACTGATTTCTAATGTCTCTCATCATGTTATAGAAAAAATCATGGATAAAATTTTTCAGAAATATTTTCATGTCTCTTTGCATATCATACACATACACATATCCACACATACATACATACTCACACTCAAACTGCACTGGCAGGGAACATAGGTTGTTTAAAGCATAGCTATTCAACTGTCATATAAAGTGAAATCTATATTTTCTCTCCCTATATGACTATATATTTAACATCTCTATGCATATGTGTGTGCATACATATGTATATGTTATATACACACACTCCACATTATTATTTCAAAGGGAATTTTCTCCTTCTGGCTAGCAGCAATAACTAGTCAATATTTACACTCTTGAATATCGATGACATCTCGTGCGCACGCGAAAGCTGTGGAAAAACGTCTCCATTTTCAAACAGAGTTTTAATTATTTGTAAAGACTTCAATTGTTCACTGCCTAATGTCATGGGTTGGTCTTCACAGTGTGAAGTGCTACTGTCCAGAACCCCCACAGTATTATAAATAGGCTTCTAAAGCCGGGTTGATTGATGTTTGGCATAAAAACGCTAATTCCTCTGAGCCTGTATATTCCTTCTGTTCACTGTTTTCATAGAAAAATACCAGGGCTGATTTTTTATTCAAATCTCCAATTTATGCAGGGTTTAGAGTACTAAATACTTAAAGCCCTTTTCAGATCTTTACCCCCCCTTTCTGTTGGGTAAGTAACTAAATCTTCTGCTTCAACACAAATAAGAATCGGAGATTTAGGAGATTCCTGGGGGGAAGAGAAAGAGTTTATTAATTATATTGAGAATCAAATAATATGCTTCTTTGACACTAATGTTCCATCTCTCTCCACCCCACACATCCTATGGGAAGACTTTCAAGCCCGTTTTCCGGGTCTAGATTACTGTAGTTAGGCTTCCTCGGAAGACAGGGTGCGGTGGATAGAGATCTGAGCTGAAGAGAGACTTTGAGATGTTAAGCAGAAAATGTGAAATGATTTTTTTCCCCCCTCTGAGTACATCCCAGGGATTGTAATATAAAACACCAAAAAAAAAAAAAAGCACAATAAAGTGCATTTTCATGAGTTTTAATAAATTTTTAATACCAATGGAATGTAAATTTTTCCCTTCACAACCCTTATCTGCATTTGACAGAGGCCTACAAAAAACTTTAAATACCCATGTAAAGAGTATTTAAAGCAAATTACAAGAGACTATGGAGATTGTCAGCAATAAAGAATGATAAGAGATCTTCTTAAAATTTTTTTATATTGACATTATTAAAACTAAGTGCCTTGTCTAGATTCTACTGGTTCTGACCAGTGTCCATATTGTTAGATTTTTTTTTAAAGAGTGCACACATTGGGACATATTAGAAACAAACCACTTGAAGGAGATTCTGAAATGGTCAGCGCCTGACTGATAGCAGTAATTAACTGCTCTTTATTATGTGATGCTTATCGCTCAACAGACATGGGGCCAGGGACATTCCGTGCATCTGACCCTGGGCTTGGATGACTACTGGGTGGAAGAAGTTCCAGGTTAAGGATGAGACCTCCAAGTGTGTGTCAGGGTGGAGAGTCCTTTTACTACAGCTATGGTTCTTGAGAAGAAAGGATGTAATGGGTGGCACTATGAGTTATGAGACAGGAGAGTCAGGGAGCTCAAGCGATTTGCACAAAGCCCTCTGCTTAGTGAATAACACAGGGAATGAAGCACAGTGGTCTTGAACTACACAGTGCTCTGGGAGCTAGCAAGCATTCTCTGCGTAGTAGTAAATGCTTTAGATGTTGCATGCCGCCTTAACCCCTGTCCCTGTTCAACTGTGCAGTCTTGGTACAAAACCAGATCTGGATGATACGGAAACTAATTACAGCTCTCTGTTCCAATAAAGCTTTACTAAAAGGGGCCAGATTTGTAGTATCCTATCCTGACTCCATCCGTAGGCAGGGAAAAAGAAGTGAATGGACCTCTCTTGGGAACAAATGTCTGTGCTGAGCAAGTAGAAGGTATGTGAACTGGGGTCTTCAAACTCTGCCTCTCACCTTGACATCTGACTTTAAATATTACTGTTGGCGAATTGGAAGGCTTTTATGTATGGCATTTTGAGTTAATTGGTTTTTGAGAGAGATCTCTTAGATCCCACTCATCTTAAACTTGCTAAGTAGCTAAAGATGACCCGAATCTGATGGTCGTCTTGCGTCTACCACCACAGAGTTGTGATTACAGGCAGCGTTAGGGATCAGACCCAGAGCTTCATGCAAGCAGATCACACCAGTAGCCTTGACTTCCCATAGAGTCCATCCTATTCCTGGTCTGTTACTTACAAGTAACCTCCTTCATCGGGCGCTCCAGGCTGCCTGACACCACCCAGTCTCATTCACAGAGTGATCTTGTTACATCCTCTATGGATTATTGGAACTCAGTGGTACTCTTAACTGCAGATACTAGCTTCCCTCAGTGGGATTCTAGCATTTTCCTGACTCTATATGACTCTGCTGGTTTTCTAGTCAAGACCAGAAGGTGTGTCTCATATTTACAAGTCTCTCTACCATTGAGTCCAAGAAGTAGGTCATGGGCAGCTTCTCTCGTGCCAGCTGCCTCTGGAGAATTCTATTTTCACCTGTTCCTGGACCCTCCCTCCCCTACGGCAGCAATTATTACAACACAGAAACTGCCTCTCCCTGCCAATATCTGATTCACGTTCTCATGCTGCTTTTTAAAAGGACAAGTGGAGCATTCTTGTCCCCTTTGATGCAGTCTCACGATCGAGCCTGTACTGACTGGCCTTGAATTCTCATCGGTCATTCTGCCTCGGGTTCCCAAGTACTGGGATTATAGGTATGCACCATAATCCACACCCAGGTTGACTCATCAGATAAGGAAACCCATAGGTGACAACCACTGAATCTGCTGGGCCAGCTTTACCCAAAGATAGTATTTGGGAAAACAGCTTTCCTTGAAGGAAGGATATTTTCTTTCTTGTACATTGAAAAAAAAATTTAAATAAGATCATAAGAGTTATCATTAGTGCAATAGGTTGTAGACAGATTTGTTCTACTAGTCCTCTAAAATAGCAATGTAATGGGAATGGAGTTTGGAGCTAATTGGAAAAATTACAAGCACAGTTAAGTGAAAGAAAACCAAGCTGATAATAAATTTTTGAAGAGATGAAGCATTAAAATGTCATAGGACTAGCAATGTTTTCTTCCCTCTTCACACTCAAACACGTTTTTTAAACTCGTGTTTTAATATAAATTGCAGTGATGGTTTTGTTATTAAAGAACCAAGAATTTTTCACTAAGGGGAAATGTCTCTGGTCTTGGATTTAATCCTCGAAATCAATCAAGTCTTTAGCGTCCTTTGACTTATCCTCAGATAAAAGAGGTCTTTGAGTGCAAAGCTAAGGAAGTAATCCTCTGTCTTGTGTGTGACCGAAAAGAATGAGTGTAAGCACAGAACCTTGGGCTTAAGTAGATTATAGTACCACAGAGGAGATGCTGCTAATGCATGGGAGACAATTAGAATGTCTAAACAGTATGGCACTTGTGGCGGAAGAGTTTGCAGCAGAGACAATGTCCACACCCCCTGAGAGTGCTTTTCAGAGAAGGCCAGTTCTTGTTGTTGTGACAAAATACCAGACAGAAGGAACTTAATGAAGTTTACCTTGCTCATTGTTTGAGGGTACAGTCTTTACAACAAGGACCTAAGTCGGTGTGGCTGGATTGTGAGGTGGCTGGTCTCATTGGGTCTGCAGTAAGGAAGCAGGGTGCATGCAGGTGGGAGCGGCTGGAAATGAACACTGCCATTCATCTCAGTTTATCCTTTATGTTTAGTTCCAGACCCCAGATCATGTACAACGGTGGACCTTCCTTCCTTCCTTCCTTCCTTCCTTCCTTCCTTCCTTCCTTCCTTCCTTCCTTCTTTCTTTCTCTTTCGTTCTTTCATTCTTTCTTTCTCTTTCTTTCTTTCTTTCTTTCTTTCTTTCTTTCTCTCTCTCTCTCTCTCTTTCTTTCTCTCTTTCTTTCCTTTCTTCTTTTCTTCCTTCCTTCCTCCCTCCCTCCTTCCTTCCCTCCCTCCCTTCCTTACTCTCTCCCTCCTTCCCCTCTTTCCTTAATGACATCTAAAAAGGCCCTCATAGACATGACCAGAGGTTTTTATCCTAGGTAATTCTAGAGACTGCCAAGTTGACAATGTTAACCCTCAGACCCACGTTTATATTAGTTGACATGGAGTTGCCATCGCTGCTTTTGTATGAAAGAATGACCCAAACATGGTTCTAAAATAGCTCACTCTTTTTGGTAGTTCAAGTATAGGGCATGCAGTGGGGGCTTTAAAATCTGTTTTGTATACAAATAGAATGTTAGGATGATCAGTGCATGAGACAATGTGCTTAAGAGACCGCAATAAACACTAACTATTGCTATGAATACATACATCCTAATTTGTCACCAGAGGATTGAGAAGAAGGTTGTGACACAGTTTCTCATAGGAGTCTCCTCTTATTTGGTGGCTTACTGTCTATCTTCACAGGCAACAGGAGAGGGGACACCTGCCTGAAATGTAAGCAGATGTTCTTTCTCCAGAGTTGCTTCCATGACATTGCTGGCCTTTCGCTGTAGTCTCTTTCTCATTCATTGCCCAGGGTACATTCTTTGTATAGATTCTTAAGCCACCCCACCCCCTCAGATGTGCCATGTGTTACTTATTCTTCATTGGTGTGGTTCTCTCAGCCCAGAGGACCCCTTGTAGGACAATGGAGAATTTGCCTGTTTGCCTGGCGTCTATCTACGATCCCTAAGGGTTGCTGCTACTGAACATCATGAGTCTTCACTTTGATTCTTCACCATGATTGTTACAATGAAACCACCAAGTGATTCTCCAAGGTCATGGATTGCTGAGGATAAAACATAATTCTCCAACTTCCAGGTTTTCAGATTTTTTCTGTGAACTTTGATCGCAGCTGGTTGAGAGAAACAATTGCTTCTGGCCCTACCAGAGTAGAATTATATAAGTTAACAAAGATAGTATATTGTTATCACAGTCACCTATCAAAAGGTTTCCTGGGCTGGAGAGCTGGCTCAGAAGTTAAAAGTGCTGACTGCTCTTCCAGAGGTCCTGAGTTCTGTTCCCAGCAACCACATGGTGGCTCACAATCATCTGTAATGGGGATCCAATGCCCTCTTCTGGTGTGTCTGAAGACAGCAACAGTATACTCACATAAAATTAAAAATTAGAAGCTGGGCGTGGTGGCATATGCCTTTAATCCCAGCACTTGGAGGCAGAGGCAGGCGGATTTCTGAGTTCAAGGCCAGCCTTGTCTATAGAGTGAGTTCCAGGACAGCCCGGGCTACACAGAGAAACCCTGTCTCGAAAAAACAAAAAACAAAACAAACAAAACAAAACAAAAAACAAAACAAAACAAACAAAAAACAACAAAACAAAATTAAAAATTAGAAAAAAGAAAAAAAAAGGTTTCCTGTTCAATGTATACAGGGGTGTGTTAAATAACCATGAGAAGGACACTGGGATCAGACTTTACAGACATGAATAAGAGTGAGGTCAGAAGCCCATCAATTGCCAGGTAGGCAATATTTGGTAACCCTGAGGAGCCTGGTTGTCTGTGGCAGTGAAAACAGAAGTCAGGATGCAGAGATGGCTAAAGGTGCTTGCTGCCCAGCCAGATGGTCCAGGTTTGATCACTGGGACCCATAATGCAGAAGGATAGAATTTGCTTATAACTGTTGTCTTCTGACCTCCTCAGTTCACGGCAGCGTGTGCCCCCTGCCAACAATGAAAGAATAAATGATTGTGCTTATTTTAAAAGACAAAAGAAGAGAGAAGAAGGAAGTGCTGCCTAGGCATAAAACACCCAGATACAAGTACAGAAATAGGGTAAAGCCGAACTTTTGCTGTTATCAAGGTTCTGTTACCTGTTAGACTAAACCAGGCACCATCACCAGCCAAATTCTTCCATTTCTATTATTTACCCCATTTCTTAGTAATTTACACAGAAGGTGACTGAATTATATGTAGGTGGAACATTTGGCAGAATTACAGATATTTTTCTATGCCTTGGATAGCTGCATTTCTTTCCTTATATTCTGGGGGCATCTCTCAACTTTCCCTCTTCCCTACCCCAGTACCATACAACTAAATACATAAATTCAAGAAAAAGGGTGAAAAAGATTTGTAAGTCTTAGTGTGTGTCTTAGTTAGGGTTTCCGTTGCTGTGAAAAGATACCATGATCAAGGCAACTCTTATAAAGGAGAATATTTAATTGGGGTTGGCTTACAGTTTTCAGAGATTCAGTCCATTATCATCAAGGAGGGAGCATGGCAGTGTTCAGGGAGACATGTGGTAAGAGCTGAGAGTTCTACATCTTGTTCCAAAGGCAAACAGGAGAAAACTGGCTTCCAGGCAGCTAGGATGAGGGTCTTAAAGCCCAAGCCCACAGTGACACACTTCCTCCAACAAAGTCGCACCTACTCCAATAAAGCCACACCCACTCCAATGAGGCCACACCTCCAAATAGTGCCATTCCGTGGGCCAGACATATTCAAAGCACCACAGTGTGAGTTAGAAAGACTTGGAGACACACATATTTGCTATTTTCAGCACTGGTCAATTTTTGAGATTGGATTATGGGTCCTGAGGACAAGAGGAAAGACAAAAGTACCCCCAAAAGTGGAGCAGGATTTGAAAAGATGACTTTCCTCTCTGTTTCCGAGGGACGTGGAAGCCATTTATCACCTGGTGGTCCAACTCATTACTAAGAATAAGAGCGTCTAGGTTAACACTCAGTATGCTACCCCGAGCTTTGCTCTATGCCCCAAGACCACCTCTAGTTCTTGGCCGATTTATAATCACCCCAGATTGGAGGCTTAAGTGGTGATGGCAAGGACAGGGACCCCTTGGCCATTCCCAAGGGGACTGTAGATGCAGTGAGAAGGAAGTCTTCCATGGACAGGGGAAGTGGGGGACGGCGCAGATATATTGTATGTTTTGTACGAGTAGCTTTACCCATGTCCTTGAGGACAGAGGTCTGCCTTTCTGAACCGATGTGCCCTCAACAGCTAGCGACAGTCCTTGGCACCAGATGCATTCAGAGGTAGGAAGAAGGGGAGGGAGAGCAAGCTAAAGATGCTGAGGGAAGATATAAATATATCACAGCAGCACAGTCATGAGAGGGGAAGGAAAGATTGATACAAAGTTGTATGTTCTTCCCAACTAAGATTAAAAAGAGAAACACTTAACTCCGATTCTCCAATAGGCTGGGATTTTTAAAAAAGGGACAAAACAAACAAACAAACAAAGATAGAAGCCAATCATATCTTTTAAGTCTCATAGTTTACATTAAATATCCTTCCCCATGAAATACCCCCACCCCCTTTACTTTCTTTGTGTGTGTTGTATGTATTCACATGTATTCTCATGGAGGCTAGTGGTCCACACTGGTACCTTCTTTAATCATTTTACATCTGGTTTTCTTTTGGGATAGAGAACCGGGAGCTCATTGTTTGTTGTTTGGATAGGTTTACCTGTTAGCAACCTACCCTCCCCGCCCAGCGCTGGGGCCAGAGGGGCCACACCATCCCACTTGGCCTTTCCATGATGCTGGGATCCAGAGTCACATCCTTGGATTGCTACAGCAAGTGCTTCTAGGCCCTGAGACATCTCCCCAACCCCTAAATTTATCTTCTTTGTAGTTCTATTTCTCACCATATGACATGTCTAGTCAAGTTGACAGGTTAAAAAATAATCAAGACAGTCTGAGAAGCTCTAAAGGATGAAGACACAGGGTTATATTTTAAGTGTTCGGTATTCATATTTAGAAAGACACGTCACTGTCATCGTCAGGCAATGCTCTCTATTCTAAAGGCAGAATTCTGGTGAAACTGTGTATCGAGTGCCGGATAAACTGTGCGTTCTCACACTCTCAGAATTTTTCCTTGGCTAATTTTCCATCGTGGCTCGTATAGTCCTCCTTTAGGAGCACAGGAGAAGATCTTCCATACACTGAAATGATGTGGGTGCTTGAAGACCCAAAGAAGAATGTCATGTAGCATCTTTCAAACGAGCCCAGGGTCCAGTGGGGTGACAGATGTGGATACAGTGCCACACTGAGGTCTTACAGCACAAGCCTGCTTCACTGTGCATGACCTTATCCACCTATACTGTCCCTTTCATGGTGACAGTCTGCCAGCTTCATGGGTGGTAGAGCTCAGACTCCAGCAAGGACTTCAGCTTTGCCAGGTTCAAGCTCCTGATTCTAAGAGCATAAGTCCTGCCTCCTTCCCAGCAAATGTAGCTAAATCCTGTGTTCCAAACAAGTCATGAGTACGGTATCCCTTTGCTTGAACCACTGCACATCAAGTCTTATCTGACTATGATGTTTGGGGCTCTGGCTGGGGACTACCTGACGCTCCTCATTTAAGGCCTTTGTGGGCCTGGAAGATAGCCCACCTCTGCAGCTCTTACAGTGAGAATTTAGGTTTCTTAAAAAGCCCAGTTATATTGCATAAATATGTTTGTGTTTTACTCCCAGGTGTGGGATATGGGGCTGCTTCAGTTTGTCCACAGCCATTAACTCTGATTGTCTCGTGCTCTGGGAGGGCTGTGATTTTTGCCAGATGCAGATAGTTTAAATCTGGGAACTCTGGGGAGGGTATAAATGGGAGAACACTGAGGGGGCCTGTGGTGGCTGCTGTTCCCCC
Organism: Mus minutoides; assembly: GCA_902729485.2. Lineage (NCBI taxonomy): Eukaryota > Metazoa > Chordata > Mammalia > Rodentia > Muridae > Mus > Mus minutoides. The sequence continues at coordinate 2,589,486 of LR749562.1, read as the reverse complement.
TGCTGCTGCCCCTGCAGCTGCTTTTCCTGTTGCTGTTTTGCTAGATTGGTGGTTGGAGATAGTCTGACCATGGAGATTGGACATGCCCCAAGGAAGCTGGCGCCCCAGGAAGTAGTCTAAAGAGCTCTATGCCCTGCTTCCTTTCTAACCTTCATTCTCTCCTACCTAGTGTTGTGGAGTTGGAAGAGGTTGGGGTGGAATAGCAGTTGGAACGGTAGTAGATGTAAGAACCCAATAAAGTGGCTCCGAAAAGTACACTGACACTTTCCTCCATACAACATCTTTTGTTGAGGTCTTCCAAATATGCCTCTGGCTGAAGTCTAGCCAAGACAGCCTGAGCTCTCTCATTATGCCCTCTCTTGGCCAGAGCCTCCACACTATCATGATACCCAATAGGATTGCCTTTGGCAGTTTCCAGGATGCTAGCAGGAGGGAGCTCCTGCTTCTGTCAGGGTTGACCTAGCTCTGTCTCTAGATCTATGACCAGAGCCACAGAGAAAGGCTAATGACGTTAAAAGTAGCCACTTACTGATAATTTGTGCTTGTGTCAAGAAAAGTATAGAATTGTGGACTAAATGACTACTTGAGGAAATACACACAAGACAATACACACACACACACACACACACACACACACACACACACACACACACACAGAGTGGTATAAGAGCATGTCAGTAGGAAAGATAAGAAACAAATTGCTGTTTTTCAATTCCTTATCTTGATCATGAGAGCATGTTTAATACACTTCAATGTATGCATTTGGGGGGGGGAAGAGATTTTTATGTAGATCATGGAAGAGCTTGACAGAATCTGTTCTTTATGTTCGCTCTTGGTTGACCAGAATTTGAGGGTTACTGTCACTGGCAATCCGATTTGCCAGTATGCTGCCCCACCCCTCACCTCAAGAAGGAAGGAAATCTATCGTACTGTTGTAATTTGGAAGCCAGAGTGCTAGTTCAAAATCAGGCTACTTACAGTCAACCTTCAACTCTGATATATTCAGACAAAAATAATTATTACAAACTGAATATTGCTAAAAAATTCATTATTTTTTGAGCTGATGAGGGAAATAATCACAAATCATCATCTTGTCAAACATCAGCACCAGCTCCAACAAGTTCGAGTTGACATCTTAACACTTTCTGATCGCAGGAGTCCCGCACACTGCAAGATCAAAGATCTGGGAAGAACACGCACAGATTGAGTCTGGGCCTGAGAGAAATAGCACCTTGTTATAGAAGCAGTTTCTCTCCTTAGTCCTCAGTCACTGGGTGTGTGATTTTCCTGATACCAGGGCTTTCTGATGCTGGGAGTAGAATTCTCTGCTGAAGCCTTTGACAAGACTCAGCTCCTGACATCTCACTCTCAAACCCTACTTTAAAAGCACATCTGTTAGTTTAGAGCATTTTTAGTTTATTGAAGAAGCCTTCACAAAGAAAAAAACAGATGATGAAAATCTCATCTGTCAAAACTGTTATTAAAACCAGTAACAGTGTGAAATTTTGTTTAAATTGAAAGCATCATTTATTTTTATCAAACATTTTATAAACAATCATATTTGAGAAAGATTTGGGGGGACCTGGAGAGCCCTCAACGGAAGGCGGCTCATTATGCTACTTCCTTTATAATGTGTGGCACCCACCGACATGGGCTGTGCTGCCTCCCTCTAACTAACTTCCTGAGGTACCAATAGGGTGAAGATACCATCACAGAGCAGGGATGGGCCTTCTGAGAGTAAACAGAGAGCAGGCAAAAGGCACAGACCTGATAAGGTGGAAGGAACTCAGGAACTCAACTCAAGGGTGACTGACAAGATGCCTGCCTGATTTGCCATTTGCTGATTTACATGGCCACAAAATATGAAGTCTCCAAGAGAGTTTAGAAAAGCAAGTGGAAAGGAAGGATGGAGAGATAGAGTTGAGTAGGGTATGTATGTGTGTGTGTGTGTGTGTGTGTGTGTGTGTGTGTGTGTGTCATGGTGCAGACAGCTGACTTCATGCTCAGACCTGCTACTGATATCAAAGGGGCATTTCACAGCCAGGAGGAGTAAAAGACACCCTGAAGCAGGGAACAAGATGAATGTCAAGTCCATTTAGTGGATCCTTCATGCAATCCAGATGTTTGGCAATGTGGAGACAAAACGTCTGACACTGTGAGCCGTGCAGACTCAACCTAGGAATATACAAAAGTTCCAGCTTCACATTCTCCACATCTTTGGCTGTCCTGGGTTAGCAGCTTTGAGAAAGAAACTGCAAAAGAGACGCTAGTGACATAAGACTGAAGATTAGCCCATGGCGGCTTCTCTTTCTTTTTCTCAGCCATATATGCTTGGGAATCTGCACCCGGATTGTGCAAAGGTTTTGCCATAGGGGTGGAGCAAGGGATTGGGGCACCAGGATGTAAGAGGGCTTGAGAGCCCCTCAGATCCCTTGTATTCTCTTCAGGGAGGATTGGGCACCAGACATCTATCCTACCTTTCATCCCTCAGGTTTCTTCAACTGTAAAAGAATGCTACTCATCTGGAGCCATCAGGGCTGGATGCACCAGGGCAAACAGGTCCATAAGCAGAGACCGCGGGCAACAACGGAGCTCTCGATCTCATCTGTGTCTCTTCATCTAAAAGAAGACGAAGCAGATTTTCCAAGTTTACTTCTAAAGTATCAATACTGAACTGTCTAGAAAACAAACACATGTTAACATTAATCATCACTTTCTTGAGCATTTATTTAGAGTCTCTTGAATCTACCTGATTTATTTTTTGCTAGATAATTATGTAGTATATACCTCTGTTTCTCTTTTTAGTGTAAGTTACAGCACATTGGGCTCTTTTATTTCTCCTTGTACTTCTTCTAGAAGTGTGTTGTTTTCCCATATTAAAAAGTTAGTGTTGGGTCAGTGAGGTGACGAGTTGATAAAGACCCTTGCTGAGCAGGCCTAACAACCTGAATGAGTTCCATCCTCAGAGCCCATGCAGTGGAAGGAGAGAATGGACTCGTAAATGTTGTTCTCTGAACCCCCCATGCCCTAACACATGCACATTCATATTTATAAATAACATAAATGCATAAAAGGTAAAAGTCCAATTTCATAATGCCAAGCAAATTTCAAATAAACTAAAAAAATTTTCAAATACTTAGCCCACTTTTATAGGCTCTAGCTAGCCTGTCCCTACCCATTAGTTATGGTTTTACTGGAACCCTGTGTCTTTCTTTAAATATATATTCTATGCGTGTGTGTGCCTGAGTGTATGTATGTATGTATACCACACTTATCCGAGAGTGAAGGGAGTCACAAGAAGGTGCTAGATCTCCTGGAACTGGAGTCACAGGTGGCTGTGAAATGTGCGCGTCCTGGAAACTGAACTCACATCTTTTGCAAGAGGAAAAAGCACTCGTATTGGCTGAGCCACCTTGCAAAGTCTCCTGCGTTTTTCTAACCATAAGTAGCAGTCGTTGTTAGAAGCACAAACTCATTGGGAGAAAAGACTTTTTCTTATTATTCCAAGAGATATTTCCAATATGCAATTTATTTATAGCATCCAATAACTTCAAAACCAAAATTTAAAATGCATTATATAGTCAATTCAGTTGTAGCATAAAATCTGTAATGATAATCCAATTCAGAAAAAAAAAGTTGCAAATCCTTTTGTGTCATTCATTTTACTCTATTTCAAATCTTCAGTTTGAGTACTACTATTGCAACTAAGTATGGCTGTGTGTTTGAGGACAGCAAACAGGCATATATTTCAAGTAGGATGAGGCTGCAGGAGAGAAACTGAATAAAAATATACAGTCAAGGGGAAAAGAACATAAACTTTCAGTTAAAGAATGGTTTGCTCATGTATTTTGCAAATGCATGACAGAAGTTATTAAATCATCATGTCTATTGGCAAGGGTGCTCATGGGAATCAGATAAGGACATTTTCATGAGAGAAGTGGAAGTGGGGCTTATTAGAAGCAGATTTATAGCTGTCTGGGGTGGCACATACCTGTAACTCCAGCACCTGAGAGGCTGAAGAGGAATGCAAGTCCATGACCAACCTGGGATACATGGAGAATACAACAAGACCAAGAACAACTGGACTGTATAGTATGACCCTGCTTTAAAATCCAGTCATGCAAGCTAGAGAGCGAACAAGCAAGCAGGTAGATTTTCTGAGTGAATTGTAGTTGTGGAAAAAGTAAGGTCCCAAAGGCTTAGGAAGCAAACTAGTCTCTGAGAGGTAGGGAGTCAGGTCAGGAGAGAGCCATCTGTGTTTCATGGTATAGAGAACCTGGTTTCTAGAAAAGGGGACTGAAGAATAGTCATACCAGCTAGGGCTCCACTTGCCTTCCTCTTGTGCTTTTGCTTAGCCCAGCGCCACCAGAGCCCTCACTGTTTTAAAGAATTAAGATAAGACCTGAATTCTTTTTCATTCTCTTAGTTTAAGGTGACTGATCTCATGTTCAGTGTCACTCAAGTATGTGCCTTCAAGGTTTTATGTGTTCATGCAGGTTTGCTTTTTGTCTCCCCGTGAAGCTTCGCATATCCAAGCATATCCAAGTGATGGGCACAGTCAATGCATGTGTTGGGAATCATATTTTCTGATGAGTTTTATTAGACTTATCCTCAGTTTGAATTTTCTAACCTTTGTAAATGGGTCCCATTTTAGGAAAAGCATTTGTTAAAAAGAATCAGGCAACACTATTACACATTCAGGGAGCTATCTGTAATCAGTAGTTCCTTTGGACTCCTAATTGATCAATCTCTGCCTTCTTTGAAATTTAAACACTTCCCTTTGTCTTTGAAGTGCTTCAAGCTATGTTTAAACTCACCGAGGCCTAGTATATTATCCTTACATTTTTATAATGCTCAAGCCAAAGGATTTTCTACTGTTTATTAACACCCGATATCAGGAAGGAGGGACTCTTAACCTGAAAGGAGAGAGTCTTACTTGCCTTTGACACTCTGTGCCAACAGCTTTCCGACTTTCGGCACTGTTTTGACCCCTCACTGACCATTTATAACCTTTATGGAACCCACTAGCTCAGAATGAACCTTAAAATAGAATGGCTTGGCTGCGAGGGATTATGGGGATTATGCTAATGGAGAGGGAAAGACCCATATTAAATGTGGGCAGCACTGGTCCTTGGGCTCCATTCCCAGACCCAGTGAAAAAAAAAAAGTGGACTGAGAAGCAGCCCTTGGTGCTCCGTTTCTTGACTGTAGATACAATGTGACCATCTGCTTCTGTCTCCTGATGGCATCCCTTCCCGGCAACGACGGACTGTATCCCCTTCACGACGGACTGTATCCCCTTCAACTGTAAGCCAAAAGAACTCCCTACCTTTGAAAAGTTACTTTGGTCACAGAAGCAGCACAAGTAAGTAATACATCCAAAGTGGAAACAGATAGTACTTCTTTGAACATTGTATTTCGTACTTTATGTGCCCAAATTTTTCCTTTGATTTCTTCTGCTCTTTTCCATATTTCCTTTTCCTCTTCTGCCTTTTCCTCCTCTGGTATCTCCTGTTTTTCTTTACTGCTTCTTCCTCGGGGCTTTGGCATTGCCTGACAGCTGTCATAGTCCCTTCTTCGCTAGGTGACTGATACTCTGAGGATACTAACTACCATTCTTGATTTTTTTAAAGGTCTGTTTTCTCTTAAACAATGATGATAACAGTAATTTGAGGTACTCCCTACAGAGTTGAGGAAGAGCTCCTGTATTTATAATCCACCATAACTCTCTGTTATTATAACAGAGAGTATAATACTCTCTGTTACAAGTTAATGTTGGATGTTTAATGAGATTTTTTTTCCTGCATCTGTTGATATGATTGTGTGTGTGTGTGGTTTTTTTTTTCCTTTAAGCTATTGATATTATAGATTGTTAGATTGCTTAATATCAATATCAAGCAATCCCCCAATTATTTTTGGCCACTGCTATTGTAAAGAATTGAAATTCCCTGAAACTTAGAAAAGCCTTATTCCTACAAAAAGCTATTTAGATTTTATCAGCCATTATATTGAATTTAGGTAAATTTGGAAACAATCGTCGTGCTCGTGAATGTAAATATTTCAGTATATGAGGATGGCATATTCATCCATTTGTATTATGTCATTTCTCTCAGTAGGGTTGTTGAGGTTTGTTGTACAGATCTTGAGTGTATTTTGTTAAATTTATTCTAAATCTCCTCCTGAGTTTGAAATAATTGTATGTGATGTTACATTTTACAGTACAACTTCCAAACATTTTAAAAGACTTCATTAAGATACAATTGAACTTTGCATTTTGTCCTTGTATTTTGTAACCTAGATAAACTCACTTGCTCCTGGAAGCCTTTCTTCTCATAGCTTACATGGTTTTTTATTTTTATTTATTTATTTATTTATTTATTTATTTATTTTTGTGTACAGACCTAAAAAATATAAATGAAGAACATTTACTTATGTCTCCCAAACCCTACTCCTGCATCATGCCCAGGCTTATTGTATTGCCTAAGACTGGAGTTCCTGTTAGCATAGACATTGTATGGACGAGCATTCTAGTCTTGCTCACAAATTTAGGGTCAACATTTAGTGTTTGACAAATAATTATATTATGATGGCAGCTATAATTTTGGGTGCATTACTCTGGCCGACTTTTATTCATTTTTATATTTTTGTGTTTTTGCATTGTGTGTGTGTGTGTGTGTGTGTGTGTGTGTACATGAACATATGGGCATGTGTTATCCAGTACATATGTGTAGAGGTCAGAGGTCAGTTTGTAGTAGTTTTTTTTTTTTTTTCTTTTCTTTTCACTATGTGGGTTCTAGGGATCAGAATCAGGTCATTGGGCTTGGGAACTAGGGTCTTGTCTGGCAGGGCCATCTCCCTGGCTCGTTGATGAATGTTCAGAGGTTGAACTAACCTTGCCTTTTGGGGATAAACTTTACTCATTAAGGAGCAAATCTGAGATGCTGGTTCTGCTTGCCAGCATCTTGCTAGTGTTGATTCCTTTATGAAATATGTATATGCCTTTGTTTCTCAGCAGGGCTGTGCCTTTGTTTCTCAGCAAGGTAGTGCTGCCTTCCAAGTCAAGTTGAGAGACCCTGCTTCCTCCACTTACTTGAAGAGTCTCCATGGTTGGCATTATGCTTTCAGTGAGTGTTGTCAAGAACTCTGCAGGGATTATAGATTTTTGAAGATTTTATGAATTAGATTTCTTTGTGTGTATGCACATGGGCCCCTGTGCATATGTACTCACATGCATGCAGAGGCCCGAGATCAATATCAGGTTCTTTCTTCTATTTCTACCATATTATTATTCTTGTTGTTATCATTACTGAGACAATGTCTCTTGTAGTACCTAGTGCTCACAGATTGGATGGGCTGAATGACAACAATCTCTGGGGCTCTCCCCGAATATGCCTCTGCCTGAGCACTAGGGTAAGAGATGCTCCCTACCACACTTGGTATATGTGGGTGTTGAAGATCTGAACTCAGGTCCTCACACTTGGGTGGCAAGCATTTTACTGAGTCATCTCCAAGGCCCCAATTTAAACTTCTTGATGTGTACTTTTCAGTTTTCCTCTTCTCAAGAGAGCATTAGAAATCTGTGTCTGAAGAATTCTATTGTTACTAAAATATCATAATCATTGGCACAAAGTTCCTAATATATTCCTTCCATGGGGGCATCCCATTTTCCATTCCAGACTCTGATGTATTCTCCCCCGTATATTCTCTGTCACTTTCTGTTAATTGTTTGTTATTCTTATTGATGTCTATAATTCCAAAGCCTTGGCTTAATTCCTTCTTCCCAAATTATCTACTTTCTTTCTACTTTACTCATTTCTGCTCTTAGCTTTACTATTTAATTTCATTTTTAGTTTCATTTACTCTATTTTTCATTTCCTTCAGGTGGGAAATTAGGTAACTGACAAGATTCTGCATCTTAAATGCTTAGCACAAGTACTTAAATTAGCAAATTTCCCCCTAGATACCATTTGAATGGCTTCCTATAAATTCAACATGTTGTATTTTCATTTTCTTTCCATGCAAAAAATCGTTTTTGTCTCCTTTTAAAGATTTTATTGAACATATGGACTATTAAAATTATATAATTTTCATTTTTGGAATTTTAAGGATTAGCCAGGGCTTGTGGCACACACATATAATCTCTGTATTAGGAAGATTGAACCAGGAGGCTAATAGTGAGTTTGAAGTCAGCTTGGACCACATAATTAGTCCCTGTACTCCCCTCCACCCCCGCAAGACAAATTCAGCGGTGGTTTTAAATCTCCCTTTGTTGGTTCTCATTGATCTGGTTATCTCAATGTGGGTTGGCTTTCCTCTTCTGCTATTTTTTTTAAATCCATAGCTTCCTGTAGTTATTGGTTTCTCTCTCATTTAAAAAATTCTTCTTCTCTCTCTTCCCCACTCCATCTGTCTTTCCTATGTGGATACTAATATATATTTTAAAGGCAGGTTAAGATTAACCTGTATTTTAGGGGTAATTCATCTTGTTTATAAGACATAATCTTGGTTATAGCTTGTATTGAATTATCTGATTCCACTCTGAGTATTTATTTTTACTTATGTGTATGTGGTGTGCATGTGCATATGTATGCATGCTTGGTTGTCTGTATGTGCACAGGTACCCAAGGACACTAGAAAGTGCTATCAGGTTTCCTCAAACTGGAGTTATGGTTAATTATGAGCTGCCTGACCTGGGTGCTGGAACCCAAACCTAGTTCTTCTGCTAAAGCACCAGGTGCTTTTAACTGCCGAGTGACCTCTCCAGCCACTAAAGTGTAGCCCGGGCTACCCCTGACCCCAAGCCCCTCCTGGTTGCCCATCTTTTCAGCATACCAGTGTGTGTCATCATGACTAGCTTGGCTCCATTCTAACCAGTGGAAAGCAACATGATTTCTCATTTTTACATGAATTCGGTAAAGCATTTTTGCAAGTCTTAACACTCCACGATCATTGTCCTGCTAAGAAGTTGCCTTTGCAAACATTTATCTAACACAGAGAGGTTGGTATTCATCTGAACACTGAATCAGAACCCCATCCAGCTCTCTGGAGTTCTTCAGCATAGCCTTCTACTCCCTTTTGTCCTATTCTTCAATCTTGTGTCACATTGACTCCTTTGCACATTGTTCTGCTTTCAAGTGATCAATTCTGGGGACTGTGCTTGAGGGTCCCTTCATTGTGTGGAAGTTTAACAATTTCTTCTAGGCAGAATGCCAGTGCATGGAAGAATCACTTTTAAATCCCCCTTGCCCCTCAGAGATCAGAGTCCCATGCTGTCAACTTTCTGACATGGGAATGTAATCTTTCCCTAGTTTTGCTCAGTTTCTAAATGTTTATGGCAGGAAGAGAAATCTAAGCCTTGTCATATTCATCGGGATAAAGATTGCGTCACTTCAGATTTATCTTCTTGTCCCTTGATCCCACATCTTGTGAAAGTTGTTCTATCACAGGAGCCTGTCTCTCACCAGCCACCTCCTCCTATTGCCTCTGCTCTTTGGTCCATGGTAACCTGTCTCCTGAACAGTCATAGAACTCTTTTACCCAATCTCCCATTTCTAGAGTCCATCTTCCCACCTGAGTCAGTGTGCCTTTGTCAAGATCATTTTCCTAAAATTCTTTTATGAGCTTTGAGCCTTCCAAGGCTTCCTTTCACAGCACCTTTTCACGGTGGTGCCAAAGCCGTTAAACATCTCCTAATATTGGCATCAGAGCAACTGATACTATCTGTTGAGCTTTCACCTCCACTTAGTCTACCTTTTCAACAATCTTTCTCTGTCTCTGTTGGACTATAGTCACTTCTATTTCTGAGATCAGGACAAAATTGTAAGTCTCTTGCAATTCCCCTGGGACTTTACTTCTCGAAAGTTAAAAAAAATTTATTATGGTGTGTGTGTGTGTGTGTGTGTGTGTGTGTGTGCCATAATGCACATGTGGGAGTCAGAATACAACATGTCAAGAAGTACGGACACTAGACATAATATTTCTTTCCTGCTTTATCTCTCGTAACTAATGCTAGCAGTGAGTTCCACTGACACAGTGCCTAATGAATGCCACCAAGGAAATAGTTGTCCTTGCTTTGTCACTTCCCAGTGACATGTTCATTGTGTTCTGATTCCTCAAATGCAGAAAAAGCATCCAATACTCCCCACCCAGTAGAGATGGGCAGCTCTCTGTTTTGCATGTCGCATGACTCACCATCCGTATCATTTGGCATCCTTTTATCAACTCACTCATTTGACATACTTAAGACAATTTCATTTTCAATTCACGCTTTTTCCAGTTACACTTTTAAAAAAAGATGCCCATGTTACCTGTTTTCAAGTCCATGTGTTTCTTTCTTTCTCACTACTTATTAGCTCCAGAGAAGCAAAGTGTTGGTCCGTTCATACACAAATAGAGGCAATAAAATTATTTGTTTTTGTTTTTCCCCCACTGTTGTGACAAAATATGAAGCAGAAGCAACTTATTTCTACCAAAGGGTTCAGTTTGCCATGGTGGAGAAGCGAGGCATCTGGGACAGCTCATTCCATGGCAACTGGAGTTGGCAAGATGACTCATTCATGCCTTGAAGAACATGGAGAACCTAGCCTGAAGTAGGGTAGATTATAACTCTCAAAGACTGATGCTTTCAGAACAGCCTTTATCAGCCATTCCAAAAAAAATCACATACCGCCCCAAATAATACTACAGTTGAGGTCCAGGTATTGAAACACAGAAGTTTGGGAGAGACGTTTCACATTCAACCCATAACTGCAATTATCAGTTATAATGATACAGTTGTAATTAACGTGCTCTGTGCTTTCAGCCAGTCACATGAGTGTGGATTGAATGTGAAATGTCCTCCACAGGTTTGTGTGTTTAAATACTTAGTCCCCAGTATTGGAAATCATATGCTCTTTGGCAAGGTTATAGAACCTTTAAGAGATGGAACTTTATTGGAGGAAGTGGGTCACTAGGGGTTGGCTAAGATGTCTTACAGCTTGACCCCATCTTCCTGGTCACTTTGTGCTTTGGGATTATAGATCTCAGGAAACAGCCTCATGCCCCTGCCCCTATGATTTCTGAATCATGATGATCTGTATCTCCTCTGGAAGCAAGAGCTGAAATTAACCCTCTGTTCTTTAAGTTGCTTTGTCAGGTGTCTTATCTCTTGTCACAGCATCAGGAAAATAATAAGACAGAGATATAAACCCTTGAATTACACAGCATATGGCATCAGATATTAAGGACTTAGTGAATGCATAAGAACTTATTAATAATAAGTAATAATAAAGAATGCTTATTTCATAAATACACACACACACACACACACACACACACACACACACACACACACACATTTATATAGTACCCAGCCTGTATGTATCATATACAAAAATCAAATGGGAAAATATTGGGATTTTATTTATTTGGTTAGTTAATTAAAAAATATCTGAGACATGAACTTATGACATAGCCCTGGTTAGCCTTGAATTCAGAGATCTGTTTGCCTCTGCCTCTTGAGTGCTGGAACTAAAGATGTGCGCCATCACCCCTGAGTTTATTTGGTTCCTGTTTGTGAAGGGGTATGTTCATTTTTAACCTTACAATATGCACTCTATAATAAGGAAGAGGTGGGAAGGAATTTTACATTTCTTTTGTATCCATTTTTTGAGTAGACTGACATTGGCACTTGGCAATTCTTTAATTATTTCCACCATCCCGAGAAACCTGCATTGTTGCCTGCCTACTGGAGGTGAAGGTCTGATGGATAGAGACCAAAATGCACAAAGCTATTCAATTAGAAGAATTTTCCATACTCAAAGATTTTGAAAAGAGCTTGGAAAGTAACCCAATTTTCAATACCAAATTGGCTTCTGTGTAGTATATGTTTCTAAGTTCACATACTAAAGTGCCCATCAGAACATGGTACTTGAGTCTATGGCCAATACTCTGAATGTATCTGATTCTGTCTGATCTCAGAAGCTAAAGAGCACTGGCCTTGGTCAGCTCTTAGCTGGGAGAATATGACATTTGAAGACGTTCCATGCTAGACATTTGAAACTGTCCATAATTAGTTGAACTATGAGAGGTGACTTCAAAACTAAGCATTTCAAAATCACACTGTGGAGTCATTTCTCTCCCTAGGGATTCTCTTCGTCTTGATCTTAAGAGTCCATGAGATTAAGCTAAGTGAAAGCCACCGATACATTACTACCTCATGTGTGATAGGTTCTGGTCGACCACTGCAGAGGTGTGAGCTCACACATCCCCAGGTCCAGTGTTTGACTTTCACTCCCTCCAGTGTGCAGTAGACTCTCCAGAAATCACACTTAGTTGAGGTGTGATTGCTTCTTGTGAAATGACTGACATTCTAAACACCTCTAGGAGAAACTAAACGTGGCTTTGTGATAATCCTGGTTGCTGTTATCTCAGTCCTAGTATTGCACAGCAGTGAGATTACAAACACACTGTGTGGGCACCAGCTCCAGAAAATACAAACGATGGTCCTCAGTTCTCTACAGAGACTATATTGATGTGGTTTAAACACTTAGTTGCTTCCAAGGTTTTGTTTTTTTTTTCTGTTTCATTCATAAAATTAAGGCTCAAATATCAAAACCACCAGAGAAAATTCTTTTCCTTCTTAAACACTATTTTTACTCTAAGGGAACAAGCAGTCAGTGTCTGTATGCTGGCTAACTTTATGTCAACGTAACACAAGCTAGAGTCATCTGAGACATGGTCGTTATAAAAGCTTTTCTCCTAAGGGTTGTTGGACCTCCTATATCCTCAAAATGTGATGTGCTAGACCTTTTGTGGTCCCTTACACTGAAGAAAGCAATAGCTGTTTTTGTGAGGACAAAAAGGTAACATGGACATTAGTCAGAGCCACACTGTGTTCCCAGTTCAGGACTTCATTATACACAGAAAATTATGAACTCCAGTTTATTCCCACTGTTCAGTAGGAACTAGTAAAAACAGAATGAGCTCTCTTGCTGGAGAACACTACTGAAATCAGAAAAGAAATCAGACAGCCAGAAAAACTAGTGTGGTGTGTGTGTGTTTGCCTGTCTATCTCTCTCCCTCTGTGTGTGTGTGTGTGTGTGTGTGTCTCTCTCTCCTTCTAGGTGTATGTGTCTCTATGTGTCTCTCTGTGTCTGTCTGTCTGTCTGTCTGTCTGTCTGTAACCGGGTCTGTCAATCTCTCTGTCTCTGTCTCTACCTCTGTCTCTTTGTCTCTGTATCTCTCTCTGGGTGTGTGTCTATATGTCTTTCTATGTTTGTGTGTGTATGTGTGTCTGTCTCTGTCTGCATGTGTGTGTGTGTGTGTGTGTCTGTCTGTCTGTCTGTCTGTCTGTCTCTCTCTCTCTCTCTCTCTCTCTCTCTGTGTGTGTGTGTGTGTATAAGTCTGTCTTTTCATGTACAGGTCAGAGGATAACATACAAAAGTCAGTTATCTATCTCCTTCCACCTTATGAACCCCTGGAGTCAGACTCAGGTTGTCAGACTTTGTTGAAAGCACTTTACCCCCTGAGGCATCTTGCCATAGCCCTTCACAATGTTTGCAGCCATTGATAGAATAGCTTAAAGCAAGAGAGCCCCTGGCTCAAACCCCAGTGCTTCTAAAAATGACAAGGACACCCTGGCAAGAATGCTACACTGGAAACCAAGAAGATCAAAGGAGTTGTCTAGAGAAACAGTGAGACATGAACATTCCTTCTGGTGGTATTGTTACTCTATCTTAGAAACCTGTCCTTTTAAAGAGGAGAGTAAAAGCTAGGTTAAGTTATTACAGACACATGCCATGCCATCTTCGGATGCGGCTCTCCTACCATGTGGTGACGGAGGATGTGGTATAGATGGGACATCTTCCTGTTTAAAATGATTAGGGTGGAGAACATGGAGCCAAATGAAATTATCCAAGTGGCAGAACATTCGCATATAAAATAATTTATGGTTCACCATAAATGTTGTTAAATCTGTGACTTGTTCAATGATGAGTTATGAATCCAGCCCTTGTTAACGTTTCCTTTGCAATATGTGGTGGGAAACAGCTATTAAAAAAATACTAGCGTCACTATTTATTCAAAGGTTCCACATCACCAGAATAAATTGCCTGAGAGGAAACGTCTTGTTCATAATGATTTGGAATACAGGGCTGAAAGTTTCATGGACTGAATGTTTGGCTTTGTAATAAGGAAGCATTCATAATATACATGAGATATTTGTTACCGCTAAACATACAGCTAAATGTTTCATGAAAGGACCATTGTGAGCCTGATTTTACAATAAACAGTTAAAACTCCTGGAGTAGATTTGGTGCAAGGGGGAATGTTTGCTTAGATTTAGCAAAGAAAAATACCGTAAATAATTCATGGGGTGTAATTTGACTCAATATTTTTCCTAGCATACAATGTACTTGAACCTACATCCCCTTCCGTGAAGCTCTGTTCTTTTTTAAGTGGTGGTCCCTTCTTCTCATGGGTCATTCACCTCTGGGGTCAGCCAGAAACAAGTTCAGAAGATCAGATGATGGAAACACATGTGACAGGAAAGGAACTTGACTCCTCATCCTCACCTAGTTTCTGAGATATGCCACCTGCCATCTTTGTAAACAAGAAGGAAGCAAAGGACGCCAGGCAGGGAGAGCTGAGCCCAGAAAGTGTCCATGGCTCTTCTTCAGGGACAAAGGGCTTTTCCTAGAATGTGCTCACCAGCAAACCAAGTAAAATTAGGGAAGATGTTTAATGCAAGATAAAGTACCTCTGTGTAGAAAAGTAAAAACCTAGTGATTTGGGGGTCATTATGCCATGGCCTATAATTAGATGAATACTGCCAATCTGAACTCTGTTGCTCAGAGACAGCCCCAAGGCTTGTGTGGAGCTCTCTGCTATTTCTCCTGGCATTTGATAAAGAAATTACATTCCAAAAAAACAGCCATGAGAAGTCTTAAAAAACAGGCGAGTCCAGTCACTTACTTCTCTTAGTCCTGTTGAATGCTTTAAAGAACTGTAGAATTGTTTAATTCGCCTCTCATCTGCTAGCCTTCTTTGAACATAACTTGTGGCTGTTTTTCTGCTCACCTTGACCTCAGTTATTATAAATCAAGGTTTGTATTTAGTTATTATAAATCAAAGTTTAGTGATTGTCCAAAATCTAATGGGGATTCTCTCTAATAAGGACTCTCTCTCTCTCTCTCTCTCTCTCTGTTAACCATGTGCTTTAGAATGTAGCAAAAGTAGAGGACTCTCTAATGAGAGCTCACTCTCTCCCTAATTTGTTATCCATGTTGCTTTAGAATGCAGCAAAGCAAATATTATTTTAAAACTGGCTGGAGATAACCCAGTCATTAAGTGGATGAGTCAACAGATGTTTTTTTCCTTCAAGAGTGAGTCGTGTGGAATCTGCTTCCAAGAAGGCCAGTTGCTCAGTGCTTCCGTCCCCCCGCCCCTTCTCTGCACACACAGAGAAGGAAAAATGGTCCCCAAGGCTGCGAAATGAAGCAGCCTCGATTGGCTGAAACAGCGCCTTAAATGAGAGAAGGAGAAAGGGTTGCTTGGAGGGATCTCTCCATAAGAGGACTAAACTCTTTCCCGTCTTCCTGTTGCAGACAGTGTGCATTAGCAGTATGCTCCTTCTGTGAATACCCTGTTCCTTCAGTGCAGTTTTCAGAGACTCTGGGAGCCAGGAGATGTGAATTCTAGCCTTGGCTTCTACACCAGTTAGCGGGTGGGTTTGGATTCCTTCCCCTCAGTTCCGTATGTAGACACTGATGGCTGATGGAGCTGGTTAGGGAATGATGTTGAAATCCCTTCCAGCTCCTCTTGTTCAAATTGACTGTTTTCTGAGTCTTACCCCCACCTCTCTCTCTATATATTTCTCACTCTTTTGTTTCATGTAGCCCATGCTGGTCCTGAACTTTCTGCGTAATAGAGAATGACTCTGAACTTCTGACAGAGCTTAGGATCTAGGTGCTGGAGTAGAATCTAGGAATTTATGAGTGCCAGGCAAGCCTGTCTCCCCTTCTGAGTTTTGGTATTAGGCATGTCAGATGATTACCATAGTTTCCCTCACAGGAAATCTCTACCTTGTTCAGTATAACTAAAGTTCTGCCCATTGAGTGAGGGGTTATGAGGCAGTGGCAGGAGTTTTTGCTTAACCAGAGAGTATTGCTCTGAAGGACATTTGCATTTCTTGAAAGATCTAGTTTTAGCAAGAAGCCTTCCCACTAAGTCAGTTTAGGGGGACCCCTCTCCATCACACATGCCTTTCATATCTGATGGAGTTAGCCATTTGAGTGACAGGGCTCTTAGCCTCCATCAGCCCTAAATCCGATTTCCAGGGACTCTTTATCAGAAATCCTCTTAGGTTAGTTTTCCTAGACTTTCTTTTGCCCTGCCCTGAGTGCTTCTTCTCTAACTTTCTGTCCATTGATTCTAACTCAGGCCCTTGACCAGAACTGGGTACTAATGTATCCAGCTGTCTGTGCTCTATCTTGAATTTAGTGCAGACCCACAGCCCTGTTTCTTATACCTGCCGTAGTAGCCATGAGTAAGTCTTACCACACAGGCATCACCGAAAATGCTCATCTTGAATAGAAAGAAGGACTATGAGTCACGTGGCCCGGGGAAGAGGATTTTATCTAGGGACAAAACCTGGAGTGAGGAAAAGTTTATTAGCTGCAGATTCTCTGTGGTTAACTAACACACCATCTTGGAGGATGATAATATTTACTTTAACATACCCTGTGAAGCCTTTGGTTCCTTCCTTAAAGAGACATAGATGACAACATTGCCCTGGTGATAGCACTTCATGGAGGAGAGGTCACATCCTGAGGTACTAGAAGGGTTTCCTAGAGCATAGAAGGAGCCCCCTACCTAGGCTTTGCCCCTGTGATTTCCACTGTGTCCGGATACTGATCTCCAAATGTGAGTCTCTGTGGAGAAGGTTAGCACAGACAAGTCATCCAAGAACGACACTCTCTCCTGACCATAAGCTATAGGAGATCTCTTTCCCTCTCTGCGTCCTTGACTCTCAAGTAAGAGAGCCACACCAGCCGAGGCCACCAATCTGAGCAAGACTAAGTTTGTCTAGGTAAATGGAAAGAAATGAAGTCCTAATTGACAGGCTTCGGGAGAGTGCAGGGAAAAACAAAACTATCGTTTGACGCGTGGATGGGAAAGGCAGCTCGGACATGCTACAAAGGCAGAAATCTAAAGAGTTCCCATGCTGTCCCAAGAACTCTGGGAACACGGTCTGAGAAATCTCCCTTAGAAATGTGTTCTCTGTCCAGACAGGATGCTCTGGAGTCCTCGCCTCCTTCCTGAGAACCATGACCACAGGTTCTGAATTACAGCAGAGGCTTGTATGCCACGTTCTGAGTCACTGCTTTCCAAGGAAACTTTGGATTTTCCTGGGAGTGTATCCACTCAGGCACTGACCAACCTGAAACCTATTCAGTGTCTACGACCCGACAGGTTTATAGTCAAAGGTGGGTTAAGGGGGCACTTCATCTAAGTCCAACTTAAAATGAGTGATCTGTGTGCAAAAGCAGGCTGGGTTCCCGATAAGAAGAGGTACTCTTTTAGGGAAGCTTGGTGTGTTTGTGATTCTGGAGGTTATGTGAGCTCAGTTTTTCCCCTTAACCATCTGCTGCAGGTGCGGAGGAAATACTGTTTGTGTTTCTCTATGAGCGCGGTGTAAATAATGTCCACTTTCAGTAACTCTTTAAAACTAAATCAGCTGCCAGCAAGGCTTAAAAACAAACTGTGACTTCCAGTAAGTCCAACTCAAGCTTATTACCAGTCTTGCACTACCTCTTCTTTATCTTTGGTCCAGAGCCCCTGGAATCTCACTGCCCTTGGCTCTGTTCTTCACAAATTCAAAAATAGCCCTTTAAGTAACAAATAATCCAACTGCATGTTCTCCACTCATTTTTTCTGAAAACAAAAGAGAATACATTATGCTTTATGAATTTCCATGTTAAAATCTTGGTACGTGGAGTGTTAGCTGCCATACTCTGTGTGTGTGTGTGTGTGTGTGTGTGTGTGTGTGTGTGTGTATGTGTGTGATTGCATGCACCCGAGCATGCGTGCGTGGCTTATAAGCCACAATAGCAAGGACTCTATCTTTAATTTTTTTCCTAGGAATCCTGAAGGTCTGACCTAGATTAAGGCAAAACATAAACAAGAGTGTATGTATATTATACAGACTAAATCTGGGGACTTAGAAATGTAGACATGTTTTTGTTCTTAACCACACAGGATTTCCTCTCCACAATCCCAACAGATTCCAAGGCTGAGAGAGGATTTCATTTCATGCAACTAATAGCAGATTCTCCTCCCATCTTAGAGTGGATCAGTAGCATCCAAGACTCTGTGGACTCTTTTCTGGATTGTTATGAAAAGATCTGTGTTCATTTCCTGCCGTTGTTTCTTTTACTGTTGCTATAATAAAATACTCCGACAAAGTAACTTAAGGGAAAAACTGTTTCTTCTGGCTCACAGTTCAGAAGTTCAGCCCATTTTTCCAGGGGACTGGGATGTCAGGAGTCTGTAGAAGTTGGGAACATCACAGTCACAATTAGAAACATAGAGAGAATACATTCAACATTGATGGAGCCAAAGAAGTCCTGAGATGCTACTGTATGATGTTCAAGCCTGTTTGCAGTGAAGACCCCAGGGCATTGGAATTAGTAGGACCATGAGACATCTGTCGAGGAAAGCTGCAGGCATGAAGGGGAGCCTTCCCAAGACAGACTATAAGTGCTTTAAATGGCAGAGTTAGTTGTGGCTATCCAAGCCCTGTGGACACTAGTGACACTAACAACAGACTATAAGTGCTTTAAATGGCAGAGTTAGTTGTGGCTATCCAAGCCCTGTGGACACTAGTGACACTAACAACAGACTATAAGTGCTTTAAATGGCAGAGTTAGATAGTTGTGGCTATACAAGCCCTGTGGACACTAGTGAGTTTCATCCCTCTCTGCTTCTGGGTTTTGGATGCTCCGTGGATCTCCTGCTGCTGTGACTTTCCTATCCTGATGGAGTGTACCCTTAAACTGTGAGCCACTTTTCTTCTTCGAGCGGCTTTCCTTAGAGTGTTTCCTAAGAAGAAGGGAGAAAGGAAGGAAGTCATTTCTCTAAGTAAGATATGAAAGGATGGACCACAGCAGTTCACACTTGGGTATCTTGAGTGTGTTCACAGAGGTCCTGGATAGTTACTAGATGAAGTAGCTGAGTTAAATGTATGAAGACCATCAGTTTTCCCTGGTCAGGGCCACTCATCCTGGTGACTGAATCCTGTGGTTTATAGCCAGGCCAGTTTTGTCTCCCATGAGGTACTTGGTCACAGTCTAGAGATATTTTTGGTTGTTACAAATGTAAGAAAGGAGTTCTTGACATCACAATAAATTATGTTGTCTAATAAAGACTTTTTTTTGTATTTTGATAGGGTGATGTTTAATGCCAAACAGAACCTTTATATTGTTAGGCTATGAACAGATTGGTGGCACTAGCTACGTTTTTTTGTTAAAACACCATAACCCTTTATCTGCACAACACCATATCTTGCTTTCCCCACTGAAACTTGCAGACATTAAACTATAATTCCCCTTTCCTCCCCCTACAAAGCCTGGGAATCTCATGTAAAGGAACTCCATCAATATTTTTCCTTTGGGAGTTGGTTTAGTTCACTTAACATAGTAACTTTTTTTTTTTTCGAGACAGTGTTTCTCTGAATAGCTCTAGCTGTCCTGGAACTCACTTTGTAGCCCAGGCTGGCCTGGAACTCAGAAATCCGCCTGCCTCTGCCTCCAGAGTGCTGTATGTTGAAGTTTCATCTACATTGTAGCTTTGTGTCAGAGTATCCTTCTACACTAAGGCCAAAGGATATTATGTGTACACCTCACTCTTTACCAGTAGGTGCTCAGTTGCTTCTGTATTTTGCTACTGAGCATGATACTGCTGTAAACACTGGTGTGCAAATGTTTATATGTTCAAAGCCCTGTTTTCACTTCTTTTGGAGGGATACTCGGATATGGAATTTCCCGGTCAGGAAATCAAATCATGGTTGCTGGGTGCCATCTTTCTATGTTCCTACCACCAGGGCGCAGACATCCTCATTTCTCTAGACCCTCATGACTGACTGACTCCTTCCTTCCTTCCTTCCTTCCTTCCTTCCTTCCTTCCTTCCTTCCTTCCTTCCTTCCTCCCTCCCTCCCTCCCTTCCTTCCTTCCTTCCTTCCTCAACTCCCTTCCTTCCTTTCTCACCTCCCCCCCCCACCCTCTCCTTTGTAAAAACATCTTAAGTGTGGCATGGTTTCTCCCTGTGCTCTTGATGTGATTTTCCTATTGTCTAGAGGCATAGAGTACCACTTTTGCATACTTCTTGGCCATCTGTAGAACTAGAGAAATGTCTATTTCAGTCTCTTGTCCAGTCTTACATCACCTCCTTTGTTTTTCACTAGTCAGTTTGTAGGAGTGTTTTATACATTCTTGTTAACAATCTCTGATCAAATGTCTGGCTCCCAAATATCTTCGTTTCTTTTTGTTGTTTATGATTTTATTGTTATGACCATGAAGTCATCACTAAATCCAATGTCATGAAGACTTTTGGTTTCTTTTAATAATTTCATAATCGTGGTGCCTTGGTTTACATCTTAGATCTGTTTTGTATGAAGTTAAGGCAATGATTCAGTTTCATTCATTTGCATGAAGGCATCCAATTTACAACATGTTGAAAGACTTCTCACTTATATAACCATTATATGGCTGGCCATCTCAGTAAAATCCTGGGGGCGTTTTTGTGAGTTCCATTTCATGCTTTATGTATCTAACCTTACCTACAACCCCTTGTTTTAGTTATCAGAGCTTGTAGTAATTTTCTACCCTCTATTTAGCACTTATTTATTTTTTTCAAAGTATCTTGGCTATTATTACTCATTTGTCCCTCAAAGCTTAAGGTAAGCTTGTCAGTTAGCTAAAAATTTGAGCAAGCAATACCTAGGTAATTTCAGAGCATGGTAATCTTGTCATGTTCTCTCTCTACCATGTGGACCTGGAGGACTGAACTCAGATCCTCAGGAGGATTGAACTCAGATCCTCAGGAGGACTGAACTCAGATCCACAGTTTGGCTGTAAGTGTCTTTATCCACTGAGCCATCTCACGGGTCCTGCAGATCTTGACAGGAGAAGTTTTCAATCCCTTTGCCTTCTGCCCGGTCTGTAATATCAACTATTACTTCCTTTTAATTGAAGATCAATTTAAATGTATCATGTGTCTCATAGATGCATTTGTTGGGGGTATTTTGTGCTGTTATTTGTAAAAATAATTTTTACATCCATGTTTCCTTCCGGACCCTTAGTTTCCGTCAATAACAACTCTGAGTCTAATTGGTTACTATTAAATGCCTGGTTCATGAGCTTTGGCTCATTTCTGACTAGTTCATAGCCCATTTCAATTATTCTATGTCTACCACGTGGTTAGTTGCCTTTCCTTCAGTTGCGTCCCACGTATAGCTTCTCAGTCTGTCACGTGACTCGGCTCTTGGCTCTCCCCAATCTCTCCTTTATACTCTCTTATTTCCCAGAATCCTTTCTCTTCCTGCCATTGTCCCACCTCCTATTTTCTGCCTCAGCTCATTGGTCACCAGTTTTTTAAATTGACAAGTGCTGCTTATAAGCGATTCCCTATACAACTCGTGTTCAGTTTTACCACATTTAGTGGCAGAACACAATTTGGATGACTTTTATTACAAAAAATCTTCTGAGACTTTTTTTTTTCTTTTGTAGTTTAATAGGTCATCAGCTTTCTACCTGAGTCACGAGTAGAAGGAAGGTTCACTTTGCTTCAGTTGTTACAAAGCTTGTGATCTGTGATATTCAAGTGCTCATTTGGGCTGTGTGATTTCTTCATAGATTTCGGAGACAGGGATTAAGAATTTTTGCATTCTGACGCTAGCCTTATAACTCATTGGTTTTGTTGCAGACAGACAGTATTGAACACTCCGATGATAGCAGACGTCTGCACTGCACTTGCCTCCTGCTCCCAGACTGGCCTGTTCTGTCTCCTGACTCCTTTGCGTCTTGTTCTGGCTGGTCTCCCCACAACACCTACCTCTACTGTCAGCATTTGCCCATCCCCTTCAGATTTGATCTTTCAGAACAATTTTGTTCTGGCGCATCCCTTGGAGACAGGTACACCTGAATTTTGCTTTAAAAACAAACGACAAACAAATAAACAAAAAAGAAAAATCTAACCAACCAAACAAAGAAACAAAAACCTCACCGTAATCGGGAAAGTCTCTGTCTTTAAATTGGGAAATCTAACAGGCACTTGATGTTCTTGGAGGCAAACTGGGGTCCATTCTCAGTACTACATAATGGCTTAAAATCCTGTAATTCCAGTTTCAGGGCATCCCATACTCTTTTGGCCTCAAGTGCACTCACATGTGAGTGTATGTGGCCTTCACTAGGAAAATGGAAACGTTCCATCTCATTCTGATAGGCCTGTTTGCTTTCCTAGTTTTATGTTAATGAGCATTTACCCTTTCCTGTTGTGATCACATTTTCTTTGTTGCTTTCCTGTTTACTGGTTTGAGGGGTATAAAACTACCATTATTTATGGTAGGCCTCCCCCTGGCCTTCATGCTCCTTTAAAACCCTGTATTTCTAGGACCGTGGTTCTCAGCCTTCCGTAATGTTGTGATCCTTTACTACAGTTAGTTATTCATGTTGTGAAGACACCCAACCATAAAGTTTTCATCGCTAGTTCATATCTATAATGTTGCCACTCATAAACCATAGTTTAAAATGTGATATACAGGATATCTGATATGTGACTTTTGTGAAAGTGTCAGTCTACCTCCCAAAGGGGTCGTGACCCACAGGCTGAGAACCCCTGTTCAGGTCATCCGTTTCTTCCCTCTGAGGCAAGGCAGATTTTCAATCCTTCCTTTCTTGTTTACTTACTCCTCTGTGCTGAACAGACAGAAGTTTTATTTTAACCCAGCAATTAGTATTTTTACATTAGATCTCATTTTCTAAAGAGTTATTTGCTAACAATTGCACCAACATTAAAAGTGCCGCCACCGGGACACATTTTTATTCAGTCATATGGTATATTGCTATTTCTCAATCCTTTTTCCTTGGATTGATTTTTCTTACTTCTCTGGCGTACATTCTTGAATACGATTTGAGAAAATCTCTGTGGGTGGCACTTCTTTTGAAGTCCTTGACTATCTTGAATGAACCCAAATGACTTCATTGAGTGACTGAGAATTAGAATGGAAAAGTCGTATCTTTAAGCTCTGAAGGCATTTCTCCACTCAATTCTGATTACTGTTCAAGGGAAAGAATGAGACAGGTTCATAGCCAGTGATTCACATGTAAAAGTAGCATGCCTTAGGCACCACACCAAGCTATGAGAAGTCAGAGAGGGTAACTACATTCATCTACAGGTGAATGTCCAGGAAGAAAGGGAGTGGTTAGGGGCTGGAAAGAGGGGTCCAGAGCTAGCAATAGACTTTGGTTGAAGCATCCAAGTTGCCTGGCTGATGATACTCCCAAAGGCCAGAAACAAGAGATCTGATTCCTTCTTCTGACTCCTATCAGCATCTGTATATAGCCACAGAGGCATGAGATATATACTACAAAATACAAAAGCTGTCCTGGAGCACACTCTTTAGACCAGGCTAGGCTGACCTTGAACTCAGAGATCTGCCTGCCTTGCCTTGTGAATGCTGGGACTAAAAGCATGCACCAGTACTACTACCCTGTAACAAATACAAGAATCTGGAGAGAGAGAGAGAGAGAGAGAGAGAGAGAGAGAGAGAATGAGAGACAGAAAACGAGAGAGAGGATTTACTTAGAATAATTCTCCCTGAAGAAGCTTTTAAGTGGGGTAGTGAAGCAAAGCAGAAATTTGCTGGATATTTTACAATCATATTTATTCTAGACTGTGATCTTAACATTAAGATTTTACACATAATTAAATAAACTTATACTTGAATTATGAAGAATTTACAATTGTATTTTTCCAAAATGGCAATGAAACGTAATTGTCTTATAACGACGTCTAAGTGTATGCTCTTCATGGCCGACTTCTTAGCACAGAGGTTGGTACACTAAGGCCCACTATTTGTCTGTGTATGTTTCATTGGTGTGGTGACTTCTTAGCACAGAGGTTGGCCCACTAAGGCCCACTATTTGTCTGTGTAAGTTTCATTGGTGTGGTGACTTCTTAGCACAGAGGTTGGCACACTAAGGCCCACTATTTGTCTGTGTAAGTCTCATTGGTGTGGTGACTCTCATTCAGACACATCAGCAGAATTCAGTAAAGGCAGTGTGTTGCTCACCAACCCTGAGTTCAACCCTGGAGTCAGTATGATGCTTTTCCAACAGAGTAGACAAGGTAGTTCCCATTTCGCTTGGAAGTCCAGTGTCCAGGGACTGGGGTAGCCACTCTGGCTAATCAACACCACCAGGATTACAAAGTTGAAACCATTGCTTTTCTGGGACTTCCTAGAAAGTGTGTGCTGACTACTAGTCTAGGACATTCCTCAGTGCACAAATGCATGGGACTCATGTCAGTAACCTCAGAAGACGAAGGCTCCACAGATTTACTTCCCTCGGGTGTCCGATTCCTATATAGATAGATGTTAGATATCCCATTCACTTTTTGCATTAAAAGAAGTTGAAGCTGTCACCCCAGCTTGTGTAACTGTCACCAACAACTTGTCCTTTAAACAATTCCCTCCTGTTATTTCTGTCTCTCTGTCCTCGGGGAATTGCACAATTCAGCATTGCAGTTTGGGTTTCTTTGCGCGACGTGAGGGAAACTGGCGTGTTTTTTTAGTGTGCTGTTGTGTGGGCTCAGGCTGTTGATTGCTTTTGGCCTAGGTGCTGTGTGGAGCTCCAAGGTTTGGCTTTGTGAACACTGCCTGGCAAAACAGAAACATTTTGTGAAATTTTACAAATGTCACACACACCCGCACACACACATTTTGAATTGCAAAATTCTCCCCCTTGGCACAAAATTTCCCCCCATGTTTTTCTTCCTCATAATAAATTGTTAACTGTCTTTAGTTCTATACTGAGTCAACTGGCAGGTTAGAAAGTCCTCGGGTGGCTTTATTATTCTCCCCTTCTTTACTTATTTAATGTGATTTTTAAAAAAAAAAAAGAAGAAAAGAGAGAGAAAGAAAGGAAGAAAGGAAGAAAGGGAGAAAGAAAGAAAGAAAGAAAGAAAGAAAGAAAGAAAGAAAGAAAGAAAGGAAGGAAGAAAGAAAGAGCTTTACCTTAAACATTCGACATAAAATTATTTTTAAAAATCCTTGACTGATCCCTGATTTGATTCCCACCAAAACATGTTTTTTTGTTTTGTTTGTGTGTGTGTGTGTGTGTTTCAAGATGAGACCTAGGAAAATGGGCTCATCACTCTACTCTCCTGAACCCAAAGAGGAGCTCAAAGAGCAGAGCCCAGAGTACTAGGACAAGATCATGAATTAAATCTTCTAAGAAATTATCACAAGAGCTCTTAAAGTCAGAAAGAGCCTTCTACATCTAGTCTAGGAACCGTTCCTTCTGTCCTTACAGACAAGTCCCACTGATTTTAGAATGAGAAGACAAGATGTGTTGTCATTAGCTCACAGGTGATGTTGAACCTCAGAGATGTAGGAATTGGCTTAGCGTCACCAAAGATGTCAGTCGTGGGGCTACACTGCTTCAGGCTGATGGCGGAGGTCTCTGTTTTAAAGGATCTGTCAATTTTAAGATATGCCCTGGTTTAAGAAATAATTCCCAATTTGACTGCTCAAATTTGCAACACACTAGGCTTTGAGTGCTCCTCATTCTGATAAGTAATACTTATCAGTGATCCCCACGTTTCTTCGCACAGCTTGACCCTAGGGTCTGCTGAAGCTTCCAGTCATCAACCAGACAGTGCTGGCTGTCCCGTGCACTGTACTTTTGCTCCAGACTTTGGAGGGCCACCATTATTTGGCTGCCCTCTGAGTCCAGTGTGCCCCAGAGCTATGAAGCCAAATGAGACCACTTTAACTACACAATTTGAAACACACCACATTGCCGGGCAATAGACTGTGCAGCTCAGAAACTCTAAAAGAGAAAAATGTAGTGTTCTTTGTTTTGTTAGTAATAGATCTAGTTTTCTGTATAAGCCCCCAACTGTTGGGAGAAAAAAAAAAAAGAACATACATGTTCAGTTCTGTAACTGAAACAGTACTGTGGGCAGTGCTGTGTTCTGTAGTGCCTCTCACGATCTTTCAGGAGAGCATTAGCAAGAGAGCATGCTCCAGAGCTAGGTTGTCTCTGTTGGAACAGCAGTTTCACCACTAAAGAGCTCTGTGACCTTATAGGATACCCAGCTGTGCTTCCCCTTCATCTTCTTGTGTCTAACCTGGAAAACACCATTTATTCCTGCATCCTCCATTTGGGAGCCACCAGCAGTATGAAACTATCTAATCAACCCAATCGCTAAGGTTGAAATTAAATGGGGGCAACAATTCTCAGTAGCATTAGCTACACTCAGGTCCACGTGGTTCGTGGCTACCATAGTAAAGAACACAGGAAGACATGTCTACCGTAAAGCTGTAGTGGAGAGCAGTCTTCTGTCTTTGGGGCCATGATGAGGAGTGGGTACATCATCCAGATCAAGGCCTGGAAAGCACCAAGTTTATGTGTCAGGACTGTCTTTATTGTCATCTCTCTTCTCAAGTCCTTTCCAAGGTGGTGGCTTCATCTACTAGAGAAGGGGCTAGCTATTCCTTTTTCTGGTCACTAGTATTTATATTATTGACAATTCATTTCTTGGGCCATTGTGTCAGATTTTTTATGAAACTGGAATTTCTTATTTTTAAACAGAAGATTGCATAGCAAAACGGCTGTGCACAAGACTTTGGAGCCCAACTGCCTCTTGACTTCCTGCACAGCACTTAGTAACTTAGTGTTTAGGAAAATTGTTTACTTTTCCTGTATCTCCAGCTTCTGTGTAGATAAAACGAGAACAGTGCTTGTGTGAGTTTCTTGTTTCATTGCTTCGATAAAATACCTAACAAAAGCAATCTGAGAAAGGAGGCTGGCACAGAAGTCACGGTGGCGGGAGTGGGACACAGCTTGTCACAGTACACCTGCAGTCTGGTGGCTGGAATGATGGATGCTGTGTTCAGCTTGCCTTCTCTGTTTTATACAGCCCAGGGACCCATGCCCATCTAATGGTTCTGATTTCATGCGCAATGAGTCTTCACATCTCAATTAATTTAATCAAGACAACCCCTCACAGACATGACTAGATGGGAGAGCTGAGGTATTCATGGCCATGGAAGCTACAAAGTCAAACCCTCAATGGTTATCAGAAAACAAATTGATGTAAGAGATGTACCCTGAATGGGACTTGGCATTGAGTTTTTTTAAATCATTATGCATTATTAATATTTTTTCTGTCAACACCTCTTTAAAATGTCAAAGAAGCTGACATTTCTGGGGGAGCTTCATGAGTTTCCACCTGCTGATGGAGTGTGGTGTTGAGTACCTCAGCTCTACCATCTTGTCCTTGGGTGATGTCTCTTTCCCTGTGCTGGGTTTCATGGCAGATAGGTAAGCCACTGGCAGAAAGTGACCCATGGCTTATCAGTTCTTTCGGTGATAGGACCCTATAATCTCACCTGGGTATATGGATTTTTATTGGCTCTGGTTGATTTTATAAACCCAACAGGTCTCTGCCATGCCCATCCCTATTCAGAGCTGGTCAATTTTCTCATTATTTCTCTCTATTGCCAGGCCTTACTCTATTTCATCACATCTGCTCCTTGAGTCTAACCCTTCCAGACAGGCTTCCTATTACTTTGAAGAGTTTTGGCAATGTATAGGCTTCCTTCATGCTATATGTTCAGGTCTATTCTGAACTGGGAAATGTCACAATTCCATTGTAGTGTTTTCTATATCTTACCTAGACTTCTGTTGTCTTGGTCTGGTAACTTCAGATGGAAATTTCCACCATTCTACTCTGGCAAGGAATCTGGTCTGTGTCAATCTCATAAGGATAAGATCACATGAACCAAGTTGCAGAAGTAATATAAGTTCTACATCAGACATTTCAGCTGATACACGGGAGAGCTCTTTTGGAATCCTGTGGATCACCATCTTCGTCCTGATCCTGGAGGTTCCTGGAGAGTGACCCTATTGCTCTCTACTAAATCATGCTGCAGGCACAGGTACCCAGACACATCAAAGGACTTTATGTCTAGAGTCCATCCTTAACTGAAAATGGAGATTCTGAACTCATTTGGTAGGGATCGAAGAAAAAAGATAAAGGAAAAAAAAGTCAAATACTATGGGCCAAGAATGAGGATTCTGATTGGTTGGAGGCCAAAAGGAAGAAAATGTTTAAATCGAACTCCAAGGTGTCGAACCCAGGGATTGGCAGTCTGGAGGGTGAAAACTGTCTTCCAGTTGGATCTATCCCTGAAGCATGGAGCCCAGATATTAGCAATGTAATGTACACTCGCTGATGATGTGGTTTGTAGTTACCATCATAGGTTCTGAGAAGACAGATGGTGACATTTATGGAATGCTAAATGATATGCAAACCTAACCATCAAAAGATAATATTCAGGTAATAATTTGAACATCTTTTCTACAACATTAATAGCAGAGATTTTCAAATAAAGCCACAGCTAATTGGATTAAAAAAAAAAAAGAAGAAGAAGAAGAAAAAACCCCGGTAATTCCTCTTACCAAAAACATATCCCCATTTTCTCCTTGGTATGGTGATGTAAGATGCCATGTCCTCCTTATAGAGCCCAGAGGACAATCCAGAAAGATAAAGTTGTTTTTACTTTTTCCAAGTGAGATCAAATATGGTATTTAAGGTTGTGGACATTAGTGTGACTCGTATGTCCCCAGTTGGCCCACAAAAATTATCTGATGGTGGTAAGCCCTTGATGAATAATTTCCCATGTTGTTTATAGTTACTACAGCAAGAGTAGTGAAAGCTTAATTATTAGATTTAAGGAAAGGAGAAGGTTAAACCGCATAGGAAACTGATGTCTGGGACTAACAGCAGACCGAGTCATGTGCTGCAGCTATTTAGCTGAATTACGAATGCAAAATGCCTTCTTTTCCCAGTTTCATTTCATTTAAACCCAAATGGCTATGTGAAATGGTGTCATACACCTGGTAACGAGCTTGGCTTTTTAAAAATCTTATCACTTCACCAAAGAGCCTAGTGTTGAACCAACAACAACATTCTTTCTGTAGTTTTTAAAATGAATTCAACCATGTTACAAAATACTTTTATTTTCATGGAAAAAAGAAGAAGAAGAAGAAACCCAAACACAGGTGGGGGCAGGCGAGAATTTAATTCTTTTCCCCTTTTGTGGTTCTGTCGACATAATTGATAGAATTAACCATTGCTTAGAAGATGAATAAGGTGGACTTTCCTCATCCCATTTAAAGCTAGAAAGAATAAGGCATAAAAAAACATTTTTTTATGGTTTGAGGTGGAAGGCTATGTTATACAACAATATAAAACATTCTACCAAACTGGTTAAAATGAGGGACCAAAACCCTCGCAGTAAACTTCATCGTTATAGTCAAGAAGAAAAAAAAAAAAGCAGAACAGAAACAAAATTTGCTTTTAGTTGGCATATGCACAGAAAAGAATTTTCATAACCACATCTAAAATAATAGTCAATGTGCTAAACATCAGCTATGTTTAGTCACAATAAATTTATAAATTAGATGCTGTTGATTATTGACCCTTGAGCCCTATCTGATGTACACTTATGTTTTGCTCACTGTACTACATATTTAAGAATATTTCCTACTGGCTACCAACATTTGAAAATTAGCGTAAACCTCAGAAAGATTGTTATGCTTAATTCTGTTCAAAAAGGAGAGCCGAGTTCTGTGTTTCCCAGGGTGCCAAGCTGGGCTGGACCAGAGACCAGCTGCTTTCTGCTCAGAGTTCAGAATACACTCTTGGGAGCCAGAGGGGAAACAGTCTGCAGGCTGAGTAAGGCTTGTGACTGGGAGGTGTCCCCCTAGGTGCCTGAGATGGCCCTCAAGTTACTAAAACATTAATAAAAACACACATGCTACACTACCTATGATGTGAATAGAGTTATACATATCTATTCTCAGTAGGTTCTTCTCATTGTGTATTACCATCATCGAGTCCTATTTTAAAATCCTTTTGGATCCGGATTAAACAATCTGATAATGTCACTCGCTGGCTCCATTTACAATTCACTTCCGGACCCAGCCCTCAGGTGGCCTTTTAAGCGAAAGTATTTAATTACCTCCTACAACCTAAGGGAACGTGGAATTCCAAACACAGCTAGATTGCTGTGCTTTTGGTTCATCATTTGTATCTTCTGCTCATTTCCATCGCATGGTGGTTTAGAATAGAGAATCTCACAGCCACGGATGCTCTAACAATATGTGTCCATCTTAAGTATGATTTTTAATTTGCACTTGACTGAGAAAGTCGACGAAACGGTGAGGTGAGTCACCCGCGGCAGTTCTGTGAGAAGGGGAGTGAAGAGCCATAGGTTCCTAGGACACACACCTACAATCAGAGAACTATGAATTGGTGTGGTGTTACTCGTTAGTCAAGTGATCTGCAGGCTCAGCCATCTTGGGGACAACTAAGAGACCACCAGTTAATACCATGAATTGCATAGTATATCACACACTCAGGAAAAAAAAAGGCTTTATCCACACATGTATCTTTCAAGTGCAGCTCATAGTTATTTTGTAATGGGGATCCTAGAGTGTTAATAAATCCAGGTTTATTTTTTTTAACAAAGCAACTCTTACTACATTTGCTTGCTTGCTTGCTTGTGTGTGTGTGTTCATATGTGAGGATGCATGAGGACAGCTATGCATGCCCTTGGACATGTGTTGAAGTCAGAGGACAATTTGCAGAGATCAGTTCTCTCCTACCGCATGGGTCCCAGGACGGGAACCAGCTGGCCAAGCACCTTTACCTATTGAGTCATCTTCCTGGCCCCAAAGTGAATTATGAATGAAGGGA
Source organism: Mus minutoides (assembly GCA_902729485.2). NCBI lineage: Eukaryota > Metazoa > Chordata > Mammalia > Rodentia > Muridae > Mus > Mus minutoides. Next base: position 2,558,459 of record LR749562.1, on the reverse strand, counting down.
ATACCAAAAGCTGAGAAACTTTTTTTTATAAGGACTAAATATTGAATTTCTCTGACCTTTTCCTTTAAGAGTTTCTCAGAAATCTGGACTCAAACTTTCCAAAATAAAATTTTCTTTGGCTTGCAACTAAAGCATAATAATTTTTGGTTTAAAAGAAGCTGTTGGAGGATGAGCATTGGACAATTTTTTTTTTAAAACCAGAGAGAAAAGAAAGAAATCAGAGCACCAAAACAGAGCCGTAGCTGCTTAAGTCGGGGTTCGTGATTTCTGGAAGGTGTCATCACGGTGGCTTGATCTTTGACTTTTTCATCTCAGAAAAATAGTGATGCGTGTTTTCACACCTGTGAAAGCCCTCCTGTGTCAGTAAGCATACTGCCATGTATGATGTGTCTAGAGGGATGAGAGGGACATGAATGAACACAACAGAAAATATGATTTTTTTTTTTTTTAACGGCGAGCATGGCAGAAATCACACACTGGGAGCCCAGTGGGCAGGTGGAAGAGGAGCGAACTTTTTAGGCCATGGCCACTTGCTTTAGATATCCCTACGAATGATTCTAAGAGCAAGCTGAACTGGAAGCTTTCATAGACGGATGGGAGCAGAGGCACCAGCAACAAGCAGAGGGAGCTTTTTGGATGCTGCGTGAGAAAGGGGGGGGAAGAAAGAGATTGGAAAATGTTGCGAGCATTCTGTTCATGTTGTTACTTAGTGCAGTCTTGTCTCCCCAGCCCACTAGTCTGGAACAAAAGTCAGTCTCAAACATAACAACAGACACTGGGGAGCACGCCAGCGAAAGATCACCTCCCAAAGAACAGGATGGTGCTGGGGACTAATGCCAGCCAGCCCCAGGAAACAGAAAGCCGGAGGCTGCAAGCCAGGCCCCACAGCGCCTCCTAGCTGCAGAGGCCTGAACCGCAGGGGAGGGGAGGGGACCTGAGGCTGGACTTCAGTGATGAGGGGATCATGCACACTTCTCTTGCCACCTGAGTCTGGCTGAGGCACAGAAATGGTTGACAGAAAAACACAAGTATAGCAGAGCCACCAGTAGAGAAAACACCGAGGACCCACTCGGGGGAGTGGCAAGCAGTTAACTGTCACCTCAACTTGGCACATTTCATCAAAAATGAATCCCAAGCAGTACGCGTGGTCAATCGCCAAGGCCTGAGCTGGGTGGCCAGGACCCACCTAGAAACACCTGAGTGTTGGGAGCAAATTTGAAATCCCAGGGCGGGGAGGTAGAGACAGGCGGATCCCTGGGCACCACTGGCTAGCTAGCTTAGCCTACAGTAGACAGCACCACCCAAAGAATTGGCACCACAGGCGCGCGCGCGCGCGCGCGCGCGCGCGCGCGCACACACACACACACACACACACACACACACACACACACACACACACACACGCATGCACACACTGAATCCCAAGCAATGGACAACTGGAAAAGTCATTTTTATCTCTATTTGCTATACTGCATAATGCAGACAGAACTATCTCATGACCCCTTCTCTGCTCAGCCCTTAGACTGAGTCACTTCCGTTTAGTACCTGGCCATGCCTGGGCTTCTTGCCAGTTATCGTGAGCGGAGAAGCCGCACCTGGTCTCTGCCTTGGGACAACCCACTTCCGTATGCATCAGTGATCTCAATAAAAATATAATATTCAGCAGAAGGGCGGAGCCTGCCGGAGGATCCCTGGAGGGTCTGTAGCTCAGCCTGCAGCCGTGGAGGCCGAGGTTCCTGACATTCGTACATAGTCAGAAGAGGGCAAGCACTCAGCTGTTACTTTAAAAATAAATAAATAAATAATAACAAAGATGGTTTCTGGTCTCTGCATTTTGCCAGAAAGCCGGTCTGCTTTAGACTCATTCCTCCCAAATTCCTATTTTGACTCAGTGACAGTCTTGGAGTCAGTACTGACAATGTGATTGTTCTCCGTCCCAAATTCCCTGGTGGTAACCCACCCCTATCAAATTATTTACCTAACCCTTCTGCTTTCTCTGTTCTCACCAACTGGTGAGCTGATTAACCCTGTCCTGGTTCCACCTGTAAGCATTTCTGGGCCCTGCTCCTCCAGTCTCAGCTGGCTGTCTTCATTGTATCGGTCCCTTTCCGTCCCTTATCGTCCTCCCCCTACAGACTGGACTAGCCTGCAAACTCCCCGCCCCCTTCCACAACAGACACTCCACCGCTTTACTCTACTGTTCAAAAACCCAACATGTTCTCTCACCACAAACAGAATCAGACCTTGACACTTTGGCATATTCGACGATGCCAAAATCCTTTTCAAAATGCTGAAAGAGATACCACCACTGAAAGGATACAGATGGCAAGTAACCCCAGGAAAGAATGCTCAGTCACCAGTCACCATGAAACAAACATTCGAACGCCTCTGTGTTGTCAGCCCACAGCGGTGAAGGACTCATGAGGCAGAGGCAGGAGGACCTCTGTGAGTTTGACATAGGAAAGCTGGAGCTATGTAGTGAGACCCTGTCCCCAAACCAGACAAAAACAAAACACCAACAAAGATCACCACAGCAAGAGGAGGTAGAGGAAATGGGGGTCTTAGGCTTGTCTGGGTTGTGTTAAATGATGTAGATACAAGGAAAAACAGTCAGTTTCTTAAAAAGTTACAATTATCCTTCCCATGCTGCCAAGCTGCGCTCTATGTGTGTGGGTCCTACCCAAGAGAAAGGAAAGTGTTTGTCTAGGAAAAGCCCCGTATTCAACATTCAGGAAGAGTTCATTCACAGTGATGAGAAACTGGAAACAGTTTCGACACTAATCAAGAAACAAAGGACTAAAATTTGTGATAGGGTCACACGATTGGTTGAGCAGTTTAAGAGGAAACACCAAATGAATGTAAATAAGCAAAATAATATAAATGTATAAGCATATTATAGATCTACAGACCCATTGAATAAAATGGGTAAACAAGTGTGAACAATCTGTAAGAGTCTAGGGTGGCCACAAGTGTGAGCAACCTCTATGAGTCTAGGGAGGCCTCAAGTGTCAACAGTCTCTTCAGTTCAGGGAGGCTGTAAGTGTGAGCAGTCTCTATGAGTTTAGAGCGGCCACACAAAGTACCACAGACCAAGTGGCTCTAACAGTGGAAGCTTATCATTATGCAATGGTGGGCAGAATTGATTTCTTTAGGGTCCTCCTCTTTTCTTTTTGACTTGTAGATGGCCATCTCCTCCAGCACCTCCATGGAGTCCCCCCATCCCCCCACCCCTGTACTTATCTCTGTCCAAACATAGTCTTAGAAGAACCCCAGTCAGCTTCACTCTCACGCTGGAGACCCAGTTCTTATTTCCTTACCCGATAGAAGATCCTATCTTCATATAGAGTCACTCTCTAAAGTATTGAGGGTAACAATCAACCCCGGTGAATCTTAGTGACACAGTTTATCTTGGAACACTGTGGCTCCACTTATCTTAGATCCTAGGAAATGCAATCTCATCTACAGGGACAGAAATCAGAACCATAGTCAACTGGGATGGCAGGGGAGGGGGTGAGCGGTGGAGGTGTGAGAAAGACTGGGGTTGGGGGTGGATACACTCCTGTTTCCATTTAAGGTGGTGGTTTCATGGGCATTTTCACATGCACAAAGCTTTAAATACACGTGCACAAAATCTGGTGTGTGCTCTTAGGTGGTTATTGACATTCTTTCACATTCTCTCAAATTCCCATGATCCTCCAGCCCCTAGTCCAGCCTGTCCTTTTCAGGCACTGCACACCCACACAGCACTGCTTTCTGTAGGCATTTAAATATTGTCAAGTTTCTCAAACAGCCTCAGAAGCCTTTGCAGATGTCTCTTCCCCACTTTGATGGCCTCTGTCTTTCTCTGCTTCACAAATACAAATTGGATACCCATTTTCAGTCTGTAGGTTAAGATGATTGTCTTCATGGCTTTGTAACAGTTATTTTGTGTACTAAATAAACGTAAAGAACAAAATGGGGCCAGCAACATGGCTCAGAAGGCACTTGCCACCCAACCTGAGGATCTGAGTTCGACTCCAAGGCCCCCTTACATAAAGAAAACACAATTGTAAAAAGAATTATTTTGTTTGTATTCAATTAAGTTAAACTTTTATTTGAATTTAATCTTTTGGGGGAAGGTTGAAAATAAACTTTTTATTTTGGAATCATTTTAAATTTACAGAAAAACAGCCAAATTGCAAACATAATACATAGTGTTGACATTTTGTATTGTTAAAACTAGGAAGTCAGCCCGGGTGTGTTACTACTATCAAAATGTCAGACGTCATTCACATTTCAGGAATCTTCCCACTCATGTCCTTTTTCTGCCCCAGGATGGAGCACAGGATACCTTGTCACATTTATTATCATGTCACTGAAGTCATCTGACTTTCCGTAGCGTCTCACTTTTTGCTGCCTGGCTTTTAGATAGAATTTGATTTTATTTTAATGTTGTTTAATCCCATGATCTATATAAGATCTGGCCCTAGAAGTTAAGAAAGAAAATCAATGATTTATGCTACCATTTATGTACCTGTAAAGGATTCTCTAGAGCAAAAGAAATAGACGACAAGACAAAGGGTACTTATTGGATTCTTACATGATTAAGACAAGATACCCCGACAATGGCCATCTAGGTCTACAAGCTTGGCTAGAACTCAGTCCACGAAGCTGGCTATCTCAGCCATCCCAACCTGGCGCTGAAGTCCTGTAGGATTCCTGGAGAGACGCTGGTCTCTCTCTACTCTCTACTGGAAGCCTGAAGATGCTGGTTCCCAGGATGAGGAGAAATGGTGGGAGCCGCAGCAGGAAGAACAACAGAGCAGACCTTCTCACCACCAAGAAGGAGGTGGGGAAGTGGGGCAGGAAAAAGTTTTCATTCAAATAAATATCTGAAGCACCCCAGAAAGGCATGTCCATTCTGGAGGCGGGACTTCCCCTTTATGTCAATCTTTACAGGAAATAGCCTCATTTGCTTTCCCAGAGGCAGGCTTCATAATTGATCGCAGATGAAATCAACCCAACAACTAAGATTAGCCATCATCGTGCCAGGTTTACCTTTGTGTGTACTCGAGTGTCCTTTCAACCCTGGACTCAGCTGGAGGCAGCTGCTCTTCATTACCACTGGTTTAACAGATGATGAAGCTGCCACTCAGATAGAAGAAGCCTTCACCTAAGTTGACTCTTAACCGCTGGTCTGTGGCAAACAGTGAACACGAGTTAGACAAATTGATTCGTTTGTACAAGTCTTTCCACAGAGTAGGATGCAGAGTGGCTATGGGCCTATAGAGAGGGCACATCCCTTTTCTTCTAGACATATTTACCCACAATTTGTCATTCTGGAAAGCATGCAGTCCAAGCCTCGTGTGGCAGGAGCTGCATCACTGCCCGATGGTGATCCATCCCTAGCACAAACAACAACCAGAGTTCCTCAGAGGGCCACTTCCCACTCGCCAGGAGAGAGATTATTAGAAGAGACTGTGAATGTACCAACTGATATTTGGGATGCCCCCAACACAGACATTTGTGATGAGAAGGAAATGGTCTTTAATGCTGAACTATTTTCTGGGGATCAAGAAGGAACCCTAGTTGGTGCACACTGAAAACCAGGTGCCCCCGGAGGCAAACTCAGCACGCACTTCCGTCAGATAGCCAGGCAACACAGCCTTGTTCATTTCTCGACAGATAATCTGTGAGGTTCACAAAATAAAAAGTCCACTCTTCTGCTGATTGTGTTAGCATGTGAGATATCGGTGGACAATTCTTTGCAGTACTTGAAGACAGTTGTTTATTTCTTGCACCTTTAACTTTAAAAACAGTGGAGAGTTGTGAAGAAGCGCTGGAAAATTGAGCTTAGATGGAACTGTTTTGTTCCCATATAATGGGAAGAGGCTGAAGGTTAAAGCCATGACCCCCATGACATAGGAAACTCATCCCATGTTTTCCTTGAGCTGTTGCCTGTTGGCGCATTCTCTTCATACTACTACTACTACTACTACTACTACTACTACTACTACTACTAATCCTGCCACTCTCCTCAAATCACTGGTCCCCATTTAAGCAGACAGCTTGAGGGATCTGGCCAGTCCACTGCTTCCGAGTTAAAGCCAAGCCAACGGAAGGTGACTGGAAGAGACATCACAAGCTACAGCAAAGACACCCTCTGGAGGGATGGGGCAGTGTCTCAGGGTGCCCAGTCAGCTCAGATAGATCTGTCTGTATCCATCCTTCTCCTATTGCCAATTTTCTGTCATGGAAGATGTGGCATTATCATAGTCCTCTGTGACCCCTGCGCAGCGGGAGCATGACTGCCTGGAGCAGAGGAAAAGGGAAATGGCATATAAAGTCTGTTTTCCTGCATCTTTATAAAGCCAGAGAGCAAGCTGTCACATATAAGCTAGAGCCGACCCACTTTCTACTTCCTCACCTTGACTGACTTTGCTTAACAGGCTGCAGTGTCCCCGGATCACCTTCTCTTAGGTCGGGGCTTGGCAAACTTTTTCTGCCGAGAGTAAGATAGGCAATAACTTGAACTCTGGCAGCTGTGCCATAGCTGTTGTGAAGCCTGGACTTTGCCATTCGGTTTTCAGTGTAATAACAATAAAATCACGGAAACAGCCACAGACAGTCCATACATGAATGAGCATGACTGCTGTCCAATAAAACTTTATTTACAAAACCCCACGGCTGGCCTGATTAAGCCCCTGGGTCATGGCTTGCAGATGACTGTAAATGGCTCTAAAAACAACCGAGAATTTCTAGGCAGAGAAAAATGATTTTGCTCGTCATGGTGTTTTTATAGCTAGTATGTTATCAACAAAGCTGATTGCACATATATACCATATTCGTGGAAAGATTAAAACTTGGGAAAGACGCAGAATTCGGACAACAAACCATGTTTGTAAAACAAAAGTCAAAACTGCGGGAACTAGGTATGATGTTTCATTGTAAACGTCACTGAAAGCTGATACAAAATTTCTTTCTTGGATAATTTTCAGAATTATTATTCAAGATCTTGTAGGTATAGTATACTTGGTCAAATTTCTCAATAATTAACCCAGATAATGAGAGGGTCTTTCTATTTTTCAGGTGAGGATAATATTATTTTGGAATATGATTGCTGATCTTTGAAATAATCCCTCTCATCTCTCCATAGCACCCACTTGTCTCTCTGGCATACATAATTTCCAAAAGAAACAATTCTTCCAGATAACCAAGTGTAGTCCAAATCTTTCCTGGAAATTAAAATGAAGATTTATGGTACCAAGTCCAAGTACCATTATCTATCGGATAAACATTGGAAAATACATTTAAAGGAGTTTCCATCTAGTGAGGAACAGAAGGTGGGATTCTAGATCTTTAACCCCAGCCTTTCCAGCCTTTCCCCTGAGCTCATGATACAGCTGGGAACCTGACACTTCTGGTTGCGTTTCTTCCAGAGAGTTCTCAACCAGTAACATTAGCTGTACTACTGTGGAAAAAGCTAGTCACTCCACCTCACTGGATAGACAGAATTGGAGCTAATCAAATGTTCGGCTCCAATATTAGAACCTTCCTTGATGGATTGATTGACTGACTGTTGATGGAGATAGTCTCTTGCATAGGCCAGGATGGCCCTGCACTCACAATGTACTTGAAGTTCACCTTGAACTCTTGCTCCTCCTGCATCCAGCTTCAGAATTACAGTTCAGGAACTACAGTAGCACAAAGCCACACCCAGTTTGTGCAGTTCTGGGGTTGGAAGCCAGAGGCTCATGCATGTTAGGCAGACATTTGACTAACTGAGCCATGCACACCACAAACAAAATGGTCCTTGTTACTCTCTCCCCTCAACACCAATAACAAACCCTGCAATATGAAAATTCCTATTGTATTCCAATGCCAATTCTCCAATGTCCTGGGAGCATGGGTTAGCCCAAGCCTTTCAGCTTCCAGTTTTGTTACTGTATCACTCTGGATCCCTGCTCCTTCCTTCTTGCTTGCTTGCTTGCTTTCTCCCCCTCGCTCTCTCCCTTGTCTTCTCTCTGTCTCTCTCGTTCTCTCTCCCTCCCACCTACCCCCCTCTGTGTAGAGCATATGTGTGAGGAGATCAGAGAAAACTTATGGAGTCAGTCATCTCCTGTCTCCTTGTGGGATGGGCGTGTGGAACCCAAGACATCAGGCCTGAATGCAAGTGCTCGTACCACTCAGCCATCTCTTGGTTGGTTCCCTCCTGCCTTCTTGCCCTCCACTCTCTAGAGTGAGTTCTGAGGAGAAGACTGGGTTGTGGCATTCGGCCTCCATCAGCCTTTTGGTCTTCCTGACCATCTGCAAGGTGACTCAGATTTTTTTTATGGAGTTTATGGTGAAATCTGGCTACTTTGACCCAGCCAATAACCACACATAAGGGTACCCAGCCGTCTTTGAGAAACTTCAAGAGAATTCCCAATCTTCTTTCATCTAGTCCAAATATGAACCTCAGGCAAACCACAACCCATTCCCAAGGTCTTTGTATTTCCTGGTTCTTCCACCCAGATATTTGGGAAACTGTCTGTTTCTCAGCATGTAGCTCTGGACATATGCCTTCCTTTTAGTGGCCCTTCCCACCATGCAAGCATAGCCATGAGTCTAACCTTTGGGACTCTCTGTTTCATCACCCTATTATCTTCCTTATTAAAAGCTCAGTTCCCAAAGGGCATGGTGGCACATGCCTTTAATCCCAGCACTTGGGAGGCAGAGGCAGGCGGATTTCTGAGTTCCAGGACAGCCAGGGCTGTACAGAGAAACCCTGTCTCAAAAAACAAAAAACAAACAAACAAGCAAGCAAGCAAACAAACAAACAAACAAAAACTCAGTTCCCAGAATCATCTGCTCATCTGCTTCTGCGTATATAGTCTATCTCTGCTGGGGCAGTCCCTTGTCTATCTTTTCACTGTTGAATGCTCAACGCATCCATCAGCCCCTGGATTACAGGAGTGGATGGAGAAGTACTGTCTGCAGTGGACATAGACTCCAGGTCTTCGGCTGCCAGATGCCCTGATAAACGAGCAAGGCAGTTCCTGCCTGATGGAGCCAATACAGCATTCAGGAGGCAGCAGGTATCTGAGCACCCGGCTCTTCTTATGTAACATCCAAGAGGATAATGTGGAATAGCTCATTAGAGTAAGAACTCTGGGGCTGCAGGATTTATGAATGTGGTGTCAAAAGAAAACCAAATATCAGAGGGAGAAGATAAATCACCTCAGAAAGGAAGATAAACGAGGAAGCCAGGCTCTTTAGAAGGTTCTTGGCATACCTTAGTACCCAGATACATTTTTATTGTTACATATATATATATATATATATATATATATATATATATATATATATATACACACACACACACACACACACACACATATTTATCTGTTTAAAAGTTGCAGCTTAAAAATACCTTAATATCTATCATAGGACTTGGTAGAAATTATGTACTTTTGGGAGGTTCAACTGTGGCATTCACAGTGGTTATGTTAAGTACCCGTGTACTGCAGATGTCAGCTGGCCCTGGGGAGGCCCTGCTGCCCAGATCCTTGGAACCACAAAGCTCAGGTGGTTCATGCTGCCAGATCTCCACCTTCTTTTGCTGTTAATCATTTCCTGGCAGTCCTCCACTAGTGGCTTTCTTTTAAACATGGGAAATGAGTTGGACTCAGAATCGCAGATGACAGCCCAGAGTGCTGTGGCTTTGCCTAGCTCACACAACATTCTATGCGTCTATGTACTTTGGGTGCAGAGAGCAGCTGTAGTTCATCCTCTCACCTGTTTTCTGAAAATCCGAGTTCATTTTGGTTCGTGGTTAAAGTCTCATTACATTTGATCACACCCGTATCCTCTTCCATGAGCCACAGAGAGAAGGATAACATGAAATCCTACACTGGGGCAAATGAACTCAAGAAATAGCCATTCCCAAGGCCTCCCTGCTCTGCCTCTGAGGCCATGCACAGGAGGACTTTTAGAAATATGAACACCAAAAAAGAAAGGAGTAAAAATAGCCTCTCAGCCAGGCAGTGGTGGCCCACACCCTTAATCCCAGCACTTGGGAGGCCAAGGCAGGCAGATTTCTGAGTTCAAGGCCAGCCTGGTCTACAGAGTGAGTTCAAGGCCAGCCAGGGCTATATAGAGAAATCCTGTCTTGAACTCCCCATACAAACCAAACCAAACCAAACCAAAACAAAACAAAAAACAAAAAAACAAAAACAAAAAACAAAAATCGCCTCTCTTTCCCCAAGTGAAATGGAGCAGAGACATTTTGATATGATCTGCATGTAGACAATAGCTATGCATCTGTCGGCCAGTGTTGTTCATGTGATGAACGATTTTCTCTTGTGATTTGTTTTATCCTGAGCACGCAGCCTGTTTTCACTATTGGGATGAAGCTCTTTGAAGGGGAATTCCTATGAAACTCACATTCACGTTACTCAGTTCCTATGTCAATGGAGGTTGCCAGTGCTGCCAAATGTCCACTATCTCCTTCATGCTCAATGAGGACTATTATTGCATTGCAATGTATATGCCCGAAACTAACCCAAAACATCATGACATTCTCTCATGCCTCAAACCTCCTTAAAGGTGAGAGCCTTTGGAGAGTGAGTAGAAGTCAATGGACAGATTTTCTCCTCTTCCTTCCATCCTCTCCCTCTCCCTCCTCCTCCTCCTCTTCTTTCACATCTTCTATCTTCCTCCTCTCTATCTCTTCTTCTTCTTTTTTCTTCTCCTCCTCCTTCTCCTCCTTCCTCTTCTTCTCCTTCTTTTCCTCCTTCTTCCTCTTCCTCCTCCTCCCCCCCATCTTTCTCTCTTCTGATTCCTTATCTTCTTCCTTCTAACTTCTTGCCTGACATTGGCTATTCTGGGTGGAACTTCAGTGGCTGTTTTGGAACTCTTGAGGATAAGAGAATGGTGGGGTGTTGGGATGGGGGGGTGAGATGCTAGGGAGGGTCATGTTGTCATGTTAAAACAGTTAACTAAACTAACATCAACAATCATCAACAATTACTTTTAGTTACAGAAGGAAAACAGCCACTTCTTTGTTTAATCCAGTGTATTACACTTGACAGCCAGGAGCAGAACACAGATCCAAAGGGACTACCACGTCATACCACTGTATTTCAGAAGGAGTGAAGTGGAGAACCAGTGCCACTATGCACATTATTATGTGTTTAAAGACACGGAAACCATGGGTCTCCCAGTGGTAGGCATTCCATAAATAACTGTCATGTGAACCAGCATTTCAAACAATTCCAATCTCGTCATCAGTGGCATCTTCATCTGATGCCTCAATTGTACCATCAGTTTGAGCCTGAGAAATTCCTTTTCTATTTTGTTTCTTTGTTTTGTTTGCACACTACAGACAGCATGCCTTGTGGGAAATGCTGGGTGGAGGTCCTGATTTCAAAATGGCCTTCATTTTGTGGCTTCTTCTACTTTATGTCTTATATTTTTTATGTTCATTGAGTGGCTGTTCCATGAAAACAATCCTTTACAGTTGTTGAGCCTGTTTAACTCCCCAGAAGTTCATTAACTCCTTTCTTCCCATTTTACCCACACCCCAGCAAGGAATGAACAAAATAATTAGGCCTACTTTATGTAGGAGAAGCCTGAGATGCAAACAAGCGAAATGACTTAATTTCTAAAAATACGGTTGGGATGAGAACCAGGACATGCCATCTTCCATCGCTGACTAGACACCCTCTAGAATGGATACCAACACTTGCCAGCTCTGATTCTTTTGTTTGCCTGTCTGGAGTTAAGTAGGATTATGAAGCCATGTTTGAACTTTGTAGACAGAAGGGCAGCAATCGGCTTAACAATGCCCAGGGTAGAACTGAGGTGAAGAGAGCTGTAGGTGGCAAATGTCTTTACCTTGCATTGGCTAGTCTGTATGTAACAAAAGGGAAACTGTGTGTGTGCGCACACAGTTACTGTAAAGATGGCCCATCCTCTAGTAGACCTTATTCAATGCCTGGTTTTATCTCTGCCAGTTTTATCTTTATAGCATAGATTTATCAACTCTAATTTATGTACTCATGGGATATGGTGCTGATGCTGGTGGTGCAGTAATGATGGGGATGGTAAGACAACGATGATGATGGTGATGATGGTGATAATAGTGACTATGATGGTAATTGGCCTACTTAACTTTAACTGTCAACCTGACAAATCCTAGAATTACCTAAGATGGGAATCTTAATTGAGGGTTGGATCATACCTGCTTGGCCATGGGCATGTGATCCCTAGGGTGCGGTGGGGAGGGGGGGAGGCATCTTGATGTAGGAAGGTCCAGCTCATTATAGGACTGGGCTGAAGAGTCTGAGATGAATGAGAAAGCTAGTTGAGTATCAGCCTATGAGTGAGTCAGGAAGCAGCAAGCTGCATTTCTCCTCGACTTGCTGCTTCAATGTTCCTGTTTAAATTCCTGCCCTGACTTCCCTCAGGGATGGACTGTAACTTGTAAGTTGAGAGAAGTTTTTATGTTTGTTTGTTTGTTTCCAAATTTGAGTTCAGTCAGAATTTTATCAGAATAACAGATATAAAACTAGAATAATGATGATGATGATGGGGACAGGGATGATTATGATGATGATGGTGGTGATGATGATGAGGTGAAGCCGAGCAGGTGGATGTGGGGGTGTAGACAGAGCCGGAGTCCCTTCTCTGGAAGGGTCCGTCTTCTGCTTATCCCCAGGCTGCTCTTGCATGGGACTGAAGTCTTCTTACTTCAGGTATAATTAATTTTGCAGAAAGTGGAAACCCACCGACTAAGTAAAAAAAAAAAAATTTTTTTTCTAACTTGAAAATTTGGCAAACTGTTTAAAATGTATGCATGTTGGTGTTTTACTTGTATATATGTCTGTGGGCATGCGCTCCTGGAGCCCTCGGAGGTCAGAAGAAGGTGCCGAATCCCCGTTATTAGAGTTATAGACAGTTTTAAGCCACCTCATGGATGCTGGGAATCAAACCCATGTCCTCTGTAAGAATAGCCTGTTGCTGGGAAATATTAAAAAAAAAAAAATCAACCCGCCATCTCACCTGCCCTGCCGGTCCATGTTCCCGCTCTAGTACGGGTGCTGGCAGGCCACAACACTATGTCCCAGCAGGGTCCCCGTTTGGCGTGTTCTCACAGCTGAGCTACTCTCTCCCAGCTAGTGAGTTCATCTCTCTTCCACGCAACGCCCCATACATTCCTCGATCAGCCATCTCAACACCTAGTTACCCGGTGGAAACAGTGGCACACGCCTTTAATCCCAACACTCTGGAGGCAGAGGCAGGCAGATTTCTGAGTTCGAGGCCAGCCTGGTCTACAAAGTGAGTTCCAGGACAGCCAGGGATATACAGAGAAACCCTGTCTCGAAAAAACAAACAAACAAACAAACAAACAAACAAACAAACAAAGAAAACAAAAAAAGAAAGAAACGGGACTCTGAAAACTTAATTATCCAACCAGATTTATATAACAATAAGATCACAGTTTACAAGATGCCAATACAATAATTTCAGAGCCAATTTATAATGATATAACTTTAACCCAATTATTCTAACCTTGCGATAACACCACGTCCTTCTCCATTCTGTTTCTTTCCCTCCTTGCCTCCTGGGACATCTCCATAACTCCTAGCTCTGCTCCCTTTTCCTGTCCAATCAAATCACAGGCCTGCCACTGCCCTAATGTGATTGGACAGAGAAAATCTTGCAACAGTAGCCAGTGCTCTAACCACTGAACTACATTCCAGCCCCCTTTAAAATAATAATAATAATAATAATAATAATAATAATAATAATAATAATAATAATAAATGGAAAAAACCCATAAGAGCGCAAAACAACCCACGTTTACAGACTAGACATCGTGTGTGCTCCAGGGCTCTCAGGTGAGAGACTGGGAAATAGACAGCCCATTAGGGACACATGAGTACTCAGGCTTCGACTTTGAGCCAGACCTAGTCATATGTTTGTTTATTTAGTTTAGGTCTCATGTAGCTTAGGCAGTCCTCAAATTCACAATGTGGTTGAAACTGATTTTGAATTCCAGAGCCCCACCTCGTCTCCATCTCCCCATGTGCTACAACCAGGGTTTGTCTATTTATTTATTTATTTATTTATAATTTATTTATTTTACTCTAGCATTACTAACTCCCAAGACTTGTGCTAATATCATCAGGTTGATTAGAACTAGTTGTGCTGTGCCAGGGCTTCTCAACCGGTGGGTCGCTGAGTTCCAGGACAGCCAGGGATATACAGAGAAACCCTCACTGACCTTTTCACAGGGGTTGTCTAAGACTACAGAAAAGTACAGATATTTACATTATTATTCACAACACTAGCAAAATTACAGTTATAAAGTAGCAACAAAATAATGGTGCGGGGTGGTTGTCAGTACTATATAAGAACTGTATTAAAGTGTTTCAGCATTAGGAAGGTTGAGAGCCTTTGCTGTATACACTGTCTCGAATTCTGTATCATGAGCGCGGCATCCAATGTTAGATGGGGTGGGAATGAAGCCCTTGGCCCCTAGAGTTTTGGTTTCATGCAGCTGGCAGATTTGCCCTAACACCTGTGAAGGAAGTGGAGCTGAGGAACAGAGGCATTTCGGGTAAAGTGGTTCTAGGAACAGAACCATCTTTTGCCAAGGTAGAAGCATGCTGGGACTTTCAGGAGACATCATGAATTAGAACAAGGGAGGTTTCCCGGTTTGGAGTAGCCATTGTTGGCCTGAGCTTTGGGTTACTGACAATAAACAGGGCCAAGCTGAGACATTTCTATGTAAATAACTTAGGCACAGCAGGAACTCCCTGGCATTGGGGATATGAACTAGATGAAGGAGAAGCAGGTTGGGAACTGTCCTCCTGGAGAGCTTCGGGGCTATGGTGAGCATCATCTATCAAACATTATAACCCTTTAAAGGCAGGAGCAGGACTGGAGCCTGGGGCCTCAGTAGTTCCCTGAAAATATTAGATTTCTTAATTTCTTACTTTGGCCTCGAAAGTCATCATGTTTTTTCATAAGTTTGTGCTTAGAAATGTCTCTTCTTCCATAGATTAAGCGGCACAGATGAGTTCATGTAAGGAATGCAATTTTTAATTTTAGCACTTTCTATAAATGGGTTCTCTAAACCCTACGCTGAAGTTGTTACCACGACGGGGAACATGAAGATAATTTTTCATTCTTTCATGCTATGCTGAATGTCAGTCGTAGAAACTCCTAAAAATAATCATACCTTGTATTTATACAGCAGCTTCCCTGAGTTCTCAGACTCCTTCGCAGACATCATGTAATTAGCCCCCACAAAGCATTCTGAAGACAGCAGTGTTGATAGCCAGCTAATATTTGTCTCAGAGAGAATGTTGCATATCCTCTGCCTATAGATCATATTGTTTTTCTGTGAGCTCTAGAGCAGGCACAGTGCCTGCTGTCAGAAACTATTTCTTATGATTGTGTTGCAAGGCGATGGGCAAGGGACATGGGGAACAGGGGCTGTGACTTTCAGGGACGTTGGATGGGAAGCCACTTCTGGACTCCTGTAGGCTTGTGGATGCTTGATTTTTTTTTCAGGACTCATGAACTCTTATGGGAGTGTGAGATCAGGACAGAGAAGCAGATTCTAATCCCATTGAAAACAAACCCTGAGACATACTTGAATGAGAAGGTAAATGATGGAGACCAGTACTAAAGTGGGGCAGGGTATATCTCAGGGCACTGGCATCTGTGTCATATCTCCCCTTTCCCAGTCATTGTCTCCCTACTATGATGCTCAAAACCTTCCTTGAGAAGTTCTGCCTTCATATTTTCTATACATTCATTAAAAAAGTATTTTGGGATCAGATCTACAGTCAGCCATAAACACTTAAGAATGAATTTCAGCCAGGACAATTCCTGCCAAACTTCTTACCACTTTACACTTCTTTTCTAATTTTCCCATGAAAGAATGAAACGGCTTAGGACATACAGCTTCTATAGTCCAGAGCCAGGCATCTAGCAAGCATTTATGCAAGTCAATGTTATTATTTAGGACCATGCCAGACACTATCAAGCAAAAATGATGGTATTCTGAGCTGTACATGGTCATATATCCTTGAGATGACATCCTACGGATATCCTTCGATTCTGTCTATGCAGAAACTGTTCCTAGCAGGGAACACACTCAAAATACTGCCTTCATGTCCCTGTCACTGGCTGGGGAGCAGACAAACAAACCGAAGAGTCAGGGAGTCAAATCTAAAGAGATTTGGTGTGAGCCTTGGGGAATGGCAGTCATGTTAAACTGTCAAAGAAAGGAAAAACTTGACCAAACGCTGAGGAAGAGCTCCCAGGTTCCAGCTCAGAGTGGGGCCAGCATCATCTGTAGCAGAGCATCCCGCTCACATCTGGAAGGGGACAGCGTTTATGTAAACTCCAGCTTATGCCAGGCCCAGCAGGCTGCCTCAGGTTCACAGCTGAACATTACTACCAGGGCACTGACTGATCAGCAGTGGCCAGCAGGCAAGGACAGCCAGGGATGTTCTTGCCAGCCCGAGGTTCTGGGACTGGCCTGGAGGGTTTTGGAGTTGGCAAGAGATCTCTGATGCTTTTCACCAGCCAAGTCAATCTTATGTGCTTGTGGGCCCCAAATTTAGCTGGTGTACGTTTTCCAGACCTCACCTCATTGGTTCCAATAATCCCTTTCAAACATGCTTAAAAGACTTAGCACCAAATCCATTCTCAAGTGCAAACGAGGCCTGGAGTTGCCCCGGATCGTCTGCTTTTAGTTGAGTCTACTTGAGGCACCCAACTTGCACTTGGCTCACCCTGAAAAGAAGATATTCTTGAGGAAGAGCCCAAGGCTATGGAAGCCTGCCCTTGGCCCTGAGGAAGAAGCCTTCAATGAGGTATTGACAAAGGCTGCTGCAGAGTGTGGTAGCCTCTGAAGATTCAAGGCCACAAAAGAATAGAACCAAGGAGGTTCTTTTGTATATTAGCTTCAAGGAAAATACTTTTTTTTTCTTTGAATTTAATCACCTCTGAAAAAAATAGTACTACCTGGAAGATTTCTTTAGTGTTTATTTAACAGACTTTTTAAAGGTATTAAGTTAAGGTTATTAAAGGTTATTAAGTTTTTAAAGGCCTATGAAGTTATGGACACCAATGTTATGATCTGTGACACCAAAGGTAGCATCTTTCCTCAATAACCGATGTACAGGTAAATGTACATTTTTTTTCAAAGAGCATAAATTCTGTCATTTTCTTTTCTAGAAAAGCATACGCATGTCACTGTTATTACTTATGAACATGTAGGACCAGAATTGTGTGGAACTGGGTAAAGTTTAATAATTTGGCCTCTGCCTTCACTGGGATGAGAATTTCTTGAAGTTGCTACCAGCGAGGCATTCTCTGTATGCAACTGACAAAATACAGCTGAGTGGAGAAGGTGTGGAGTCCACTGCCTCAGAAGAGATGGGGAGGAGCCGACACTCGAGGAGCTGCTCTGGGGTGCAGAGGCAGGTGGTACTTCCTCGGGCTCAGGCCTGCTTACCTCTTCTCTGACATCTCTTGGGTTTGTCCTGTATGCCTTCTTGACCACATCTTAGCCAAGATGGCTACCAAGGGTGTCACCTTCCACCCCTCACAGCTTAGAGACGAGGCCAGGACTAGTTTCACAGCTGAGGAAGTAGAGAGGAATGGAGACATTGGGAATGCCAGCTCTGAGTGTGGATGGATGGGAGGGGAAATGGGCAGGAAGGAAAGGGGTGGGAGTCAAACTCAAGACTTCCCAGTCCATGTGGATCCCATTATTGCTGTGTTTTAGATAGCACTTGTGCTTTCTGGTCTGCCACTATGTTAACAAGCGCAGCCTCGTGCACCTCTTATCAAGGAAGGACCATTGTGCCATGTGTTCCTCACCATAACTATAAGCCAATATAGATTTCTCCTTTTAGTTGTTCTTATGTTGTGGATAGTTTGATGACAGTGAAGAGAGATAACAAATATGTCCATCACCCATTTTGTATGCATATGCATGCCCCTTTCTCTCTCTCTCTCTCTCTCTCTCTCTGCCTCCCTCCCTCCCTCCCTCCCCCCTCGATCTGTGTGTGTGTGTGTGTGTGTGTGTGTGTGTGTGTGTGTGTGTGTGTGTGTAATGTGTGAGGGAATGCACATGTCTTGATATATGGGTAGAAGACAGACTGTAACTCTGTCGAATCTGCCACCTGGTTCCATCTTTACTTGGGTTTTTGGCTTCCAGCCATGGTCGTGTCCTTTTGCTTGTTGGGCCATGATGGTCAGGCTTGTGTGGTGTGTGTGTTTACCTGCCATGACATCTTACTAGCCCACTTTGTCGGTACACTTTGCATCCCCAGAGCTGGGTTGACAAGCACACGCCACTGCTCTTGGCTTTTGGGGACTCAGGTCCTCAGGCTTGAAAGGCAAGCACTCTACTGACCGTGCCATCTGCTAGGCTATTCTGATGTTTCAACTCTAACTATGAGAGCAATTCTGTGTGGCTAACATAAAACAGGATCAATAGCATTCTGAGTCTTTCCTGGTGAGAAGCCTCGTCCTCTATCCTTCCTGGCCATAATGGCTATATAATCAATGTTCTTATCAGGGAAGCCTAGTTCATTGTTGTCTCTGTGGTAGGAGTAGAATTCCTGTGAGTGCCTTCTATCCCTAAAGTAGGCCCTCCACATTTTAAGATAAGCACTGCACCACGGCCTGTACTCACTGGATGTTCCATCTAAGTCATTTATATTAAAAGAAAAAAAATGTCTCGAGTAACTGCCAAACATACTCTGGGTTGAGGTGGAGATAGGGTTAGGTTCCAATAGAGCAGAATTGTTTGGAGATCAGGAAATTGAGATCCACTTCCTATTGGAGAACTAAATTCTTCTCTATGTTCTGAACTACATGTTATTCATTTACAACGTGGGACAGCATGAAAACCCACCAGGGGAGAACCTTCTAGTATGACCTTGCTAAATGGCCATGATGTTAAACCAACTTCTAATGGCTTACCATTATACCCATAGACCAATGCACTGAGACTCACAGTTGCCTGCAATGCAGAGGCTAAGAGACCGCAGAATGCAGCACCCTAAAGGGAACATATATACCACAGCCCTGCCAAGGGTCAGGTCATTGCAGAAGAGGGGGCAGAGAAAGTGTAAGAGCTGGTGGATGACTATGAGGAAAAGGTGTCTTCTAAACACAGCAGGGAAGCCACACATATGAATTCATAGTGGTTATGACAGCACACATGAGACATGTGGAAGTCCAAGCCAGACCATGGCTGGCATGTAGTAAGTCAACCATACTCCAGCTGAAGAGAACACTTCCGAGATTATTTGGACACTACAAATTATTCCAGATGGAAGCAAACAAACAAACAAACAATTAAAAAACAAATAATAACAACAGAATAAAACAGCACAAACTTGGGTGGGTGGGTTAGGGAAGAATTGGAGGGTGGGTGTTGATGAATAAGGTCAAAACAGGTACAAGTTCTCAAAAACTACCAATAGCTCAAATGAATAAAACCCACATGATTACAGCTACGGATCGCTAGGAAGGTCAAGCTTCCGAGGTGCCTTTTGACTTAACCTTGCATGGAGTTCTGTGGATGAAGGCTCCCATTTTAAAGTGAAGCTCTTGGAAGTACTGTGGCTTTAACTAACAGGAGCTATAGCAGGTACCCTTGGACCTGATCCTGACCCCACACAGGTATTCATTTAATATGAGATAAATAATAAGAAAAGCATCTAACCAGGCTGAATTAAGTCGAGGAAGAAAGTTGAACAGAAACTTCTGGGGAAATTCCTAGATTTTAAAAAAAGCTGCCTTTCTTCATTCTGTTCCAGTTTGTTGGATGTTGACGGGGGATGGATTTGAGCAAATCAATCCAGCCTAAATGTTACCACAATGATGAGTTCCAGAACGACAAGGTTTAACTATGTTCAAAGGGTCATTTCCAAATGTCTATGGGAAGTCTGAATGAGAGAGAGAGGGCCAGAGAGGAGAAGTCAGGGGCTCCGAGAGAACTTGGAGCTCAAGATGGTGGGAATAGAAAGAAAAAGAAAAGAAGACAGATTA